>QEPC01006549.1:3765616-3777876 GCA_003113815.1 Sphenodon punctatus | reverse complement strand
GGGCTGCATATACACATTGAACAACAGTGGAGACAGAATGGAACCCTGTGGAACGCCGCTGGTCAAGGCCCGGGGGCTAGATGTTTCAACCCCCAGCACCACCCGCTGGCTTCTACCCGAGAGGAATGAGCAGAACCATCCAAGGACAGTCCCGTCCAGACCTCCCAAGTCTCGCAGCTGTCTCAACAGCAGCCCATGGTCCACGGTATCAAAAGCGGCCGAGAGATCTAGGAAGATCACAAAGGTCAAACATCCTGCATCCATCTCCCGGAGAAGATCATCCAGCAAGGCCACCAACGCCGTCTCAGTACCGTAGCCGGGGTGGAACCAGATTGAAAAGGGCCAAGGAAACCGATGCTGTCCAAACATGAAGTCGGCAAATGACCAAACCACCAAATATCTGTCACTTGGGGACCTGTCCCACAGGTTAGAAAAGAGGAAGCCGAGGTGTTAGAAAGCCACCTCTCTCGTCCAAGCTAGGAGGAGAAATAGCTTCTCCAGACAAGATTCCTGATCCGCTGGAGTTTTGGGGTTGGGGGGGGGGTTGAAATAAGCTTTGGAAGGAAGGAAAGTTAGCTCAGGAAGAATGTTAACGCGTACGACATTGAGCGGCACCCAACAGGAAAGAGAGCCGAATGCTACCTCACTGCCCTCACTGGCAAAAAAAAGCCTTTGCATAATGACAGGTTGAGCCCAGGGCTGGCGTTTACAGCTGCAGTTTGGTGCCTGGTTTGTGATAATCTGTACCTTGGTCTATGAAATCTCCAAACTGTGATCTTTCCCTCTCAATGCACCATCTTCAGGAGAGAAAGAAAGCCGGGCTAGGCACACCTCTTGTCTTGGTAAATGCATGCACCGGTCTGGACCCACAACAAGGTAATCTCCCATGCATTTGCACACATAGGGATTGTGCACATCACCCAGCGCAACCAGCACAAACTCTTTGTCTTCTTCAAGGCTCTTTGTGACCTTGCTCCTCTCTCTTTGCCCTTATTTCCTGCTATGCTCCCTCGTGAGAATTTCACTCTTCCTCTGCCCACACCCTCACCCATCCTAGAGTCCCCTGCTCGGTGCGGTGGCTCTCTGGCCTGGGATGGGAAACAGCTGCAGCCTCTTCTTGGGTCGGGGCCGGGCACCAAATAATCATGGCTGTTGCCAGAGAGCTGTCCTGCCGCCTGCAGGGCCTGGGCAGGGAGGGAAGCTCAACAAGCGTGCGGGTGGGCCGCCCTGCCCTGCCTCCACCATAACGGACAGCCAATGATGGGCAGTTATGGCGGTCAGCCATGGTGACCCCCGAACCCACAGTAGGTAAGGCAGACCAGAACAGACATGCTGACCCACATTGGCCCACATGAGCAGCCCTTACCCCGTGGGAGTAGGTATGGTTTTCCCCCCGAGCTTTCCCCGGGCCAACATCTGGCAGTGCGTGAGCACTTCTGCCGGAGGGTCTTGGGCCCCAGAGGGTCAAAGCAGGCCCCAGGGGGCCAATGTCACATCGGTTTTTAACCAGAGGTTCTACTCCCTCCTTTAAGCCTCCCTCTTCTGACTTTGACCTATAAAACCCGTAAGGAGCTTTGGCCCCAAATAACTGAGATACCGCCTCTTCTCTCCTATTCCATTGCATATTCTGCCAGGAGCACCCCCTTTTGCACGTACTGTCTACCCACCAAGTTTTTAGGACAAATTTAGTTATTTATGTATTATATATATTTATGAGTTGCCCCATATGCCTACGGCATCCCGGGGCGACGTACAACTAAAAACATTCATAAAACAATTTTCTAAAAACATCAACAATTTAAAGAGACATCACTAGGGCAGGAGAATAAATAAAAATAAAATAAGATAAGGGCAGGGAAGAGCTAAAAATAACACCTATCCTCCCTCCTCAAAGGCCTGGGCGAACAGCCAGGTTTTACAAGCCCGCCGGAATGTTAAAAGGCTTGGTGCCAGGCGAGCTTCCTCCGGGAGGGAATTTCAAAGACGTGGCCCAGCCACCGAGAATGCCCCCTCCATTGTGGCCCCCCGCTTAACATGGGGGACCTCCAGGAAGGCACCCCCGGTGGACCATAGGAGTCGCTCTGGGGTGCGGAGGGCGAGGCGGTCCCTGAGGTATGAGGGGCCAAGACCATAAAGGGCTTTATAAATCATTTCCAATACCTTGAACCTGGCTCGGCACGCTATTGGCAACCAGTGCAGAGTCCAGAGCACAGGTGTTATAAGCCTGCAGAGAGGCATTCTCTGTGGCTGTCCCACAATTATGGAACTCACTTCTCCTGAGGGTTCATCAAAACCCAAACCTGCTCATCTTCTGGAGGCGATACAAGACCTTCTTGTTTGGCCAGATGGTAATACGGTTGGGGTGTTGTGGGTTAGGGGATGTGATTTATTTTTATTTATTTTATGCATTTTTTGTAACCCACTCTGAGCCTTAAGGGAATGGGTGGGATAAACACATAAAATATCAGGTTTCCCCTAGCTCCTTACCTCCTAAATTCCTCAGTTATTAGGGATGGGAAGTTCAGATTCTGATTAATTAACGGATTAATCTATACCGAACTGGAACAGCGTGACAACAGGCCTGTTTTGGGTTGGTTCTAAAATAAAAAATAAATTATTGCACATGCGCAAAATGGCCAGACAGTTCAGCACATGCACACCCTTTTCCAAAAGGGTCATTTTCCAAAGTTTCTATGTTGGAAAGGGGCAGCCAGTCTTCACATGCGCAGTGGCTTTTTTTTAATAGCCCCTCCCCCCCCATCATAGACACTCGAAGTGCTTCACACAGAACTAAGTGACACAACTTTTAATCCTCAACACCCTGTGAGGTAGGTTAGGCTGAGAGAATATTGTGACTGACCCAAGGTCTTACTAAGGCAAGACTTGAACCAGACCCCCCCCCCCTACCTCCCGGTCCAAGTACTGCACACTTAGCCACTACACCATACTGGATCACATGTGCAGAACAGTCAGCTGCCCCTTTCCAAAATGGCGGTGATGCTGCTTCTGCCAGCAGAATGGCGGCCATTTTGTGCATGTGGAGCAATTTAAATTTTTTATTATTACAACTTTTCAGCTTCCTGAATCTATCCCTACCTCTCCTTATGCGACTCCCCCCCCCAAAAAAAAACCCCACCACCCTTACCCATTCCAGATTGTAAACCCCTCAGGACAGGGATGACTGTTCAGCACTAACCATGTTGCCGGTGCCGCGGCACTCTATAAACAACAACAGTAATGGCTAGAGATCAGTTTGGGCCCACGCAGTCATTCCTCACTCCAGCGCCAGGTGCAGCCGTCTTAATGCTGGAACCGGAGCAGCGTTGCTTCGAGCAGTCACGCTAGTGAAGCACGTACCCGTCGGAGTGGAAGAGACACAAGAAAACTGGAACAACTTGGGAGGGAGATAGGGCAGCCCAAGAGCTGCAAGTAGACCGGTCAGAGACGGCGAGAAAGCACACTCAGTTGTGAAGATGGGTTTGGGGTGGGGGGGGTTGCAGTCATATTCTTATCTGTGTCTCTTCCTCAGTGCCCATGCGTTCTATCTCATGCGATTATGTCCCATCAGACAGCTAAAACTGTGCTACACTATAACACACTTTGTAAAGTTGCCAGCACTGAGATCTGAACACAAGCATTGTCCCCACCTCAGCAACTGTACTGTTGTCTGCAGCCTGCGAGTCCCTTCCCTTTCTAGCTATACATCGGATTTATTCGCTTCTCTTCGATCTCAACATTACAAAAGGAAACCAGCTCAAGGATCCCAGACCCTCGTCCCCACCCCTCCCCCGACAAATCGGAGCTGTTAATCTTCAGTTATTAGCTCTCACAAATATCCTTTTAAGGCTGACACAGGAATAGACTCAAGCTGTTTTATTTTGCCTCTTGGTTTAATTAGCTCTGTGTTGTAGACATTCTTGCTGTTTGCCACATAATTTACATTTTCGGCATCCCAACTAATGCAAAAAACACGCAGAATGAGAGGGAGAGGGGGGAGAAGGAAGGCTGGAGCCTATACCAAACATCTGGAAGCATTAGAATTCCTCATTATTCTTTGCACTGAAAACACAGAAAGTGTTGGGCAGCGACTTTGTTACCGGGGAGGCTGGGAAACTTCTGTGAGGGCAATCACCCTGGCACGTAGGAATGCGCTATTCTGCTTTTATCCCGCTAAAGCTACACTGGGGGACCCGGTCATGTGCGAGTGTTCTCGTGGGATTTATTTATTTTATTTTTATTTTACAAATTTATACCCCGCCCCTCCTGCAATGCAGCTCGGGGCGGCTTCCAGCAATAAAACAATAAAATATAATAAAATTCATTTAAAACAATTAAATATTAAATATTAAAAATTAATACAGGACTAGACAGGTAAAAACAAATGGGTAGGGGAATAATGGATTAAAGTGGAATAACGCAATCCCATATATACTAATTCCCAGGGCCGGCTTTAGGATTTGTGGGACCCAGAGCGAAGATTAAATTCAGGGACCCTGGTGGCCCCTTCCCCTTGGGGTAACCTCTTTGGTGCCCTGAAGGTGGTCATGTTTGGGGCCCCACTGAGAGGGACCCCCACAACCTGTCCTTGTGAAAATAGAGGGCACTGCAGGGTCCTCAGAAAGAGCGGGGTCCAGGGCAAACACCCCCCCCCCCAAGATCACTCTGTACTGTAGTAAGGCAAGTCCTGTTAATTCCCCTGAGAATAGAGCTTTGATTGCCATCATGGCCCGACAGACTGTGGGGTTGTTTGTAGGAATATTAACGTATTGGCCTTATTATGTTTATTTTATTTATATTTGTATTTCTATCCCGCCCCTTTCACATCAAGTGACTCAGGGCAGCTTATAAAATACTAAAAATATAACCAAAAAAATATAAACACATTAAAACATTCTAATAGATATTAAAACAGCACAAAAACTTACATCGTGTGCCAAAAATAAACAAATATATTTTTCCTAGTAGCTTTACTTAGCAGTTCCAGTGGCCAAGTTCCCACTGAATGCACGGACAGCAGGGACCAATTCTCATCTTCAGAAATGTTTAAACCTGATGACTTTAACTCCAGCTTCTTACTGAGAACATCGTTCACCCTGACACAGGTGAATCGATTTTCATTCTCACTCGCATGCAATTGTTTTGTTTTTTTCCTTTTATAAACTGAAACATGGCGATGCACCATTCATCTCCCACAAAGCTGTCCATGCCTGGGGTGTCTGTCTCTCTGTGTTTCAGCACATTAGGAGAGAGGCCAATCTAAGGCGTTTAATTTGGAGAGAGGATTCAGTCTGGAATCCTCTTGATTAGACCTGAAATGAATACCTGCAAAAACAGGTATCCCCAATCCGTTAAATTTCCAGTACCAAATCAAGCTGAAAATTTTGGATACTGATTGGTGCCTGGATTCAGGTTCCCGGTGTCTCAAAATATCATCTTCCAATCCCGGAATACTGACTTCAGGTCTTAGACCACTTTCAGACATTCCTCGTGAATATTCTGGCTGCGGGGGGGGGCCGGGGGGGAGGAATGCGCAGCCAAGATACGTGCGGGGATTGGCTGGTCAGAAAGCCCTCCCCCCCCAGCGCGGCTTTGTTGGAAGACACATGGAGGGATGCAGAACAGGAAATTGAGCTCTGTATTCCTGCACGTGTCAGCCGACAAAGTCACGGGGGCGGCTTTCAGACCAGCTGATCCCCACGCATATTCTGGCTGTGCATTCCTCCCTGCAGCCAGAATATGTGCCGGGGTGTGTGTGTCTGAAAGTGGCCTTAATCTTGATCCAATCCCATCCATAGGGTTAAGATTTTCTCCTGGGCCAAAGCCCAAATGTGAAGGGGCTTCTGGGTGAGAAGCAGCACCGCAGGCAAGATTTTAGCTGAAAGTTTGTAAACACAACTAAATTCAGGTAACATCTGTGGAATAATTTATTTGATGATGTTCAAATAAATTAGTCTACTTATGATTTTGCTCATTTATTCACTCAATTAATGGAAGTGGTGAATACATTATCAATATCAGAACTTCTTTTGCAAAGTTCTGAATGAAATAACAGCGTGCGTTGATCTTTGCTTTTCAAATGATAGAAAGGTAGTGAAGAAGATCAGCTGACACCACTAGCTTTCTACTATTTGGAGACAAAGGCTTGCAAGATTTCAGTGTTAATTCAGACACTCCCCATCTCACACTCATAGTTTATGCTTCTTTCACAACGGACTCCTCAAGCGATGAAGTGCTGGCTTAAAGTTCAGTCCCAGGTGGCAATATTGGAGGGCAGGGGAGCCACAACATTTTATTCTTTCTTCTCTGTAGAGGTTTTTTAACAGTTGCACAAGAAAAGACAATTAAACAGAGCAATACATTTACCAGTCATTGACTCCTGCTGCAGTTCTTAGTAATCAGGATAGTACTGCAATTCTTGAGACCCCCCCCCAACTGCATCATCCGTCCTCCAGCAATGAGCTTTCTGTAATGGGACATTAAGTGCCTGCAGGGTTAGGCCCATACATTTTGAAAATAAATAAATTAAATTAAATAAAATAAATGGTGTCTGCAGGGACGCAGCCCCTGATAAAGTGAGCTGGTCTCCAGCAGGTATCTGAAGAGATAAGAAGCCAAGAGGAGGAGGAGAGTGGAGTGGTTCCAGCTGAGTGTGGCTTTGCAGCCTCCATGCCAAGCCTCTGTCGGCAAGCTGTCCAACTGGACACCGAATGGCTCTACCCATTACAAATGACACATGACTACAGTTCCCACATCAAGCCAGACTCAAGGACCATCACAGTCCCATCCAGGTCTAGGAGGCTATGAAACTGTCCTAGCAAAGCTCCCAGCTGCAAGGTCAAGGTCCCTGCTGATGAAACAGACAAGCACAGAGCTCCACCCCCGACAAACACAAAGCCCAGATGGTGAGCAGACACTGATTCCTAGGGATGAGCGAACAGAGCCGAGTTCGGAAATTTGGTTCGGTTCGAAAATCTAATTCGGTTCAAAAGTTTGATTCAGTCGTCTGAACTATTCGAGTTCAAACCCCATTTAACTAAATGGAATATTATCTTTTAGGGATGGGCGAACAGAGCCGAGTTCGGAAATTCGGTTTGAAAATCGAGTTCGGTTCGGAAGTTCGGTTCAGTTGACCAAACTGGTCGAGTTTGATCCGAACTCCGAACATCTGAACCACGTTTGCCCATCCCTACTGATTCCCATGGCATGCCAAGTTACCATCTCAACCATCCTGCCACTTCTCTCTCATAAATCGAGACTAGGGTGGAAACTCGATCTCAGTACAGACAAGATTCAGGGTTCACAGCTCACCCTTGCTACTGAGAACGAGATGAGCATTGCCTGGATTCTCGATGAGAGAGGGCGAGAATCTCGAGAATGGCCCTTCCACGGCACTTGCTAAAAAGGGGGGGGCTTTTGTTCACCTGGCTGCCTGGCCGAGTCCAGGGGGACTGCTCCAACTGCTGGATCCCTCCTGCTCAGCTCCTTCTCCCATGTGATGTTCAGCCATCCCCCAGAAAAAAATGTTGCACAGGGTGTTGCCCTCTTGGTGTGTGGGGGTGGGGGGTGTAAACAAAAATGTGGCTCCAGAATGGGCAATATTTCAGCCTGGATGGGGTGGGGAGCATATGAGAATAATTGGACAAAACTGGGAGATGATTTAAGGAAACCAAAATGAAATGAAAAAGCCACAAAACCATATAAAAGGTCTGGAACTGCTAGTTATGTATAATTATGGTCAGTATATTTTTAAACACAAATGAGCAAAAGAAGGAGAATCATGTCAGTCAAAGTAAGACATTTTATGTTTGGTCTGACATTTAGCAGGCAGAGCTAGGGGCTCTTTTTCTTCCTCCTTAGGTACCACTAGAATTCAGTAGAAAGGGGTGGAAGAAACTAAATGACTTTGCAACCCAACTAAGCTAAATGATCAAGTACAAGCATTACAGAGGCATCTCTTTTAAATGACCTCAATTCAACTGTACTGCTTTCTAGTTCCTTCTGAAAGGCGCACTGCGAGGCACCGAGTCCAAGTAACACACCTCTCCAAAGCACACTTGACAGCAGGAGATGCACACCAACTCCTTGTGCTTCACTGCACATTGCTCAAGCCAGAATCCAATTGTATTATTCAGCTGCTTCCCCCATAGTTCATAAAAATCACACGGCTAGAAGAGACCTCCCAACAAGTCATCCTGCCCACCCCTCCGCACAACGGTCGAAACCACCCCCCAAAAATGCTTTTTCTGGCCTCCACTTAAACATTTCCATTAAAGGCTATTCCTCACCTTCCTTCTACCACTCAATCACTCTTGCCATTAGGAAATGCTTCATCCTGGAATTATCATTCTAATTAGTTTGGTCCGTGTGAGTTTAGGATATCCGGGCTGTCCGCAATCTCTGATAATTGCCCTATTTGTGACGCTTAGCGAATGTCCTTGGACCAATTAATTCATCGTGCACATACGAATGTAATATTTTATTGCAAGAAGCACAAAAGGAGATTGTGGAGTGTTTGTTGTTGTTGATAGACAAGTGAGGGATTAGCAAACAGGAAGGAGCAGCCAGCATAGAGCTTTCCATGGAGACTTAACAGCAGCCTCTCAGGCCGCTGGTTTTAATGGGAGGTAGAACAACAATCAGCTTTTATGGCAAAGTCTCTTTGCAGACCAATAAAAGTGACAGTATCCCATTAATGTGTTCCATGGTTTTGGGGGGTGGGGAGGGGAGGTTAAAACTGAAGCTTGCAAAAATAAACAGAGAGGATTTTTAAAAAAGTCATAAAAGCTTTGTAAAGAAAATCTCGCCAGCCCATCATACTGGCAACATCTCCAACAGAAGATGAGCTGTATTCCCAGATGATGCAAGGCAGCGGAGGTCCACTGAAGTCACAAAAGGAAGGATGATTTGCACTAGTTGGGAAATCTGAGTGCACAAGCTTGAGCCAAACTTCCTCTGACAATAACAAGAGACCAGTTTATTTTCACTCCGTTAAAACCCCCAAGACAGCAGTGTTCCAGGCTTATTATGTGTTGCATGGGATGCTTTCATGGACATTGCACTGTCTTGGTTTGGCATGGCACATGCCGCTCCTGAGGTTCAGACAAGATTTTTAATTTGGGGGTGGGGGAGAAGAGAATGGATTTTTGAACCCTCAACCTCAATAGCTGTCTCAAATGGTAGAATATCTGGGGTGGGCAGAACCCCCTTCCAAGTTTGGAAAGGGTCCCCACATCACATGTCTGCTGTGGATGGGATATGTCAGTCAGGACTTTCGAGAGAGGGTCAACGGGGGTATGGTTGTACTGGGACTCCAAGATCGAGGTCTCCGCGCAAAACGATATGAATTTTCTCTCTCAATGTACATCAAAATGTGACAAATAATAATGTTAAGAAGCACCAGTATGATCTCTAGAAATTGATCTCAATACTTAGGAATTCAACTTATGGACACAAGCAACGAAATCATTAAATAATAAATACAAGGCTAATAAGGACACGTGCCAAATATAAGCAATGACAGTAAGTGCTATTCTCTTAGCCTAACCTACCTCACAGGGTTGTTGCGAGGATTAAGAGTTGTGTTAAATTGTTCTATGTAAAGTGCTCTAAGTGCCATGACAGGGGGGTGCTATATAAAAATAAAAATGATTAATTAATATTATTTTCTTAAAACATATTCTTTAATAAACAAAACAGACCGAGAAAAACACCACTGAAGGAAAGCTCAGCATAAACTGAGTGATTGGGAAGAGACAACAGCTAACATTGGTGTGAAATAAAGTTCCAGATTTGGCTTGGCCAGACACTAAAAGATGGTGATGAGGTTGGGGGAAATGGGAAAAAGGGGACCCCCAGCTGTACCAGGGCCCCAAATTTCTCTCAACAGGCCCGTGAGCAGCAGCAGGGGACTGAACTCAGCCACTCCCCTACACCAGTCATAGAGGAGATGATGGAGGGATTCAGACACCATGGTGTGGCCTCTGTTGCTACGACTTAGGATTTATGTGTACGACATCATTGTGAAAAAAATCAGAGTAGCCCATGGACTTTGTACAAAGCAACATTCCTATAGTTCCAAAATGTATGTATGTGTAACCCTTGTGCCGATAGAGTAAGAAGGACTGGGTTCATCATTCTAGGAGTATTTAGTACTTCTAACACACTGGCTCAAGTCCCCACCCAGAAATCTTGAGACACATCTTTACTGGCCCCCTAGGGAGGCCATTATCTCCCCACTCACAAGCATACCAGTGGGATAAAAAATGGGGATTATTCACAAGCACACCAGTAGGGTTATTCAGAGAACAAATACTGAAGTCCCAGAACAGTGTCACCAAGGGCGGACTTGGATTAGTGCCCTATGAAGTGTATAGGGCTACCTTTGGCACCCCAACCTTCCAGTGTCAGTCTTGAGGACTACAGTTCTACCTCTTGGCAAGCCCTCTGATCACCCTTCCACAAGTCCCATCACCCCACTAACAGTTTGTTGCCAATGGGAGTCCTAAGAGAGCAGGTTGGTCTGTGGGAGTCTTGTCTTTGGCCTCCTACCCATTCCTTTCAGGGAGGCCTCACTGCTAGGAGAAGAGGCTTCTTGAGGTGGCTGGAGCTCCTTACCGCTAAGGAGCCCTGGTGGTCACCTCTTGGCCCTGCTAAGTGAGATCAGCAGAGGCTAGGTCAAGGACAACTCACCAGGTCCAAGAAGTCCCATGCTGGGTGCTGGTCCTCCTCACAGCTGCCATCACTGCTGCTCTCCCCAGAGGTCCCTAGATGGCCACCTCTTGACTCAGCTAAAGGGCTTGGTCAAGGGCATCTCACTAGGTCCTGGAACTCCTATGCTGGGTGCTGGTCTTCCCCAAGGCTTCTTGTTGTCATCGATGCTGGACTGAACCGCAAATCTGCTGCATTTCAGCCTCCTACGTATGAAAGGTACAGTTTAACTGTCCTACTTATGTCCCTTCCCCTCCCCCTCAAATAACCTTGCTCTTAGTAAGACCACGATACCATACTTTCAATGTCATGTGCAAGCTGTAACTACAATGAAGGCAACCATCTTGTGCACACACACACACACACACACACACACACACACACACACACACAGAGGAAATTCCGTTTCAAATTGTTGCCATTTGGTACAACAATTCAAAACACAGGGACCGAATGGGCATGCGCAAGCAATAGGACGCACATGGCTGAAGCTCCAGTGGGCCCGCTTCTGATTTGAAGGATTCAGAGCCCATTAATGTAGAGAAATCCTACTAAAACATACCGTGTCACATGAGGAATGACCAGAGGCAAGAAAAAGGAGGTAAAAATTAATTGACAAATTATATCCTCCCCAGCGGCGTGTGAGAAGATTAGAGACCGGGCTGCACAAAATGGCAGATGCAACGCAAGCTAAAGAGCCTCAGGACTCTAACTCAACTCAACAGGTCATGCGCATGTTTAAACTCATAAAGGAAGAACTCTCCTGTACTAAAGAGGGCATAAATAAGATTAATGCCATTTTAACTGACTTAAATGAGAAATTTGAAGGGATTAATAAAAGGATAGACACGCTAGAACAACATGTCAGCGATCAAGAGGATAGGGGCAACACCCAAGACAATAGAATCACACAGCTTGAGGATATGGTGAGCTCCTTAAATGAGAAGTTATTATTATTATTATTATTATTATTATAAACATTTATATAGTGCCAGTCGTGTGACCTGGTGCTGTACAGAACATAGAAATGGACACGGTCCCTGCCTGTGGCTTACAATCTAAAAGACAAGGAGGGGGAGACCGGGAGAGGGGACAGTGGGAGAGACAGGGGAGAAGACAAACAAACATTCAAGCGGATGCGAAGTCTCAGGTGCGAGTGCTTGGCTTGGTTACAAAGAGGTTGGTAGCAGCAGTCAGCAGAGGAGGGCAGACAGTAAGTGTACGGGGAAAGACTAACAGGCATTGGGAAAGGCAGCAAGGAAAAGGTGGGTCTTGAGGAGGGATTTGAAGGAGCGGAGGGAGGAAGCAAGGCGGATGTGGGCAGGGAGGGAGTTCCAGGCATGGGGGGCAGCGAGGGAGAAGGGTCGAAGGCGGTTAGGCGAGCAGGAGAAACAAGGGAGAGTGAGGGAGGGGACAGAGGAAGAGGGAAGAGCACGAGCTGGAGTGCGTAGGGAAATTAGGTCCGAGAGGTAAGGGGGAGCTTGGTCATGGAGCGATTTGAAGGTGAAAACCAGGAGTTTAAACAAGATACATTCAGGAAGGGGGAGCCAGTG
>QEPC01006549.1:3745404-3764552 GCA_003113815.1 Sphenodon punctatus | reverse complement strand
AGGGAGAGATTGATGACATGTAGAAGTGGGGGAGCAACAGTGGGAGCAACAGAGGTCAGGAGGCGGGAGGGGATGGGGTCGAGGGGGCAGGTGGAGGGATTGGATGAAGAGAGCAGAGCAGAGATTTCCTCGAGAGAGGCAAGGGGGAAGGATGTGTGGAGGGAGGGGGGAGGGGGTGGGACGTGAGTGGGAGGTGGAGGTGGGTGGGAGGCAATGTCCCGACGGATCTTGTCGATCTTTGAGGTGAAGAATGACGCAAGATCCTGAGCAGCAAGGGAAGAGGGCATGGCATAGCAATCTAAGATTTATGGGAGTGGCTGAAGGGCTGGAAACTGGAGGGACTAGAGAACTGATATTAAATCAGTTTTCAATGACAATCGGTCCCTTCATAACATTGAATTAGAAAAGGCACACAGATCTGTGCACCCTCTACCCAAAGAGCAGGCGCTTCCCTGAGCCATCATTATACACTGCCTGCGGTTTCAGGATAAGGAGGCAATCCTCAGAGCAGTCAGAACCGCAAGGGACACGCAATATGAGGGGGGGAAGATATCAATCTTTCCAGATTTAGTGTTTGAAACAGTTCAAACGAGAAACGCATGTAGAAGACAACTAGACACCTTCAATAAAATGGGGATCAAAGTATAAATCCTCTATCCTGCCAAATTCTCCTTTGTTGACAAAGGTAAACAATAGAACTGGAATATTATAAAGAGAGAAACCTAAGAAACACTACAAGAATTAGAGAAGAAGAATCTACAACCTGAACATTTAACCTTCTTGAATTGTCACAGACACTCAACATAGAGGAGTGCATCAAAGGACTCTAGAACTGATCTAATCCTTCATAAGACTTCCTACATTTTCTTGAAAGAACAGATGAGAAAAGGAAGGGTACTAAGGCCCTTTTTACACAGACACTCTAACACCGATAAAATGGGTGTTATATTTTATTATACATGGTACAGGGCAACACTGCAGCCCTGCAACATGGGCCCTTTTCACATGAGATGCCTCCACCCAGTTTTGCTGGGTCGAGAAGGGTGGAGGCATCTGTGTAAACACCATTTGTGGTGGGCGTAGGAGCGTGCATGCTCCCTCACAACACCCATCTCCACCCACCACCCACCCACAGAGCAATCGGCAGTGGAGTCCCTTGCTCCCTGGGTGGGTGGTGGGTGGAGATGGGTGTTGCGCGGGAGCATGCACGCACCTACACCCACTGCAAGTGGTGTTTGCACAGATGCCTCCACCCAGCGAAACTGGGTGGAGGTATTTCATGTGAAAAGGGCCCATGTTGTAGGGCTGCAGTGTTGCCCTGTACCATGTATAATAAAATATAACACCCATTTTATCGGTGTTAGAGTGTTTGTGTAAAAAGGGCCTAGGTTTCTGAGATCATAATAGAACAAATACCTTATCTGTTTTTAAAGAACTCTTGAATATACCAAGATCTGATAGACAAGAAAGAATTTAGTCTTGAGTTTAAGACTGAAATAATAGAAGGTAAAACTTCAGAAAGGTTACAAAATGGATAGACTAAAAGAACACCTATAGCAATTTTTCTCAACTTAAAATGTATTTAGAACTCAATTGTAACATCAATAGTATATAGTGATAAGATAATTTATCTAATTGTGGGTAATTTCAGACGTACCGGGCCACCAGGCCCGCCACGCTGAATCACGGACTGGGATCCCGGTCCGTTTCAGATTCCGGTCAGGAATCAGGCCGCTCGTCCTTTAGACGTGCCGGCCTGATTCTCACTGGGGATCAGGGAGGGGGGCGTGGTGCAATGTGCGGCTGCACAGCCCCGCTCCCCCGGCCGGCTGCCCTCCGGAAGATGGGCGGGTGCAGCAGCCAATCCAGCCACTGTGCCCGATCCCGTCCCGTGGTCGGTACCACAGTCTGACCAGGCTGAAGGTAACAGACGTAACCTGCAGCCCATCCCCAATTGTGGTCAATCCGATCATGGTTGGGGCCCGATCCCACCACGATTCTGGACCTCCGGGCAGCTGAACAGACGTAACGAGACCAACGGCCACCACAGGGGATTCACTGTGGTTGACTGTGGTATCGTTACATCTGAAATTACCCTATGTTAAATTAAAATACAAGGTTCTTCACTTGAGAGAACTGAATTTTTGAATTTTGTTGGAACAGGGATAATAGGGCTTAGAAATATATTTCATATACAGTAACAAAAATAAGGGTTCTGCTGGTAGTAATAGCCTACCTGCATGTTTCTCTATACAAAGGGGGTCTCCCTGGTTTATTATCATTTTGTTTTGTGTTTCACTCTGGTTTTTGGCAGTTACCAGAGCCAGAGTAGATGGTTTATTTTATATATATATATATATATATATATATATATATATATATATATATATATTTCGGTTCATGTTAAACTTGTTTTTGATGCTGTTAATATGTCTTCTTAAAGATAAAACTATACAAAATAGGATTACATAGCAAAATGAAGGGGGGAAAGCATGGGGGGAAAAGGGAGAAAGAAAAATATAAAATCCTGGAAACACAAACGGAAGCTTTAGACTTCAAATACTGAGAATTTCAACAGAAAGGGGCTGGATAAGTTAAATAATCTCCTTCAATGCATGTGGTTTGAACAACCCAATTAAAAGAAAACGGGTATGGCAACATATTAACTTAACACACCCACATATTTTTTTCATACAAGAATCTCAACTCTTGAAGCGGAATAATCAACGCTTTACAAATAAAAACTATAAAACTTATTTCTCCAATGGTAATAAAAAGAAAACAGGAGTATTAATTGGGATATCTAAATTTCGCACAAGCAATGTACCTGGTGCTTTACAAATTGAATAGGCATGGTCCCTGCCCTAGGGCTTACAATCAGAGACCGGGGGGGAAGGGGGGGGAGACAAAGGAAGGGGAACAGAAGGAGAGACAAGGAGTGTAACACCGCTTTTAAGTGACGTGCTCCCCATTGCCAGCAGTGGCTGGAGATGCGGTGCTTTGAAGAGGCGCGTTCTGAAAGTCTGAAAAGTGAGGCTTTCAGAACGCGCCTCTTCAAAGCACTGCATCTCCAGCCACCGCAGCTGCCGGCAACAGGAAGCATATTACTTGCTGTACCGCTTTTCTCTCAACGCACGGCTCAGGAGGCACTTTTCAGCGCCTCGTTTAAAAGCGGTGTAACATTCATGAAGATGCAAGGTCCCAGATGCACGCACTTGGCTTGGTTACATCAAGAATGATGGCTGGTTGGTCCTACACAGACCTCAGGTAACAGATTGTAATTAAAGATGAGAAACGATGTTTTCTTTTAATTAATGGGTGAATAGCAGGAATAATATGCAATTGTATCTATTTATGCACCAAACAACAATACTGGTGCTTTCTTTGAAGATACCTACAATAGTACAGAACTCAGAAGAAAAATTAATATATGGAGATTTCAATAGCCCCTATCACCTTTAGATCTATCATCTAAAATACAATTAAACCACCAAGAGAGAATAGCTAAATTAATTGATAAGCAGAACTGGAAAGAGATAGTGAGGGCCATGCACCCAAATTATGAGGATTTCACATTTTATTCATGCCCCCGCAAAACTTCATAAAAAATAGACCACATTCTGGTTACCCCAGACATGCTTTAATCTTGTGCCAAAGCATATATTCAAATTATTCCATTTTTAGACCACAACTCAATGGTGTTAGAAACCAATTTACATAACCCCCCCCCCAAAAAAAAGCCATAAATCAGAGGTGTCTCTTTAAAACATTTTATTTAAATAATGCATGGGTTAAGGAATCAATACAAAATTAATATACAGAATTTCTGAGACATAATGATTAACCAGAAATCTCTCCCCAAACACTTTGCAAAACTGCCAAAGTGGTTCTTCGAGGGCAATTCATCTCCATGGATTCATACCTAAAAAAGAAAACAACAAATTAGTGAACTATAGTTACAAATAAAAGTGGCAAAACAACAAAAAAATAAATACATCAAAAATCGTCACTATCAAAAGCCTGATAAATCTACTGGAGACAGAATCACTAATTAGTAAAATTAGATATACTAAAGCCTTCTACTTTGATAAAGCAAATAAAGCAGATAAGGCACTTGCTTAGTTAATGAAAAAGAACAAAAAACAAATATACCATTTATACGTGAAGCCCTAAATTCTGACATTTTGAAGGGACAAGATAAAGAAAAATGTTTTGTCAAGTTTTATGAACAATTATATAAAATCAACATATACAAAAGAAAATATTAAAACTTACCTCTTGCAAAAATGCCCCAACTAACAACAGAACAAAGCCATTTTCTAAGTCACTCAACTGAACAAGCAGAAGTGATAGCGGCTATCAAAAAATTACCACTGAACAAAGCAGCGGGTCCAGATGGATATCCGCCTCAATATTACAAAACCTTTTCTGAAAGCTTATCCCCGATCCTAACCAGAGTATTTAATTTGGTTCTAACACAACAAGAAATGCCAAAAACTGGTTATGAAACAAATATTATGTTATGCCTCAAACCAGAAAAAAAACTTGGAATTATGCGGTGGATACTGCCCCATATCTCTTTTAAACATAGATGCCAAAGTATTCACTAAGATCCTAGCCAACAGATGAATGGAAATAATATCAACAATCATCTCCACAGATCAAGCTGGCTTTATTCCAAGAAGGTTGGGAATTGATAATATATGTAAAGTTGTTAATATAGTTCACCACATTAAAGCAACAAACACCCCAGCAGCGATTATTTTGCTTGACACGGAGAAAGCCTTTGACATGGTGGAACACAATTTTCTTTTTGAAACAATGAGACGTCTGAGAATAAGTGGACAGTATCTAGAATGGGTAAGATTACTATACAAGCAACCTGTTGCAAACATAATAAACTTGGAAGGTGCCATCTGGTGTTTTGGGGTGAAGGGTGCCCCAGTTGCCAGGCCAAGTTGGAGGAGCATGAATGCTGCTTGCTTGCCAAGGCTTTTGAAGTCCTGACAATGGGGGAGGGGAGAAATGTGGCTGTGTGCCGGCCAGGGTTGTCATGTTGTGTTGTGTGACCCATCTGGTGTTTTGGGGTGAGGGGTGCCCCAGTTCAAGGCCAAGTTGGAGGAGCATGCATGCTTGCTTGCTGAGGTTTTGAAGCCCTGACAACGGGGGAGGGGGAAAATGTGACTGTGTGCCAGTCAGGGTTGTCATGTTGTGTTGTGTGACCCATCTTATGCCATCTGAGGTTGTGACAGGTCGAATTTTTCTCTTTTCTTTCAAAACTCAAACCACCGGAGCACCTTGGTGACGTGACTGTGGCAACATGTCGGATGTGACACATGAGTAGCTGGCTGCCAGGTAAGTGACACGTCAAATCTACACACACCCCCACTACTTCACCCACCCACTCCATTAGCCGCACACTTCACTAGCCCCACCCCCACCTCTACCCCCTCACACTTCACCCCCACCTCTACCCCCACAGTACTTCACCCCCACACTCCACTACTCCCACACACCCCCACCTCTACCCCCACAGTACTCACACCCTTCACCTTACACCAGACCACACTCCTCCAGCCCCACACACCTCTACCCCTTCACCCCACCCCACACTACTCCAGGCCCAAACACCTCTACCCCCACCCCCATCACCCCTACCCCACACTTCTACCCCCACACTACTTCACCACCCACTCCACTAGCCCCACACCCTTCACCTCCACCCCCACCTCTACCCCCTCACACTTCACCCCCACCCCCCACCTCTACCCCCACACTACTTCACCCACCCACTCCACTAGCCCCACACCCTTCACCCTGTCTCTTATACACATCTAGATGTGTATAAGAGACAGCCTCTATCCCCACACCATTCACCTCCACCCCACACTTCTACCCCCCCACTACTTCACCCATCCACTCGCCCCACACTCCACTAGCCACCACCCCCACTCCACCCCTGAGCTAGTTCCCACTACCCCTAGTTAGTTTCCCCACCTCTTAGCTAGTTCCCACCACCCACTAGTTTCCCCATCCCTTAGCCAGTTCCCAGTGCCTCCACTAGGTACTAGTACCACCCCACACAGACACACACATCACACTGCATCCTCTGTTGCCAGTGATCCTTTCTTCATTTCCACAACTTAATTATGAGCGGTCGCGAAATGAAGAAACAGACCATGAGTGGGAGTTCTGGGAGAGGCCAGCCTCTTCCTAGGCAGCCGACTCAGTCTGGCACAGAGGAGATACCCAAGGTAGGGCCACCTGTGGCCTCTTCCTCCTGCACACAAGCTTCAAATGCGTCCAAGCAAACTAGCTCTGGACGTCTCTTGAAGCCCCCAAAGAGGCTGGGATGGCTGGAGGGTGCTTCCTCCTCCCTGTCTCTGACTAGCAGTAAGAAGAGGGCGCCTTCTTCCTCTGCTAGTGCAGTGGTCCATCTGCCAGCTACCTCCACTGCTGCTGCTGCTGCTCCTAGTGCCCAGCTCTCCTTTGCGCAAGCACTGTCTCTCATTCAGATGCCTGCTTCCCCGCCCGTCTCATTCAGATGCCTGGCCTTCATGCTCACTTGAGACGGCACCATGGGAACATACGTGATCCTACGGAGTGCCGTTCCAAGTGACAGCATGGGAAGGTGACAGTTGCAGAGGGTGCGGAAGATAGTTCTGAGTCCCACTGCAACTGCCACCACTGGGCCATCTGGTGACGGTTCCACAACCACCACCCAACCCCTGCAGAGGAGGAGTGCTAGCTGCTCCACCTGGCCCACCCCTTCCCGGTCCTTGTCCAAGGCCACTGTAACTGCACTCTGGGAAAGGAAGATACTGTTTGCATCCAGCCACCCCCGGGCTGCGGCCATCACCAAGGCAATTGGGGAAGTGATTGCCCTGGATGAGAGGCCATTCAACCTTGTTGAGGGTGTAGGATTCAAACAGCTGCTTCATTTGCTTGAGCCCCGTTACAGAGTTCTTTGTTGCAAAACCTTCCACTTGAAGGTTATCCCATCACTGTACGGGAGGGTGAGGTCCTGGCTCCTTGCGGAGTTCTCCCATGCAGAGGGGGCAGTGGTACATTTTACCACTGACCTGTGGACTAGCCATTGTTCGGTCCATGCCTTTTTGTTGTTGAACGCACGCTGGTGGCAGATGTCACCAGTTGCTGTCACCAGCACAGCGGCAGGCAGCAGCAGCAGCACTGGGGGAGCGGTGTTGACTGGAAAGCATCGTTAGGCATTGTTACTTGCTCAGGTGCTTGAGAGTCAGCACACAGATGATAAAGTGGTGAACGGCATGCTGGATAGGTGGGTCCGATGCCAAGGTTCAAACATCGAGGTTGGTTACTTTGTAACCGATAATGCTGCAAATATGGTTGCAGCCATTACTCATGGTGGCTACACTCATGTTTGCTGCGGTGCGCACCTCCTGAACCTTGTGTTCAGGGTGCCTTAGGTGGAACTGAGGGCTTGGATGACCTCCTTGATACTTCCCGGAAGATTGCCGGACACTTCCATTGGTCAGTTTCAGCCAGCTGGGCGCTGCGAGAGAAGCAGGAGGAGTTGAGCTCCCCACTTCACTGGCTGGTGTAGGATGTGGCCACAAGGTGGAACTCCACCTTCTTGATGCTACAACGTCTCCTGGAGCAGAAGGAGGTGCTGCATACCCTTTGCTTGCTGCGGAGCATTGGAGCAACACCACTCACCAGGAAGGAGTGCTCGAGCAGCTGACGCAGGTTCTGGAGCCGTTTTACCAGGCTACTGTGGAGGTTAGCGCGAACCTCTCCACTCTTTGCCAGGTGATGATGCTCTTCATGATCCTGCTTCGATGGATGCGAGCCGTGCTCTCTCAAACTGATCTGCGTGGGCCTGTAAGGGCACTGGCAAAGAAATTGGTTGACGAGCTGAATATGCATTTCGACACCTTGAAAGCAAGTCAACCACATTTTCTAGCCACGCTACTCAACCCACAGGTCAAGAAGAGCATGGCTGTGTTTGTCGAATCCTTCAAGAGCAACAGGGTCAAGCTTGTCAGTGAGGTGTGACAGTATTGCCCGGTGCAGGCGCCCCCGCTGCAAGGGGCAACTACTGTTTCTACAGGGGTTGCAAGTGGGGGTCGATGCACCTTGTTGTTTACTGGGCTGGTGGACTTGGCAGCGGAGGAGGGAGGTGCCGGTGGTGAACTGGAGCAACAAGATATGGCAGAGACATTGGTCTCTCAATATCTTGCCGAGCCCACCTGCCCTGCTGACACCGACCCCTTGGCCTACTGGTCACAGAAAATGCACTTGTGGCCCCCGCTTGCAAAGGTAGCATTGCGATACATCTCGTGTCCTTCCACGAGTGTATCGTCGGAACGGGTATTCAGTGTGGCGGGAGACATAATCAGCCCACATCGTGCCAAGATGGACCCGAGGACTGTGGAAGAGTTGGTCTTTGTCAAGAGTCAAGACTAAGCTTCCCCTTCTTGGGTTCATGGAGGACGATACCCTTGATGTGGGGCCTGATGATGTATGATTGCCCAACCCCTGGATATCATCTCCTGCTACCTTCACTCCCCTGCACCTCTGTACATCCTGACAAGATTCAGGTAATTACATCAGCCTGCAATTCGGTCAGTGGTGGCACTGATGAGCCTGCAGCACCAGCCCTTGGTTTGTGCAGCATAGGCAACCTCAGCATGGCAACTTCCCAGTCCAACCACTCCACCAGGGAAAAGTAGTAGAGATTCTACTACTTTAGTCCCATGCAAATTTATGTCTGATGTCTGCCGGCCAACAATGATTTATTACCTCTTTCGACCCCATTCCACCAGGAAGGGCAAGGAGGTATTTTTTTGGCAATATTATACAGAGCTCTTGTAGGAGCTTTTTCAGAGCCCTACTGGGGTTCCTCTGTGGGAACCCCATCATATTCCTGTGGGATGTGCGGCATGCACAGTGCATGCACACACAGTCACGCGCACACAGTCACACACACTCCTTCACCCTCTTGCGCTCCTCCCAAGAGTCTGTGTTGGAAACCCCTAGTCTCCCCTGAACCCCAGTCTCCTCCTCACACTTTGAAGTACCTTCTGTTGAGCAGGCTGTGGCCCTGGGCATTAGGTCATAGCTCTGCACTACGGCTCACCAGCCCCCTCGGAGGTAGAGGTGATGCAGGGCCACTTCACTGCCATGTGCTTTCTCTCACACCCCTCAAATCTCTTGGGATGGGGGCTCTGTGTGTGAGCAGGAGGGTGATGATCGGGAGGTCCATGGCGAGTCACTCACCAGTCACCACCACCCCATCCTCCTCAGAGGAGCGCAAGATGGTGAAGGAGGGTGCCCCTGACAGGACACCAGTGTGAGGCCAAGACTGGGACTCAGGAGAGGCTAAGGGGTTTCCAACGCAGACTCTTGGGAGGAGCATCACACACTGGAGTGGAATGCCCCAACAGGGCCCTTTCCATTTCCCACAACTAAGTGGAATGGAGCACCCCAGCAGGGCCCTTTCTGCCCCAGAAGCCCCCCATACACAGCCCCCCAGAAGCCATCCCATACACACACACACACTGGAGTGGAGCACCCCAGGAGGGCCCTTTGCATCCCAGCAGCCCCCCCATCCACACACTGGAGTGGAAAGCCACAGCCGGGCCCTTTCCATTCCCACACCTGTCTCCTCCACACCCAGGAAGAGGTTCAGAGGGCATTGGGAGGGCAGAACCTCTTCCTTGGGGTGGGAGCCACCCCCCACGAGACACCCCTGCCCCCCATCCCATACACACACACACACGATGGAGTGGAAAGCCCCAGCAGGGCCCTTTCCACCCGATCAGCCCCTGATCTCATATGCACAGTGCACACACTTAACATTTGCCCACCCTCAACCCCAGGAAGTGGTGCAGTGGGCATTGGGAGGGCAGAACGTCTTCCTGGGGGTGCCCCCCCACAAGTCACCCCAGCCCCCCATCCTGGCACACACACACACACACACACACACACACACACACTGGACTGGAAAGCCCCAGCAGGGCCCTTTCCACCCCAGCAGCCCCCCATACACATTCCCACACCTGTCTCATGGGTAGGGGGCCCCACCCCCCAGAAAAGGTTCAGAGGGCATTGGGAGGGTTGAACCTCTTCCTGGGGTGGGGGCCACCCCCACACACAAGTCACCCCAGCCCACCATCCCAGCAGCCACACACACACACACACACTGGAGTGGAAAGCCCCAGCAGGGCCCTTTACACCCGAGCAGACCCCCCCATCCCATATACAGTTGCCCACAGTAATACTTTTCCCACCCCCAGGAAGAGGTGCAGTAGGCATTGGGAGGGCGGAACCTCTTCCTTGGGGTGGGGGCACCCCCTGAGACACCCCAGCCTCGCAGTGGAATTCCAAGCCAGGCAGAAGAGAGAGCTGCAGCAGACAACAGAGCAGACAATGCACAACAGAATCCCCTTTACCCTGTTCCCCACTGAGCCCATCACTTCCCCTTCCTCTTCTCATGCACCCAACAAACAAAAACCTTTCCCCGCCTACTTCTGTCCTGTCCTTCTCTTCCCATTCTCTTCTGATTCAGCTTGTCGCAGGACTGGGAGTTAACTCAATCCTCCAAGCCTGAAGGTTTGGCTTGTGTCCCGAAGCCTACACCTTCAAAAGACTACAGGTGGCCAAGGAGGGCATGAAAATTGAGGATTCGGAGGTTCAGGATAAAGGTAGGCAATGGTGACGTGATCTATTTTGGGGGTCTGTCTGGTTGGGGGAAAGACAGTGCTGCACACAGGACCACAGAGCGTTCTGCCGCTCTCTATCCCCCCAGTAGACAGCTGCAAGGGAGTACTCAGGGTTAATGTCCCTGTCCCACTTGCTGTGCTGCTGGTTTAGGCCCTGCCTCAGGGGATATGGAGAGCCTCTTACTGGGGGTCCCATCCACTGCCTGTCCCCATGGAGCTATGGTCAAATTGGGGGAGAGAGGGTTTATTTGAATATTTGTGGGGGTTAATTGACACGGTTGTGTGTTGTGTTCATTGTGTTGGCATTGGAACTGTCTGATTGCAATGCATTGCCAACTGAATATGTGGTTATATCAATGTCAACAGGATGGTCAATTAAATTTGGGATTTATTGACATTGTGGGTGTTTTCAGACATTACGGGGCCTGTTGGCCCCGTACCGAAAACACCCAATCCATCCCCCGCTGGGGTCACCCCATCACGCCATATCAGATGTGCCGGGGGGATCCCGGTGGGGAATCTGGGAGGGGGCGGGGCTGCGTGGCACAACGTGCGGCCGCACGGCCCCGCCCCCTCCACGCTCCCGCCGCCCGCCCTCCGGGGAGACGGGCGGGCGGCGGGGCCAATGCGGCCGCCGCGTCGGGTCGGATTCGCCACGGCCCGGGATCCCGCCGGTGATCCCGGGCCATGGTGCCCGACCAGACGAGACGCCGGGGTTCACCCCGGCGTGGAATTGCATTTGACACACAACGGCCTCCGGCCCCGCCGCTTTGGCCGCTCACGTGGTGAATGCAATTCCACACCGTGGTAACATCTGGGGGGAAACATCCATTTCCCCCAACAGACATTTGGAGATCACAGCCACCACGCGCAATTGAGCGTGGTTGACTGTGATCTCGTAACGTCTGAAAATACTGTGTGTGTGTGTTACTTGTGTTCATTGTGTAGGCTTTGGAACTGTTGTTGTCTGGCATTGCCAATTGAATATGTGGTTGTCAACTAGGATGGTCAATTAAAGTTGGGATTAGTATCACAAAGTGTTATGACAAGAGCTGACACTCTCTACGCAGTTCTGCCTCTTTCTGCTAGCGCAAACTAAACTGCATGCTTGACTGACATCATAGTGTGTGTTGTGATCTGACTTCTGATTGATTTGATAAAATTGATGACCAATGCTGTGAAAAAAAAACCTATTTTTAAAGAAAAAAAAAGTTGTGGGGGCTACTGGGCACAAAGCGTAGTCTGGTGGTTAGCAGTTAAGTAAATGAATCTGTCATTGAATTTTGTAAATTGTTGTCTTTGAACAGGTAATTTTGGTTTACTTTTTCCTCCCATTGATTTCAATGGGAAAACTTCCCCATTGATTTCAATGAGAAAAAAATCCGGTACACTGGTTTTAATCTGGTATTACGAGATCTGATATCTGGTAAAACCGGTATCCGGTATTTCCCACCAAGTCCCACCCCTAAATAAACAGAGATTTGTCACAACCCATTAAACTCGAGGGACCCATAAGGGCTGGCCTTTGTCCCCACTCCTCTTCAACATTGTCATAGAAACATTAGCTGCAGTTATTAAGAAAAACAACAAATTCAGGTCATAAAACAAGGCATAAAGGAGCATAAAATGGCCATGTACACTGATTATGTGGTTCTTTTATTATCAGAGCTACCTACAACAGTACCAAACCTACTAGATCTACTAACTTCCTTTGGGAAAGTTTCAGGATATAAAATAAAAATTGCAAAATCTGAAATGTTGATATTCAATTAAGACAAATTATCAAAGGCTGACCTGCAAAAATCAACACCCGTTGAAGTCCAACAACATCGCTTCAAATACCTGGGTATTCACATAACAAAAACATTAAAGACATATACAAAACAAACTTCACTTCATTGATAGAAGAGTTAAAGCTAAAAGAAACCTCATGGCAAAAAATCCAAATATCTTGGCTAGGGAGAACCAATTTAGTTAAAATGGTGGTATTACCAAAACTGATGTATGCCTCCTTTGCATTACCTAGAAAACGTCCAAAAGAACACTTTTGTTTAATTAATAAAATAATATCACACATAATATGGAAAAGGCAAAACCCACGAGTAAGACAAAGTACTCCACACACAAAAAGACAGTATTAATCTACCAGATCCTATGCTATACCATTGGGCCTCTGCCCTTAGAGGCATAAAAATCTGGTTCCATAATAAAAAATACCCACAACTGGCTAGATATAGGAAAAAAATCATCTAAAAACAACAAACTTAAAAAATATCTTCACAGATATTTCCCTAAAAAACTTCTAAACACCGGACATCCATTCACACACACGGCCCTACAAGCATGGACACAATGTCTAAACAAGGCAGAGATATTTAAGGCTAAATCTCCATACACACAAATTTTTGGAGAGTTGGCAAAAAACACCAGAATTGCAGAAAAAACAAAAAAAATATGGGAAGATACAGGATGGAATTAGATCGGCCAATCAACTTTTCATCAACAGAGAAATGTTAACACAAGATTTGCTAAAACAAAAAATAGGGGAGGACCCAGATTTCTTTACTTATGCAAAAATTATAAGAGCATATTTAACAACAAACATGCTAGGGAAACATTTGCAAGAAAACCTACAGGTATTGAAAAAAGTTCTACATGGTGACTTCTCCCAGGTTCACATATTGTCACGCCTATATAATATTTTGCACAAATTATTTCACCTACCTGACACGAGTTATGTATCTGCAAGGGAGGATAACCTGCAAATAGATCAAAGAAAGATGCAATAAATGTGGGAAGTAATGCAAAAAGCTTCTAAGTCTCTCTCAGTAAAACAACCTCAGATAAAAACAACTTAGAGAATGTACTTTGTAGCAGGGGGTCTTCCCAGGGCTACACGGGGGTGCTGAGGTCTCACTTGGAGAATTAGCAAACTGCCTTGCTACACCTTTTCAGTCCATTGAATCCCCTCTGAGGAAGGGGGTACCCTCCTATAGGACCCAACACACAAGTCCAGCGGATATCCAGTTCACAGTCCTTTATTAGTACCGTCCCATGTACACAATCCCTGGGGCTGCTGGCTCAGTCGCCTCCACCCTGCAGGCCCAGGTCAGTCTCTTTCACAGGCTCAGGAGCAACCTAACATCAACCCCCCTTGTCCACCTAGCCAGGCCTCAAAGTCTCAGGCTCTGACCAAGCCTTTCCCAGGCACAAGGCTCCCTCCTGGGCACAACCTCTCCCAGTACCTGGTTCCACCCTGGGTCTCCAGCCTTCAGCACCCTGGGGAATGTAGCGTGGAAAAGCCTTGTCAGGGAGATGTGGTCCTGTCAGGTCCCAGACAGAGACTGTCCTCCTCGCTGCCTTGCCTCTCCTTATATTCCAGAAGAGTGGGCATGGCCGGGCTTCTACTCTTCAGCCTTAAAGGGCCAGTGTCCTTCACACTCTGTCCCTGGAGTTATCAGCCTGTTCTCCCCACAGGCTGATTGAAGCTATGGGCTGGCTCTCCCAGGCCCATGCACATGTGCTCAGCCCTCTGGCTGGCCCACTCAGTCCCCTCTTAAAGGGGCAGTAGCCCCAAAGGACTGCTCCCTGCTACATACTTAACACCTAAAAAATTACATGCAATGAACAAAAACTACCCTCAGAAGTGCTGGCATGGATGTAAAGATACCGGCACAATCCTGCATTGTTGGTGGTCATGCCCCTACATAAATGATTTATGGAAAAAATATGGCAGCATATTAATAAGATACCTAATGTGGACATACATTCTACCCTTCCTTTGCAATTCTGGAAATCTTTCCGGATTTGCCTATCATCAAGGAAAGAAAATTGGCAAGTCAACAATTAAGACTAGCAGCACTATATAATATTCTTCGTAACTGGAAATCATTCAAGAGTCCCTCAATAGATTCATGGATTCAAAGATCATGGTACACATTTGGTTGTTTTTACACACACATTTCTCCTGCACGTTTGCTGTTACATCCAGAACTTTCTGTGTGTCTAAATCACTCACCCAGATCTTAAACATCCGGATCTTCGAACTTCTGCATAGAACTTCTCCCAGAACTTTTGTGTGTTAAACATTCTCCTGGTAAACTGCTTTGCTGTATGCTGTGGTCACTTGGTTTCCATGGCAGCCTGTCATGTCTACAGCTGTGGCTACTTTAGGCTGCCTCAAGGCAGTGTTTGTGTGAAGAATGCATCCAGGAACTACCTCAGGGCAGTGTGTGTGTGTGAAAAATGAATCCGGAACTTACTTGTGGACTTGTAAACCCAGAAGATTGAAAAATCCGGAACTTTAACATTAGGGATGTGTGAACGCAGTTTGGATTTTCAGAGCTCAGACCGAACTCGGTCTGTTTGGACGTCTGAACCGAACGTCTGAACTGAACTTGAAAACAGCCGAACAGTTTGGTCATGTTCGGGTGAGTTTGGATGAATTCAGGGGTGGGAAAAATGTGACTTTGGGTGGGAAAAACATGACTGGAAGGGGGAGGCAGCTGAGGAGCAGACTTCCTGGCACCAGGGGTGGAGACCAGGTGTTGTTTCATGGTCAAATGATACCAACACCGAAAAAAAATCTTCGAATTCGGTATCGGTATCGATAGCGCTATTTTTGAATGTTCGGCCAAGTTTGGCCGAACCGAACTCCTCCAAACCGAACTCCCGAACCCGAACTCGGGTTTCGAACCAAACAACCGAACATCCGAGGGCGGAGTACAGCCCAGGCGGGAAGGAAGGAGGGGAGGCAGTTCAGGGGAACTGGCGGGGGACATACTTAGGGGGGGGTGACAAGTGGCGTCCCTGGGTGGGCCCGACAGAGGAGGCAACAGGCCAGGCAAGGGGAACTGGCCACGCGCCGGGGGTTAGGGCCCAGCATGGAGACAGAAACCATGCTGAAATGGCTGATGGACACACAAGCCGCCCAACTAGAGACCCAGAGAGGGTTCCTCCAGCAGCTGACGGCAGACCTCGCCAACAACCAGGCCCGAGGGCAAGCACAGATGGCCGAGCAGATGGTGGCCCTCATGACACCGGCCTTGAATGCGGTGGCAGCGGGACGAAGCGGGGGCCTGGAGGGAAAGGGACCCCAGGTGCGCCTGACGAAGATGGGCCCAGCCGACGATCCGGAGGCCTTCCTCAATATTTTTGAGAGGGTGGCTACGGCGGCTAAGTGGCCCCGGGACCAGTGGGCCCTCCTGTTGGCCCTGTGCCTGTCAGGCCCGGCCCAGATGGTGTATGATCGGTTGGAGCCCGCCGAGGCCACCGACTTTGAAAGAGTGAGAACAGCCATTTTGAAAGGGCTAGATATATCAGAGGAGACGTATAGGCGGAGGTTCAGGGGGGAAAGGCACGTGTTCGGAGCACCCCCCCAGGCCTTGGCCCAACAACTCAGGACCCATTGCCTGAGGTGGCTGAAGCCTCAACAAAGAACGGCCCAAGAAATAACAGAACTGATAATGACCGAACAATTCATCCAAATCTTACCGCCCGGGGGCCGGGCCTGGGTAGCCCGCCACCGACCAGCCACGTTAGATGAGGCTACCCGGCTGCTCGAAAACTACGAGGCCTTTGAAGGGACCACCAGATATCTGGGGTGGGACATGGGTAGGGGGCGAGAAGAGAGAACCCCGAAGCCAGGAGGGGGTAGGGAGCCCTGACCTAGAGCCCCAGGAGGTGGCGGGGGGTGAGATGAGGGCCACCCGGGTTGGGGGGGCAACTGACCCGGAGGAGAGAGCCGCCCTGGGGGGGGGACCAGGATGGCCCGAACCCCCTTCTCCCTGGGGAAGGGCCCCGAAGGCCCACCTGGTTGGGAAGGGGGGGTACCCGGGCCTCGCTTATGTTACCAGTGTGGGAAGCTGGGACACTTCAAACGAGAGTGTCCGCTCATGGACTGCACCTTCGCAGAGGGATGGTATGGGGAGGAGAGGCCGGGAGAAGGAGGCCAGGAGAAACCCCTCATTCTGGTATGGGTGGGAGGACACCGGTATGAGGCCTTGGTAGACACAGGATGTGGGAGGACGCTGGTCCGAGCAGGGATCCCAGGGCTACCACAGGCTTCCTTTCCCCAGGTAGGGATTCATTGCATACATGGCGAGGTACGATTCTACCCCACCTGTCGGGCCGATCTGGGGGTCTCGGGGCAGGCAGGGGAGCGCCAAGTGGGGGTAGTCCCGGGGTTGGCCCACCCCGTCATACTAGGGCGGGATTGGGGGGCAATGACTCCCTTGCTACAGGCCGCGGACGGACTGGAAGGCGAGGAGGTCCAAGAGGGCTCCGACAAGGACGAAGATAGCCGGGCTGGAGGAGGGATGGCAGGAAGGGTAAGACCCTTTAACCTTGTACAGGAACAACGCAATGACCCAACCCTAAAGAATGCTTATGAGCAAGTGCAGACGGTGAATGGGACCCCTCGGGAGCCCAGGCAGCCTCCCACCTACCCGCACTTCGCCCTAGCTGGGGACCGGTTGTACCGAGTCCAGAAAGATGAGGTCAGGGGGGAGGTGTGGCCGCTGTTGGCCCCCCGAGGGAGGCAGGAAGAGTTGTTGAGGGTCGCCCATGAGGTACCCTGTGGGGGGCACTTGGGCGAGGAGAAGACCCTAGACAGGCTGACCGCCCAGTTCTACTGGCCGGGTATTAGAGTCGCTGTGAGGCGGTACTGCGCCTCCTGTCCAGAGTGTCAGTTGACTACCCAAAAGAAGGTGGCCCCGGCCCCCCTCGTCCCTTTACCGCTGGTGGGCACACCCTTCGAGAGGATGGGTATGGATATAGTGGGCCCAGTAGAACCGTCGTCCGAGGGGTACCGCTATATATTGGTGACAGTTGAGTACGTCACCCGGTACCCGGAAGCCATCCCCGTCCGATCCATCAAGTCCCTGGTGATCGCCAGGGAGCTACTGAAGATATTTTCACGCACGGGCTTCCCCCATACCCTATTGACAGACCAGGGCACCAACTTCACAGGGAAGGTGATGCAACAAGTATGTCGCCTATTACAAATACATCACATCCGTACCTCCATGTACCACCCCCAGACAGACAGGCTGGTGGAGCGGTTTAACCAGACGTTGAAGGCCATGCTCCGCAAGTTCGTCCGGGAAGAACCGAAGGGATGGGCGGCATTACTTCCCGCTCTCCTGTTCGCCTACAGGGAGTTGCCGCAGGCCTCCCTGGGGTTTTCGCCCTTCGAGCTCCTATACAGGCGGCAGCCCCGAGGGCTGTTAGACCTTATAAAGGAAGGGTGGGAGGAGGAGTCCAACAACCAAGACAACGTGATAGAATACGTTACCCGGCTGAGGGCAAGGTTGGAGAGGGTGGGGGCCTGGGCCCTTCAGAACGGCCTAGAGGCCCAGCAAAAGCAAAAGGGGAGGTTTGACCGACAGGCGAGGGCCCGGCAGTTACAGTGCGGTCAGAGAGTCCTGGTACTGCTACCCTCCTCAGAGTCGAAGTTATTGGCCACGTGGCAGGGCCCCTACGAGGTGGTGGCACAGAAGGGACCATTAGACTACGTCATCTGATGGCCAGGGTGCCGACCCAAGCTCCAGACGTATCACGTTAACCTTCTCAAGGAATGGCGAGACCGCGAGCGAGAAGGGGCCGAGGCCCTGACAGGGGAACCCCGGGGGCCGGAGGAGGGAGGTCCACCCGATGAAGAGGTTACCATGGGAAAGGAGCTCGAGGAAACTCAGGTAGAGCAGCTGAGGAGGTTCATGGGAACCTACCACCGGGTGTTCACCAGTCGCCTGGGGTGTACAACGCTAGTGTACCACGACATCATCACGGAACCAGGGCGGGTCGTGAGGGACCCCCCATGCCGGAGTCCTTATCACCTACGACAAGTGGTAAATGAGGAGGTAACCCAGATGCTCAAGTTAGGGGTCATCGAGGAGTCCAACAGCCCGTGGCGGAGTCAACCCGTTCTAGTCCGAAAGTCGGACGGCACCATGAGATTTTGCATAGATTTCCGCCGAGTGAACACGATCTCCAAGTTCGACGCCTACCTGATGCCACGGGTGGATACCCTGTTAGAGCAGTTGGGTCGAGCCCGCTACCTGTCCACGCTAGACCTGACGAAGGGGTATTGGCAGATACCCCTCACCCGGGACGCCCGGGAGAAGACTGCCTTCGCGACCCCGAGCGGCCTCTTCCAATTCACCAAGATGCCCTTCGGCTTGCACGGGGCCGCCACCACGTTCCAGCGGCTGATGGACAGGGTATTGGGGCCGCATCAGGGCTACGCCGCTGCGTATATTGACGACATCGTTGTCTTCAGCCTCACGTGGGACGACCACCTCAGACATCTGAGGACGGTGGCAGAGACTCTGGCCCGAGCAGGACTTACCGCCAACCCCCGGAAGTGCCGACTAGGGTTGCGGGAGGTGACCTACCTAGGCTATCAGGTGGGCAGGGGGCAAATACGGCCTCTCTGGGAGAAGGTAC
>QEPC01006549.1:3714029-3743260 GCA_003113815.1 Sphenodon punctatus | reverse complement strand
CGCCGGAGTCCTTATCACCTACGACAAGTGGTAAATGAGGAGGTAACCCAGATGCTCAAGTTAGGGGTCATCGAGGAGTCCAACAGCCCGTGGCGGAGTCAACCCGTTCTAGTCCGAAAGTCGGACGGCACCATGAGATTTTGCATAGATTTCCGCCGAGTGAACACGATCTCCAAGTTCGACGCCTACCTGATGCCACGGGTGGATACCCTGTTAGAGCAGTTGGGTCGAGCCCGCTACCTGTCCACGCTAGACCTGACGAAGGGGTATTGGCAGATACCCCTCACCCGGGACGCCCGGGAGAAGACTGCCTTCGCGACCCCGAGCGGCCTCTTCCAATTCACCAAGATGCCCTTCGGCTTGCACGGGGCCGCCACCACGTTCCAGCGGCTGATGGACAAGGTATTGGGGCCGCATCAGGGCTACGCCGCTGCGTATATTGACGACATCGTTGTCTTCAGCCTCACGTGGGACGACCACCTCAGACATCTGAGGACGGTGGCAGAGACTCTGGCCCGAGCAGGACTTACCGCCAACCCCCGGAAGTGCCGACTAGGGTTGCGGGAGGTGACCTACCTAGGCTATCAGGTGGGCAGGGGGCAAATACGGCCTCTCTGGGAGAAGGTACGAGCCGTCAAGGAGTGGCCTCCCCCTACCTCTAAAAGACAAGTGCAGCAGTTTATAGGGCTAGCGGGATACTATCGGCAGCACGTGCCCCATTTTGCGACATTAGCTGCGCCCCTCACTGACGTAACGGGGAAGAAACACCCGAAGGAAGTGACCTGGACCCCGGCCTTGGATAAGGCCTTTTCGGCCCTCAAAAGGAGCCTCTGCGAGGCCCCCGTCTTATACGCCCCGGACTTTGAGAAGCCCTTCATACTCCAGACAGATGCCTCAGATGTAGGGCTGGGGGCGGTCCTGTCCCAAACGATTCAGGGAGAGGAGCATCCGATCGCCTATCTCAGTCGGAAGTTGGATCAACGGGAAAAAGCCTATGCGACTGTAGAAAAAGAAGCCTTGGCCATCCGCTGGGCAGTGGGGGCTTTGCGATATTATCTAGCCGGGGCCTTTTTTACTCTCGTGACTGACCACGCCCCCTTACAATGGCTAGCATCAATGAAGGACACTAATGCCCGCTTAATGCGCTGGTATTTAGCTTTGCAGCCGTACCATTTTTCTGTGGCCCATAGGGCCGGGAAGTTACATTGTAACGCTGATTTCTTCTCTCGGCAGGGCAAATCAGCCCCCCTTGTGGCCCCCCCGGGGGACCTCTTAAAGGGGGGGGTGACCGGCCAGCGGGAGCAGCAAAGACGGACCTGGGTCAAAAAGGCGTGGAAGAGGAGCCGGAACCGGAAGGCGAGTGGCCGGCCGTGGCGCTGACGGCAAGACGCCGGGAAGGCGGGGCCAACCCGACGCACGGGGGCGGAGCCAAGCTCCCAGAGGGGAGGGCGCGGCCAAGGGGAGGAGGAAAAGCCTGCTACAAGAGGGCGGAGTACAGCCCAGGCGGGAAGGAAGGAGGGGAGGCATTGGCGGCAGCGGAGAGAGAGGCGCAGGACCCCTGGAGGTACTCAGGGATACTGGACTGGGGCGAGGGCCTGTGAGGGGCTGTGGCTCTACAGGACTGGGGGGAAGCACCGGGACTTGGGGGACTCCCCGGGACTTGGGGGAATCACTAGGACTTGGGGGGAATCACTAGGACTTGGGGGCTGTCACTGGGACTGAGGGTTGGGTAGGCTTCAGGCTTTGGGCCTGCGGGAGAAGCCCGTTCCGGAGCCCGAGGGACTCTACCCTCTGGCCCCAGGGCCATTCCCGGAGAATAAGGGGGTCGCCCCTCCCCGCCGGCCCGTTCACGGGAACTGGTGGGGGACATACTTAGGGGGGGGTGACATATGCTCTGCCTGGGTGGCCCTTGCGCCGAGACTATGGATCCGGTTTCTTCCAGGCCCGCATTTCCAAGCCAGCCACCTACGCTGCCAAGGTCTGAGCAGGCCCACATCTGGCAGCCTGGAAACAGATGCACAGAGTGAGGCACTGCTGCTGTCCCAGGAAGACCATCGAGGGTGAACTGGGCTGGTGTCATGTTTATTAACACCCAGTGACTTGCACAGAGTCACCCAGCAAGGTCATGGCTAAAATGGGATTTCAACCCCGGTCTCTCAGGTCTCCAAGTCCAACACCATATTCATGAAGTGACACTGACTCTCTAGGAATTTCACACTTGGCAAAATGGCAAGTAGTTACATGGGAAACTCCAGCGAGATGAAAATGAACATGACTTGGGTTTCTGCTCCCTAGTGGGTGAGTAATGAGAAAAAGCAACACGGAGCCTTGTGGGCAACGCTAGACAAAAAACACATGAGCTGAGAGAAAGGCAGCTGGAAAAGGACATTAACTTTGCTCAGGCAAAGACAAATGGAGCGCCAAGTAGCGAGCTCTGCCAGGGCTCCGAGATGAAGTGCATTTTGAGACTCTTGGAATTTGGAGCTCACTCCAAAGAGCTTAAGGCAAGGAAAACTTTCCTATTGTGGCGACGTCTGCCTGGAGGTTTGCCCGGCCTAGGGAGAACACCATGCTGTTGTCACTGAGTACAGGAAATCTCTTGAGGATGGAGTTTTTCTTCTTGGCCAAATGAAAAAGGACCGCATTGCCCCTAGAAACCATGTCCACAATCCAGAGCTTCAATGGGGTGTTTTGTGGATCACGATCCCTATTACTTCTGTATGGCTTGAACATGGCTTTTTTTTTTGGAAAAAAGAAACAAACAGATTACATCAATCATGGCAACCTTCCATTAGATGAGGGGCAAAGAGACCCATTTCCCTCCCAAAAGCCACTTTGAACATTAGCACAAGCTCCAAGGGCCCACTTAGCAGTTGGAGGTGGAGGGCTCATTAAGGAATCAGCAAGGGGGTGTGCAGAAGAGGAGGATCCAACTCCAGATCGTAAAGCTGTGCCATGGATCTGTCTTCTGGTCTAGTTCCAGGATCTGCAAATAGAAGTAGCCACAAGCCATATTTGGCCCTTGGGCCTGATGTTCCACATCCCTGTGGGAGGGGAAGGGGAGTAGGGACACGCAGGGGTCAGCTGCCTCCTTAATTTTGGTTCCCCATAACTCAGTGTAACCCATGCAGTTATTAATGCTGTGTTGGGCAGCAGTATTAAAGGAATATGCTTATAAGCATCTCTATGGCTCCTTGATGAATTTATTTTGGCCTTGCCCGGCAGATCACATGAGGTTCTGTTGACCATGGCACTAGCCGATAAAGAGGAGGGAATTACGAATCAAGTTAGTTGCTTTTTATTACGGGCGTTTGCCTTATGCCAATTATTTCTTGAGTTTAAGTTACCAATGGACCCATACATTTTTGTTTAAACTTAAAGATCTCCTCTACGTGTAAGGAAGGGGAGAGTTTGTATTTCCAAGAATTTTATTTGTGTTGTGTGTATGTTTTGTTGTATTGTATTGTTGTGGCTATGACCTCTGGTCACGCCAAATCAAGCTTACTTTGACTTTGCATCAATGGGTATTTTCAGACGTTATGAGATCACAGTCAACCACAGTGAATCTGCACATGGTGAAAGTGATTCCGTAACGTCTGATGGGGGGAACAGAAGTTCCCCCCCATATGTTCATCATGGTCAATTGCGGCGGGGACTCACATTCACCATGCGATCGACTGCACCCGCGGGGCTGGGGCCGGTCGCGTGGCGAATGTGATTCCCCGCCGTGATGAACTAAGCCATCTCGTCTGGAAGGCAGTGACGGCCTGGAATCCCCACAGGGATTCCGGGCTGTGGTCAATTCGGGTGGGCGCTGCGGTCGCATTGGCCGTGGCGCCTGCCCGTCTCCCCAGAGGGCGGGTGGCAGGGGAGCATGGGGAGGTGGGGCCGTGAGGCCCCACATTGTGTTGTGCAATCCCGCCCCCTCCCCGATTCCCCACCGGGAGCCGCCACCACGTCTGTTCACCCGTGACGCGATGGCCTCGGCGGGGAATCAAAGGTTTGTTTCCGTGACGGGGTCAATTGGCCCTGTCACGTCTGAAAATACCCTCTATGGGTAATTTCAGATGTTACGAGATCACAGTCAACCACAGTGAATCCCCTGTGGTGGCTGTGATTCCTGTAACGTCTGTTTGATTCCCGCCAGATGTTCACCACAGTGAATCACTGGCGGGAATCAAAATAACCACGATTCTGGACCTACAGCCGGCTGGAGGTCCAGAACCATGGTTAAATTGGCCACGATGTGGGATGGGCCAAAAGTAACGCCTGTTACCTTGGCCCATCATGGATCGTGGCACACACGCGGGACAGGGTCAGGCGCAGCAGCCGCATCAGCTGCTGTGCCCACCCGTCTTCCAGAGGGAGGACAGCCAGGGGAGCGCGGGGGGGGGGTGGGGCTGTGTGGCCCCACCCCCTCCCCGATTCTGGTAGGAATCAGACTGGCACATCTGAAGGATGGACGACCTGATTCCTGATCGGGATCCGAAATGAATCCCGGTCCGTGGTTCAGCATGGTGGGCCTTCGGGCCCATCATCTCTGAAATTACCTATGTTAGCCAGTAGAGGGCAGGATAAGCACCTCCCCCTCTCTTTCTCCTATGTGGTCTGAGCATGTTCAATGTAGCACTCTTGGGTGGGGGCTGGCTGTTCTCAGCAACTTCTAGAACAGTCCGGCCCGGCTTGGGGAAAGTGCAGCTGCATCAGGAGATCTGCTCAGAGGCATTTCCCACTGGTCACGCTAAATAAAGATGTACTTGAATTGACAGTCCTGATCTGCATGTTTACAGGAGCCAACTCCAGCATTACAGAGGAGGACGGACTTTTCATCCACCACCCGCAGGTAGGACAATTTCTGTTCTTCAAGCCCAAAGGGAACATCCCCTTTTATTCATGGAGTTGTACTAAGGGCCTATGTCTCACTCTATGAGTCATCGCTGTTTGGGTGTATTTTGCTGTACATCCATTTTTTTCTGTTATTGAGAAGAATCTGCTATAGAGTAATAGCAATCAGATTGAAGGATTTTACTGGAAAATAGTATTATTATTCCAATGTTTATAGTAAGTGTATGTATATAAAGATCTCATTTTAAGTATAGACCAATCAAAATATATTTCTGTTATTTTATTTCTTTTGTTCTGCAACTACTGATGGAAGTTCTGCTCTCAAATCCAGACTGAACCCGCCCGCTGCTCTTGCACTTATTGGAGTTATAGTGGAACTCATAAAGAGGGAAAGAAAACGGAGGAGACAGCCGCCCCTTGCACCCCAAACTCAGAGAGACCCCTTCTTTTATATGGTGAGTTGGGGTGATGCTTTGGGGCATTTGGAGACAGGTCTGTTCATCCCTCTCTCATTCTGAGGCTAGTCCTTTGCATGCAACATTGGTGGGTTCAAAAGCAGTCCGTGCTAATTATCAGTCCCAAATCTCATTGAGCAAGCCTTGTTCATCGGCAGGATTTCTGTTCAAGAGCCAAAAGCCACCTGCTGAAGAGCTCACGGAGCCACGGGTCCACTCAGCTGGGAGATTCATCACTCTGCTATCGCCGGAGGTTTCTAAAGAAATGCCTCCGGTAATTGATTTTCTAGCCGACAAAGAATCTAGAGTGAATTCCTTCAGCAGGGTGCACAACAGGAAACATGACTTCTGTTTCTGTGTTCAGCAAGGGAATAGTGGAGAGAACATCACACAGTATTTAGTACTCTACCACATTAAAAGTAAAGCCACGAGACAACATGTTCTTTGTCTTTGTGTCACCCTGGCCTAATTTACACCAGTTCCATTTCACATGCAGGGAACCGAAACTGAGTTACAGCGATGTCAAGATTTTAACTGAAGACTCCCTGCTCCATGACCACCATTGGCTGGACCACACTGTCCTCGTAAGTATGCTTCATATATCTGGATGAATATTCACATCTTTCTCGACTAGTATTTCACATGGCTTTCGTTTCACCTAGGGCAGGGGTTCTAAAATTGCTGGGAGCAGCCTAGGGCTGAGCTGACTCAACTATCACAAAATTTCCACAAAAATCAGAAAGGTGAAAAAAAATTCGACTGGGTTTCTGATCAAATGAATTTTTCAGTCAGGATTCTGGCTCTCTATAGGGCATTTTGACACAAGACACTCTGGTGGCCTTAAATGGACCGCATGGGTGCGGGGATGGGTGTGCGGTCACCCACCCACCTCCACCCACCTCTAGCCATGGAGTCTCCTCCGTTTTGTCAGACGGTTCCATGCGTGGGTGATGGGTGGAGGTGGGTGTGCGCCGGGAGCAGGTGGTGGTTCCACAGGTGCACACCTACCATTGCAGCGTGCGTGCGCATGGATGTCCCCTCCCCCCCACCGCACACCTGCCCACACACCCAGTGGGGGGAGGGACATCCATATCAAAAAGGCCTCTGACTGAACTTGCACAAAATGCCAGTGGCTGTAATGCCCACGAGAAATGCCCACTTTGCGTACGGCTGTGGAGAGTTGCACGCATGGAGTATGACTGCGGCCAGTCTATGTGTGCAAATTAGACAAAGGGTGTTGTTAGATGAGCGCCTCCCCACCCATCATGCATGTTGTAGGGGTGCCAATGCGGCCCTGTACCGTGCGAGATGGGTGGGGACGTGCTTGTCTAAAAACACCCAACCTTTGTTCTGATCAGTTCTGGTGAAATGGAATCGGAACGATTGTTCGTTCCACATTTTCTGGAATGGATCGAACAACCGGATTCTGTCAGAAATGGAAACAGGTCAAAAATGAAAATTCACTCCTCAGCAAGTCCCTCGGATGGGGGGGGAGTGGGACGGAAGGGGGGGTTGAAGGTTTTCTGGAGGGGGTGTATGAAAAGGAGCACAGCTGGAAAATGCCCATCTCCGTTCTGACTAAGCTAGAGGGTAATTTCCAAAATGATGGGATAATGAGGGGGAAATAGCCAAAAACCAAGAGAGAGGGAGGGAGCAAAAGGAGGGTCAGGAAGGGAAGAGGGTGCTGTGTGTGGTCATGCATGTGTGTGTGTGTGTGTGTGTGTGTGGTCATGCGTGTGTGTGTGTGTGTGTGTGTGTGTGTGTGTGTGGTGAGGGGACTCAGTTACCACAGATAAGTGGGAAGGGGTGGGGGTGCAATTTAACAAAAAACAAACCAAAGGCACTGACCCAGAGAACAGCTCTTAGATGATGCTACTACTCCCTAGCCAAACTGTGCTTGGTGCACAACAGGATGGCGTTGGCTTAAACTCTTTTTGAGGGATGCATGCGGTATCTACAGTGGTTGTGGAACTTCCCCACGGCTTCTAACAGTCCCAAACAAATGGATAGGGCTTCATTTGTGTCAGGGTTAAATCAGAAACAAGGAGCCACAGAAATGGATATTTCAGTCAGAATTAGGGTGCCCAATACGTCCTGCTAACATCCGGTATGAATTGGTACCCGGTTCATGCCCCGTGGGCAACCCAATGTATCAATTAACAGCCCGCCATGATTTACTGCCTGCATTGATCTACCATCTGCCTGTACCAAAATTGGTTGGTAAAACTGAAAAAATCAGTAATGGCAATACCGAGTATTTCAGGTAATCAAGAGCCCAACTTGGTACTCGGGTATCCGACAGACTACCCTGAATTGCGGGTATTGCCAGCTCTAGTCAGGGCTCAGGCCCAGTACCCCTTCCAGCCCCTGTTGCTGCTCTGCAAGACCCAGCCATGGCTGGATGCAGTAACCCCAACTAGAGCTGAAACAAGTACTTCATTTAGTATCCAAGGGTAATACTCACATTTATCGAGTACTCAATGGATTACCCAGGTACTGATCAGATACCCTTTAAAAATTCAGTTATTTCTGGTACCAATTTTATGATTATTTATTTATTTATTTATATTTATTGGCCGACCCCTCATGCCTACTGCATTTTGGGGCAGCTCACAACAGTTAAAACAATAATAAAATACATAAAAACAACAATATGAATAATTAAACTACCCCCCAAACATTCCCCTCCCTACCCTACCCTACCTTCCAACCCTTCCCTCCAGCCTCCCCTACCCCCTCTCCCCTCGGAAGGCCTGGGCGAACAGCCAGGTCTTACAGACACATTGAAAGGCCAACAGGCCCAGGGCCAGGTGAGCCTCCTCCGGGAGGGAATTCCATAACTGCAGCCCAGCCACCGAGAACGCCCTCTCCATTGTGGCCCCCCATCTTACATGGGGGACCTCCATAAAGGCGCCCCCGGTGGACTGAAGGGATCGCTCTGAGGCACAGATGGCGAGGCAGTCCCCGAGATATGAGGGGCCCAGACCGTGCAGGGCTTTGTAAATCAATACTAACACCTTGAATCTGGCTTGGTCTACTAAAGGCAGCCAGTGCAGAGCGCGGAGCACCGGTGTTATGTGCTCACACTGCCCCGTCCCCGTCAGGAGACAGGCCGCCGCATTCTTCACTAGCTGAAGCCTCTGAACCAGAAAAAAGGGAAGCCCCACGTAGAATGCATTGCAGTAGTCTAGCCTCAAGGTGATGAAGGCATGGATGAGAGTGGCCAGATTGGGCCCAGAGAGGTAAGGTCAAAGCCTCTGTACCAGATACAGCTGGCAAAAGGCGGCTTTAGCCACCACCTCCACCTGCCAATCTAGACGGAGGTCCAAATCCAAAACCACCCCCAGACTCCGAACCTGAAGAGCAACAGGCGGGCAAACCCCCCCATCAGGGGGGCCAGCACCTCCGCCGCCCTTCCCACCACCATCACCTCTGTCTTATCGGGATTGAGCTTCAGTCTGCTCTGCCGCATCCAATCCGCAACAGCCTCCAAATATTGGGAAAGTAACGAGACAGCAGGACTTGGGTCAGTTGAAAACGAGAGGTACAGCTGAGTATCATCAGCATATTGGTGACATCGCACCCCGAACCCTCTCACGATCTCCCTCAGGGGCTGCATATACACATTGAACAACAATGGAGACAGAATGAAACCCTGTGGAACGCCGCAGGTCAGGGCCTGGGGGCTAGATGTTTCAGCCCCCAGCACCACCCACTGGCTTCTACCCTAGAGGAATGAGCGGAACCATCCAAGGACAGTCCCGTCCAGACCCCCCAAATCTCGCAGCCGTCTCAACAGCAACCCATGGTCCATGGTATCAAAAGCGGCCGAGAGATCTAGCAGGATCAAGAAGGTCGAACATCCTGTGTCCATCACCTGGCGGAGATCATCCACCAAGGCCACCAACGCCGTCTCACTACCATAGCCGGGGTGGAACCCAGATTGAAAAGGGTCAAGGAAACCGATGCTGTCCAAATGCGCCTGGAGCTGCAGTGCCTCTGCCTGTTCAATAACCTTCCCTAAAAAGGGAAGATTAGAGACAGGTCGGTAGCTGGCAAGTGCGTCCACATCTAAAGAGGCTTCTTCGGCAGTAGGCGCACCACAGCCTCCTTGAGACTGGGCGACAACCTCCCCTGCTGAAGGTTCACTACCCTTGCCAGCACCATCCCCAAAGTCTCCCTGGAGGCTTTCACCAACCAGGACGGGCACGGATCTAATTCACAACTTGTGGCTCTAACAGACCCCAGGACATTGACCGCGTCGACCGGCGTCACTTCCTGAAACTCATCCCAGTTGGTATATTGGGACCTGGAAACTTGAGGAAACTTACCGACTTTTTCGCTATTTTTGTTAGTTCCCATTCAGTAATTGCCATTGCCCAGTACTTCTGGTAATTCTTCCCAGATAAGAGCAGCCAGACACCACGGAATGTTGCTCACATGCTGAAATGTTTGCTTGTGTAAACGCAAGTTTACTATGTAATTTTCATCATTTCCTTTATTGGTCCTTGTTTTGGCTCCTTGTAAACTGTGTTTTGATTGGTGGGAAGGAAAAGATTCACTGGGTGTATTTCAAAGGTTAGCCCTTGTTTTCTGTATTCTGATGCTGGAAATGGTCATAAAACGCTGGAAACTGATAAAAATCATGTAAAGTAACTGGTGGGAAATACCGAAAATTAAAAAAGCAGGAAATCCAGCTCTGCATCCCTGCACGTGTCTGCCGGCAAAGCCACACGGGGTGTGTGGTGGGCTTCAAACCGGCCGATCCCTGTGCATATCCTGGCTACGCATTCCCTCCCGCAGCCAAAATATGCACCATGGGGGGAGAGGTTTGAAAGCGGCCTAAAAACCTTCTGCGGCACTTCTGCCCCCACCCCCGCCCTCCTCCCTCCCTGATTTTTATGAAACTCTGCATTAAGTTTTCTCCATTTCCAGGAGTTGTAATTTGGTTGCAAAATGAAAAGTCCTTTGAATGGAAAATGTGTTTCATCCCTAGCTATTGGGGTGGGCGGGCATCCCTCTGTAATTCAGAATAAGGGAAATAATTAAAGTGCACACCCCTTCTGCTCTCTCTCTCTCACACACACACACACACACACACACACACACTATAGGGCAGACAATGCAAGCTGTATTGCTCATGAAGAATTAATGAGAGAAATGCACATCATTAACATTTCTGATAAACTCGGTGGGGAGAGTGAGTGCGTCCATCAATCACCAAGAGGCTGAGAAGACAAGGTTTTTGCCAGCCTGACGTAAGAAGACTCCACCACAACACTGTCGGGTTCAAATAGCCCTAGAGAAAGAGAAGTCACTAATGCGGCGTGACCCCCCCGCCCCCACAACAGCCCCCTTTTACAATCAATTCCCTCCTCAGAAGTTCCCGCTCCAATATCCATTTCATTAACCTGAAGCCAGACGCCGAGGATTTAATTCTTCACCGAAAGGGCTTTCTTCAAACAGCCCCTGATAAACACCCTGGCTTCATTTCCATACCGCATTTATTTTTATTACCATGTGCCTTGGGGAAGGAAGAGCCTCATGAATTTTAGGAGCAAATTAGATCCCAGCTGAGTCCTTCTGTTGCTCTTGAAAGCAGGGGCGAAACTAGCTACCATGGAGCAAGGGGGTTTAGGTGAGATCGGGCCCTAGGCTCTAGAGGGGCCCTCTACATGCTGCCTTTGCAGGGTTAGGAAATGTTCAGAGTGGGCAGGAGAGGGAGTGGGGACAACACTCTGCCCTCACCCACTCTGAACATTTTCTAGTAGCACTCAGACTGCTTGCAAAGGACCCTGTCAAGGATATTTTCAGAGTGGGCAGGCATGGAGTCTTCTCCCTGACCACTCTGAAAACTTCCTTCTTGGTGGGGTTGCGGCCTCCCTTGGAGGCTGAGGTTGGCTGGAAGCCTGCTTGGGAGAACTGCCACTTAGGGAAATTATGCCCCCCCTGACCTTAGGTGGGTTATCACTGGGACATGATTCTGGGCGGCCCATCACAACCTTGCCGTGTCATTGCTTGGAGTGGCTCGTGGGTGGGTGCGACAACCTATGAAGCTGCCGCACCCACCGAAAAAAAGCTCTGGCCATTGGCCGGAGTTAGGTAGAGTGGGCCATCAGTGGCCCGCTCTATCACAGTCCGGGAATGGTTACCCTGGACTGTGGCAGGGTTAACTCCGGGATATGTACTGGCAGGGAGCCCAGCGCACAGCCTGGAGTTAATCCTGCCACATCCCGGGGTATATTTGTTCCCACCTGCAGCAACATCTGGCGGGTGGGAACAAACATGACACCACCATGGATAGCCACGCTGGGGTAAATGTGGCCAGCCGTGGTAGCGTCACGTTTGAAAATACCCTTAGCAATAAACAATGTGCAGGATGCGACCACAATGATAACACGCAAAGTCTGAGACGCATGTGGAAGTTGCTTGAAAAGGCTCAGGATCCTTTCCACAAAACCACTCCATCGTCCTCAGAGATGGTGCTCGCTGCTCTAGCCGTCGAGTTTTCGCAGAGGCATAAAAGATCCTGACCGCGGTTAGGCAGCTGCTAGAGCGTGTCGACAGCCCACCATGAGAGGGAAGGGTACAGGTTTGGATATAGATTTTGGAGAGGGCCCTGGTCAAGAGAGAGAGAGTTGTGGGTGGAAGGTTGAGGGTTTGATGTTTTATATATGTAATTTATTTGTATTTTATTTTAATAGGTTTTTATTTTTGTTGGACGCCCATAGCCTTCAGAGATAGAGCGGGATATAGATAATGATTATTTTCAAAGGCAAAAAATGGCACTTCATTCTTCCTTTAATTCTACTGTTCATTCATTCTTTAACATCTATTAAAAGTCAACAAGAGTTAGAAACCTAAATGCTTTTTTGGACATTTAAAAAAATAAAAATAAAAAATCTATGATTGGGACAATTTTATTTGTTTATTTTTAATAATCTTTTTTAATAGTCCTACTTCCTGAATTCCTAGGTCACCGGACAACCCACCTCGAAATTAAGAACTTATAATTTGAAACACGGACCGTTTTCAAAACAGGCACGGCCAGGGGGCTGGTTCGTGTGCGCTCGGCAGAGCACACATGGACCTCCGGTGAGTGGGGGGGAGGGGGAAATCAGATGGGCAAGATGGGTGTGCGCTGGATGTGCACTCTGACTCATACATTGCACACGGAGCATCCCGAGTTTTTCCCCCGGTGGCATGAGTGGGCAGTGCATGGGTCATGGGAGTGTGCACCTCCCCACGCTGCCTTCAAATGGGCGTGCGGGTGTGTGGATGTGTCCCATTTAAAAACAGCCTAAGTCTAGTCCAGGAAAAAAAGCACACCAAATATTTAAAGTTCTTGCATGAAATGCAAAGAGGTCACAACGTCCCCTGGGATTCTCACCTACATCGCTTCCGTCCGATAATTAGGTCTCACATCACTTTATTTGAGTTTATCCCATCTCTCTGCAGTTCCTCTGACCCCATTTCCATTCTAACAATATTCTTCCCATGACAATTCTCAGAAGAGAAGAACCTTCTTGATCTTCAGTCAAATGACTCAAACCTTTCAGAACTAAGCTAACTTTGCACTGCAAGGGAAAGACGGTGGCTGGATCCCCCATGCCTTTTCACCAAGGATCCAAAAAGGAATCAGTCCAAATGAATGATACATGCTCACCAAGGGCCTGATCCTGCAAAGTGATGAGAACTTGTAACGTTGAGAGTCAGAGGTGCTCAGCACTAGAGGCCTGTGACCTGACTCAAGACCGAGACTCAAGATTCTCCGCCAAGTCCTTTGACCTGGACTGGGCTCCAGAATGTGAGAGCACCGGTCCCCCAGACACATTGGGTGATTTCAGACGTTACGGGGCCCATTGGCCCCGTACCGAAATCAACCCATTCATTCCCCGCTGGGGTCACCCCGTCACGCCGCAACAGATGTGCCGGGGGGATCCCGGCGGGGAATCTGGGAGGGGGCGGGGCCACGCGGTGCAATGTGCGGCCGCACGGCCCCGCCCCCTCCACACACCCCGCCGCCCGCCCTCCAGGGAGACGGGCGGGCGGCGGGGCCACTGCGGCCGCCGTGTCGGGCCGGATGTGCCGTGGCCCGGGATCCCGCCAGGGATCCCGGGCCGTGGCAACCGGCCAGAGGTTACTTTTTTTTTGTCCCCACTGGGGATCTTTTTGACCACGCTTCCCGGGACATTCCCCCGGCTAGCCCGGGAAGCGTGGTTCAAATTGACCCCATGTGGGTATTGACCGTGGCGAACATCTGACGGCCGCCAAACAGACGTTCGAGTCACAGCGACCACAGGTGGGTATTCACCGTGGTTCACTGTGATATCGTAACGTCTGAAAATACCCATTGTTGTGATGTCACGGTGCTCTGTAGGAGAGGTGGTCACATTGGAAAGCAGCTAGGGAATGCGTAAGCCTGGCATAGCGCCGCCTCCTATGGAGTACCATCATTGCTGTCTAAGTGTCCTGAGTACTCCCACTGGGCTACCTTTCCAGTGTTCTCACATGTTCTCCACAGCCTTGCTACAAGAGTCACATGTGCAAACCCTCCAAGCAGGAAGGCCGGGAGAAGTCCCGCAGTACTTCCGTGCTAGTGCGGCTCATCTGCTCCGCGCTGGGAGAGGCAGACTCCACCGCAAGATGCTTCGGCGAGGACAGAACTCACCTGCTCCCTGTCAAGGAGTGGATGGGCAGCAAACCGGCCAGGTCCTCCCTCCCCCTGCTCTGGAGCAGCCCTCAGTAGTGGTGCACACCAAGCACACATGTCATTTTGCGTTTTTGTTTTTCGTTATTAAAAACGGTCCTTTTTGTTATTGTTATTAACAAAATGTCATTATTCGTTATCGGTGTCGTTATCAGTATTGATTTTGAGCATGAATGACGATTTTGTTTTTGGTATCATTTCCGTTGTGGGCTGTCATCAGTGGCAGAAGTGCCAGCAGACACCTGCCCCAGACTTCTCAGAAGTTGAACTCCTTCTTTCCTTTCTCATTATAATGCAATAGTAATAATACGTGCACTGTGACAATATGAAAAATTACTAATATGTATGTCTAACCTAAACCTACACCTAATAACCTATACTATATGCAATATATTCCTAAGTATCTTTATCAATAAACTTCTATCTGCTATGTGCTCTATCTGAGTATCTATTTATTCGATTCCTATCCTATAATGCTAGTATATATAATTAAAAAGCTTAGTATCTACTAATATCTAATCTAATCTATCTATACTATGGACAGGGGGAGACAGACAGGGGATGGAAAAAGCTAGATGTTATATCTATCTGATCTCTGTCTATATTTTCTATATCTGTAAACTACATCTAATCTATCTATCTATACGTACAGGCGGAGACTGGGAAAGTGAAAAGATAAAACAAAGGATATAAGGAAATGTAAGGTATAACGACTTTCATTATCGTTATTGATTTCATTATTATTTATCTTCATTATTGTTATTGCAATAACAATAATGAAAATGAAGAATTTCATTATCATTAATATAATGAAAACAAAATGCACACCCCTAGCCCTCAGACCGGGTCCCACATGCTACACTGGGTATGTGTGAGGAACTATTTATTATTATTATTATTATTATTAAACATTTATAAAGCGCCAGTTGCAACCTGGCGCTGTACAGAACATACAATCAGATGCGGTCCCTACCTGTGGCTTACAATCTAAAAGACAAGGAGGGGGAGACAAGGAGAGGGGACAGCGGGAGAGACATGGGAGAAGACAAACAAACATTCAGGCGGATGCGAAGTCTCAGGTGCGTGTACTTGGCTTGGTTACAAGGTGGTCGGTAGCAGCAGTCAGCAGAGGAGGGCTGACAGTAAGAGCAAGGGGAAAGACTAGAGGGCATTGGGAAAGGCAGCATGGAAAAGGTGGGTCTTGAGGAGGGATTTGAAGGAGCGGAGGGAGGAGGCAAGGCGGATGTCGGCAGGGAGGGAGTTCCAGGCATGCGGGGCAGCGAGGGAGAAGGGACGAAGGCGGTTGGGCGAGCAGGAGAAACGAGGGAGAGCGAGGGAGGGGACAGAGGAAGAGCGGAGAGCGCGCGCAGGAGTGCGTAGGGCGATTAGGTCCGAGAGGTAAGGGGGAGCTTGGTCATGGAGCGATTTGAACGTGAAAACCAGGAGTTTGAACAGGATACGTTCAGGAAGGGGGAGCCAGTGAAGGGAGAGGAGGAGAGGCGTTACATGGTCGAAGCGACGGGCAGAGTGAATGATCTTGGCGGCAGAGTTTTGGATTGCAACAAGGGGGGACAGGTGGGAGCGAGGGAGGCCAGCAAGGAGGAGGTTGCAGTAGTCGAGGCGAGAGATAACCATGGCATGAACAAGGATTTTGGCCGAGGAGATAGCTAGAAAGGGGCGTATGCGGGCAATGTTGAGGAGAGCGAATCGGCAGAACTAGGCCTGAAACGAGCCTCTTTGGGGCTCCGGGGCAGTGGCTGAGTCAGGGTGCCACCGTTATGCTCTGCCTTGTGCCCGGGTTTCTGTCGGTTAGGTTCCTTGGTCCAGTGCTGTGCCATGCCCTCTTATTTCTGGATTGGCTACTTGCCCCTATATAAGGAGCTCTGACAGCATGAGACATTGGGCAGAGCAACCTGACAGCTTCCTGTTCTGTAATGGGCCCTCAGTCTAGATCAGGGCTGGGGAACCTCTGGACCAATGTAGCCCTTGGCTAGTTTGTATGTGTCCCCTTTCCAGTTCCTGGAGCTGGCCCCTGGATCCTAGCCCCAAGCACTGAGGAACTGAGCTCAGGCCCTCACCGCTTGCACTGATTTTCAAACTGGCCCATGGGAGGGGAAAGGTTCCCCACAGTAAATCCCATGTGCTTTCATCTTCACCCCTGCCCCTTCCTGCCTTGGCCTGCCCTCCATTCCAATTGGCTTCTGTAGGGCTTGGCCAAAAAAAACCACCCACCTGTTCTATTTTCGTGGAACATTTCCATGAAAATGGAACAGTTACCCATTCCTCAACTGTCACTTCAGGAGCCCCGAGGGGCAAGGGTTCAAGACCCAGGTCCTGACACTGGCCTGTACAACATGTTACAGAAAGATACATTCCACAGACAATGGAAGGTGCAATTGTCTCCCAGTAGCTAGGGTACCTCCCCTATGTTTCATCGTGTTAGCTGGGGGCCCTTTTGCAAGCGCCATCATTGCCCCAAGTTCATGCAGCTCAGGTGAGCAGAGAGGCATTCTTGGGGGCTGCTCCAAAACTCTGGAACTCCCTTCCTTTGCAGTAGCTTGAGCATCTCCCCTAGGCAATGCAAGACTTATTTATTTGGTCATGCATTTGGCAGGCAGGGATAGGATTTGAGGATGATGGGACTTTTACCGTTGGCGTGGCTTCCATTGTACTGGCTTTTATTTTTGCATATTTTTTATGTCTGCATCGCTATTTTATATTGCTAGCCACCCTGTGCCTGCATGAAGCCTTGCAGAAGGGGCGAACGGTTGTTTTGAATTTTAAATACAAATCAGAACTTATTAAAAAAGAACCGTCTCACCTGTGAAATGACACTCTGGTCGGCAGGAGCACAGCGGAATCCAGTTAAACAAATGTCAAGTCTATGAATAGATTAGCTGAGCATCAACCATGCACACAGCTTTTTCATCTGGTATCTGTTTATTTGGGAAAAGACAGGGAATCTGTTCTATAAAATGTGGAAGATGCAAAGAAATAAGATTTGAGGGGTGGGGGCGGGGAGAGACACACTTCTGCCACTTGGTGACCTTTACCAGGCAACAGAACGACATGTTCTCAGCTAATTTATGTTAGTGTTTAAGGTTACCATTCCTCAAACAATAGATTGCTAGGCACTGTAGTATCATGCCCATGAACCACTGACCACATTTAAAACATACGCCCATCTCCACTTGTTCCGAGCCTCAGATGATAAAGATAAAAAGATAGAGAGGATGTTGTGCCGATGATAGCTTTTATTGGACTTCCTTGGACCAACTTAGGTCTGTGAGAATGTGCAAGCTTCCGGGCCACACAGGGATCTTCTTGGTTAGGTTACAGGCGAGTTTGAGCAAGAGCCCTCTGTGATCCAAAAGCTTGCACATCCTCACCAACAGAAGTTGGGCCAATAAAAGAGATAATCTGAACTACTTTGGTGGAAACAGACATGGTGGCCGCATGGCAGCAGCCCAACCTGGTGAACACGGTCTGGACTGGGCTGCACAACAAACATAACCACAGCTGAGCAGCCAGGGAGGGCAGGGAGATGCGTGAACATGCAACCGGCCGGCGCCCCACCATGAAGGGCAATCATGGTGGCCAATGACAGACAGCCATGGTAGCTGGCCATGGAGGACCTGACCCAGGCCATGTCTGCTGAGCTACAGAAGACATGATAGACCACTGTGGCCAAGTCGGGCGGACCGTAGCCTGGGCGATGACCTGGACATATTCCAGGGGCTAGCTGCCAACACAGCCTGGGGCAATCCCGGGCCAACATCTGGCAGTGCAAAAATAGAAGAGCGGCAAGCCAGTGGCCCGCAGACCAAAGTGGGCCACAGCAGGCCTAAATGGGTCACCGTCACTTCTGATTTTACACCTGGTCTCTATCTCTTACATGTGGGACAAACACGGCAACAACGGTCTAGATGATAAAGACAGCTAGATCCAATTAAGCTCTGTAAGCCACCCTGAGCTATAATTGCAAGAGAAGCACAGAAGAACAGAAGAACATAAGTAGTGTCACGTACATTCCCGAAACCTACGTGGCTAATAGCTGCTAATGGACCGATTCTCCAGTAACTTGTCTAATCCTTTCTTTAAAACCCAGTTCATTTGATTGCAATAATAACAAATAATACTCACTCTGAGTGTTTATTGGCAGAGTGCTGGGTACTCTAGCCTGGTGCTGGAAAGCTCCTAAGCACGTGCTTAACTTTAAGCACCTGAGTAGGACAAAGTTGATGCATCTTTATTTTATTTATTTATTATTTATTTATTTAATTAATTTGTAACCCACTCCTCTCGCCAATGGTGACGCAGGGCGGCGAACAGGATAAAACAATAAAACAACAATAAAAATATACATTATTAAAATATCACTATCAATAAGGTCTGCAGCAAAACCACTCACCCCAGCTAACCCAGCCCTTCCTCCCATTCGCCCCCATCAAATGCCTGATGGAATAATGAAGTTTTACATTGCTGCTGGAAAGCGAGGCAATCCCGGTCAAGGTGGATCGGTGTTGGGAGAGCGTTCCACAGTGACGGGGCGGCCGCTGAAAACAGGGCCGGCTTCAGGTTTTGTGGGCCCTTGGGCAACAGAGTCACCTGCCTCTCCCCCACTTTGCACCTGCCTCTCCCCCACTTTAGACCACAGTAACCCCAAACAGCCCCTCCCTCCCTCTCCTCCTCCCCATGCCTCTTTCTCCCAGAATCCCCCCCAAACCCCTCTCTCCCCGTGCCCAATACCATTCATCCACATACCTAACTCTCCCCCCACAGAGCTCCCAAGCCATCATTAAGGACAGAAGCCATCTTAGGTCTGTGAGACCTAAGGACAGAAACCATCATTAAGGACAGAATCACTGGGCATGTTGACAAACATGGCTTAATGGGGAAGAGTCAACATGGATTTAGTAAAGGGAAGTCATGCCTCACTAATCTGTTGGAATTCTTTGAGGGTGTAAATTAGCATGTGGACAAGGGAGACCCGGTAGATATAGTGTACCTGGATTTCCNTCGGGCCTCTGGGCCCATCACGTCTGAAATTACCCACAGTTAGGTGTTGTCTGTCTATTGATGGCGGCAAACTCCCCAACTGTACATGCACTGAATAAGAGAGGGGGCACAATAGAACCCTGCAGGACCCCACGTGGGAGACCACCAGGGGATGACGTACAATCCCCTAGCACCATCCGTGGTGCTGAGATCTTCCTGCAGGTATGAACAGAACCATGGTAAAATGGTGACGTCCACCCCAGCCAGGTCCTGCAGACGAGTCACCAACATCTCGTGATTCACTGTATCAAACGTCGCTGATACATCTAATCGAACCAGTAGGGCCAAACGACCCTTATCCAGCTCTACCAGGAGGTTGTCGACTAAGGCCACAAGCACAGCCTCCGTGCTGTACCCTGGATAAAAGCCAGACTGCACAGGATCCAGAAAACTGGTGTGATCTAGATGCGACTGCAGCTGCCGGGCCACTACCCGTTCAATAACCTTCCCTAGAAAGGGAAGGTTAGAGACCAGTCGGTAACTCGCCGGGTTATTTATTTATTTCTACATCGACCTTCTCCCAAAAGGGTCAGGGTCGTGTACAATATATTCAAACACACACACACCCTGCCAACACAATTAAAAAATAAAAGCCTCAAAAATACTGCTTTAAAATATATTTATTTATTTATTTTATTTATAAAAGATTTTCATCCCGCCCCTCCTGCCCGCAGGGCAGCTCAGGGCGGTGAACAACAAATTAAAAGAATAAAACAATTAAAACAATTTAACGTTAAAAATCCCATATTCAGGGAGAAAAACAACCCACCCAACTCCCCCCACCCACCCTACCCGCCTCGCCAAAAGCCTGGCGGAACCGCCAGGTCTTACACAAACGTCAAAATGACAGGAGAGCGGGGGCCAACCGAGCCTCCTCCGGGAGAGAATTCCACAGCACGGGGGCAGCCACTGAAAAAGATCTAACATCGGTGGCCACCCGTCTCGCCCGGGGAACCTCCAAAAAGGCCCCCACGGACGATCTCAGGGGTCGCACGGGCACATGGGAAGTGAGGCGATCCCACAGATAAGCAGGGCCCAGGCCGTGAAGGGCTTTAAATGCAGCACCTTGAACCTGGCCCGGTGCTTTATAGGCAGCCAGTGCAGAGCCCGGAGCACTGGTGTCATGTGCTCCCTGTGACCCGCCCCCGTCAGGAGACGGGCCGCGGCATTCTGCACCAGCTGTAGCCTCCGGACCAGCTTCTCGGGCAGCCCCACGTGGAGCACATTGCAGTAATCCAGCCTTGAGGTGATGAAGGCATGGCCGACAGTGGCGAGGTCAGAGTCTGAGAGAGACAGCTGAAGCCGCCAGACAGATATTAAAATCTCCATCCCAACGCCTGCCCCAACGCTTTTCCTTACCCATTTAATACAATGAAAGGGGGGGGGGATTACTAATCCGCAATACACATGCACAACTACTCCCTCATGCCCCCAAATCCCACTCCAACCCATTTCCGACACACTCACCCTTCTTCCTCCTGTCATTGCCCCAATTGTCCCATATCTCCCATTAAAAATCCCCCTCCATTTTAAATACAAAGTTTTTGTATTCTTGCAGAATCAAGCCCCATAGTATTATTAATTATTATTATTATTTAGCATTTCTTTAGAACTTTCAGTGTTCAGAGTGTTTTACAGTCCTTGTCTAGTTTAACCATACAACAGCCCTGTGAGGTAGGTTGTTCTTATTCCCATTTTACAGATGGGGGAACTGAGGCTGAGAGACAGTGGCTTGCCCAAGGCCACCTAGAAATTTCAGGGCTAAGGTGGGATTCGAACCCTGGTCTCCCAGGTCCCCATCTACACTGGCTCAGATGAGGAGAGACTACCATTAATATATTTGGAAGCAGTTTGGCATATATATATTATTTATTTATTTAAATGTTTAGATCTCCCTATCCCAAGGGCTCATGACAGGGTCCATTACATAACAAATATAGATTTTAAAAAGCACACACAAATAAAACTAATTTATAACCCCCTATCCCAAGCCTCCCTATCCCCACCTGCCAAATGCTTGGCCAGACAGAAAAATCTTTCATTGCCTGACATGGTTTCCCTTCTTTTGCTCACCTCTGTTTGCAAATACTGACTTCTATTATTCCTAATTAGCAGTTCCAGGCCTTTTATGGTTCTGCTTCCTTAAATCACCTTCCAGCTTTCCCCAACTATTCTCACATGCGCCAAATTCACTGCCCACCCATCCAGGCTGAAATATTGCCTATTCTGAGGCCACTTCTTGTCCATTCCCCCCCACCGAGAAGGCAATGATCTGTGCAGCATTTCCCGCCCTGGAGATGTATGAGCATCACATGGGAGGACATCGAAAGGTGCTGAAGTGGTTAACCTAGCTTATAAATCAGCCTTGGCATTACCACGGCAACTCGAAGAGATGCAGCACTTACAATCACTCAGAAGAAGCTGCAGTTTTCCAGTGCGCCCATCCACTCACCCGTCTGTTTTACAACAGTGCTTCTGCCTTGGTCATCTTCAAGCAGGCAGCAGCGCAATGCAAGGGGAAATGAACAAGGGGTGATGGAACGGCTTCCGGAGTTACAATTTTCACTCTTGTTGCTATGCATCTGCAACAAACCAAGCGTTAAGAAGTTACAGCATTTCTTACCGTCGTCCCCGGTGGAGCCTAGGCACTGAAGTGTGTCTGAGGGAAATAGAAAAAGAATGTGTTCACGTCTGCTGTCTTATAAACGTGACACGTGTGTAGGAAGAGTTACTACTGAAAGTGCCAAGCAGTGCCTGCGCAGACCCAGAAGTAGCCTTGAACTCCCATTTCATTCAAGAAAGCACGCATGTTCTGACGCCTACGTCTGCGTGTTGGAGAGTTGAGCAAAGACTTCCCAGAGAATCATTGAATGGATTCATTTTGACTTGATTCATTTTTTTGACACTTCTCTGGGAATGGCTTTCAAGTCTTGCCAATGTACGTGCCATCCCAAAATATTTCCTGGAGAATCCTGGTGAACAAGATTTGGAGCTCGCCAGGAATCTAGCCTCTGCGTCTGGTGCTCTGGTGGATCATACTAAGGAGGATAGCCACAAATGGGGGCAAGAACACGTGTTCCCAGTCTGTGTCCCGCACATGGACGCCCTCCTCAACAAATCCAAGAAGATGCCATGCAGGCTAAGGCAGGAACATGTGTTGTCCCCCACGTCAATACGTATTCCTGCCGTCTAATATGGGATCGCTGCGGGGGAACCTAGCAATGCGCTCCGCAGCAGCGACCCCTCTGCCCTGGTGCCTGTTTATTTCAAGCCAGAGAAGAGCTTCCTGGCTTGAAACTGACCAGCACTGGGACCCTACTTGCTGCAGAGATTAGCCCTGCACTCCTCAGCAAGGATTCCCCCACGTCAACTTCAAGCTGGGAAACACTGCTCTCCCCGGAAAGGGGTGTTTTCCAACAAGGCACATTCACGCATGCCCCCCCCCCATCCACGCATCCAACCGCTCATTTGAATTTTGTGCATAGAGAGGCACACCCCGGCTCGTCCCGGTGTGGGGCCTGCCATGGTGGCCACACATCGCTTTCCCCCCCCCTTCTTCCCTGGCTTGGGGAACTCCACCCGCCTCCTCTGGGTGGGACAGACGTCCTAGTGACACCTGTTAATGCCCAATCTTTGAGACCCCTAACGTTGGTTTGTAATCAGCTGGCCAAGCTGAAGACAACAGCCTACCCCAGGAGTGGGGAATCTTTTCCCTCCCAGGGGGCCAATTTGAAAATGAGTACAAGCTGAGGGCTACAAAGAAGTTGGGGTTGAGGCAGACTGTCTATGGATGCACTCAGGAAGAGGAGGGTCCAGAACATGGGGTTGTGCCCCTCTCCTCATGTGCATGCTCTCCACTCTGCTCCCTTCTCCTGAGCTCAGTTTTACGGTGCTTGGGTGGTAGGAATTGGATTCAGTGGCCAGATGCAGGAATTGGATAGGAACCACATAAAAACTAGTCATGAGCTGCATTTGGCCCCCAACCTGAGGTTTCCCACCCCTGGCCAACCCAGAACCCAAATCTAGAGAGAGAGAGGGAAAGAGAGAAAGAGAAAGAGAGAAAGAAAGAGATCTATGCGGAGGGGGTCCTAAGATAAACAAAGCCCAAAAAAGAAACCGGGTCTAACCAAAGGAGCACCCCCAGGCAAAAAACAAAAAAACCCAAAAAACCATACCTATTTATTTCCATAAAATTGCTATTTCAGCTCCTTTTGGCAAATATAGTCATGGATCTTAAATCCCAAAGGCAAATAGTTTGTGACACTACTGTCCTTCTTCCCACAGTAAGATTAAGGCCCCTTTCACACGTTACGTCTGCGATGGCAATCACACCCAGGGCCCCGAGGGAAACGCGGGTCTGCGAATCGCAGATTTCCCGCGGAATTCCCCTCCCCCCGCGGAATCTCCTGCCCCGCTTACCCCACTCTTTTCCTGCTCGTACTTCCTGGCCCCTCCCGACGGGGCCTCTCAGGGCGACGCAGCCAGATGACGTCATCCGGCTGCGTCGCCCTGAGAGCCCCGTCGGGAGGGGCCAGGAAGTGCGAGCAGGAAAAGAGCGTGCTGGACGGAGCAGCTGCTGCAGCCATCCCTGGTAAGACAAATCTTTTGGGGTTTTTTTTGGGGGGTGGGGGGTGGGAGTCAAGCACGCCCCAGCAGCTGGGGAGGGCAAGCCCCGGCAGCTGGGGAGGGGAGGCCCTGAGGGTTTACCAGTGCGGGGGGAGGAGGAGGCAAACCAAGCCCCCCCCCCCGCATGGTAAATCGCGCCGAGGCGCAGAATTGGCCCCTGACTCCCGCGGAATTTTTAAAAAAATTCCACGGAAGAATCGGGGCCCTGATCACACCTCTATTCTCATGGGAATTTGCGCACGTGGGAATGTGCTATTCCGCTTCTATCCCCCGAGAACACCCGTCATTGTAAAAGCTACATTAGGGAGCCCGGTCATGCACGAGTGTTCTCGCAGGATACAAGCAGAATACGGGGAAACCACATGCACTAACTCCCATGAGGATAGAGCTGTGCTTGCCATCGCGGTTATTCCATGACCCAGGTACCGTGTGAAAGTGGCCATAGCTCACTGTTTTCCTTGGAACTGAGGCCTCATTCCTAGAATCAGAGAATTGTAGGCCTGCAAGTGACCTCAAGTGTCATCTAGTCCACTCCAAGAAACTTATCCTCTGCTTACAGCATCACGGGTGTTAACACGTGAGATGGGATCGAGGTGGAGTGTAGGGTCGCTCCGTGGAGCCCCCACTTCCAGTTGCTGTGTGATTGATCAGACAGATGGGCCGGTGTTCTGTCCCTCACTGCGGTCCACCACATGCCACCCCCTCCACCACTGAGGTGCGGCCGCTCTAGCAACACTCTAGATTGTCACCTGCGACTTCCTGGTGCGGAACATGCATGGAGGCAGCATTACCCTAACACATTGAGGTGGCCACATGGGCACACCGTGGCCAACCCAACAGATCAGCAGCGACCCCATGGACACCCGTTACCTGAGGGTTGCCTGAATTGGCCCACACAGTGGGCTCCAGGTTTCCTGGGATGATACTGAGACTTAGTAGCAACCCCGGGGCGAACATCTGGCGGCCACCTGACAGACAGGCAGGTGAGTTCTAGGTCAATGGGAGCAGATATGGGACAACCTCTCATCTGTTAACACTCACAGACAGGTGCTTGTCCAGCCGGGTTTTGATAACATCCAAGGAGGGAAATTCTACAGCCTCCCTGGACAACTTATTCCATGACCAAACCATTTTAATAGTTATTTGTTTTCTAATATTTAACCAAAATTGACTTTCCTATAATTAAAACTTTCCAACTTGTTCTGTCTTCCGTGACCTGACCACAAAGAACAAAATGGTCACCCTTTTACATGTTTGAAAACGGCTCTCATGGCCCCCTTTACTCTTCGTTTCTCTACGTTGAACATACCCAGTACTTTTGGACTTTTCTCATATGAGTAGTTCTCCACCTGTATATCGTCGTTGGCTGATTTCTGATGTCATATGGAAGGAGTGGGAACGTGCGCAATTGTGGCCTCAGCTCTGTAATTGCACTAATCCTCTTTTATCACGAAAGAACACTTGCGCATTACTGGGCCCACAAATGTAGCCTTTACAAGGATGGGTGTTCCCCTTTTATCAAGCAAACGGAAATTAGTGCATTTTCACAGGTGCTAATCCCTGTATTTACAGAGCTGAGCTCACGAGTGCATGTTACTGCCCCTCCTATGTAATGTTGGAAAGCAGCCTTATTTGATAATCTCTTATCTTGTAGCTTTGGCCCGTTTAAAATGGACTGGGAGGAAGCCGTGGGGGGTGGGGGATGGGTGGGTGCCATAGAGGCTGTGCGTCATGTGAACAACCTGTCACATGGATGCCCACCCACCTCCACGCTCCTCCGCGCCTAGGGGATCAGTGGAGATGGGTGGAGGTGGGTGGAGCATAGGAGCATGCATGCACCCCCACCCACCGACCATGTTGGTCAGACAGATGCCCTCCCTGCCCTCGCAGTCGCACACGTGGGCAAGGGGGGAGGGGAGTTTTCATGTTAAAAAGGCCTATGGATGAAGACAAAGTAGTTCAGATGATCTCCTTTATTGAACCAGCTTCTATTGGTGAGTGTATGCAAGCTTTTGGGTGACACAGGAAGGACTCTTCCACCAGGTGCTGGGCAAGTCAGAACATCACCTGATAAATGACTAGTCATCATTCATAATGGCAAAGTAGAGACATGTTGGGGCCCGAAAGCTCACAGAAGTTGGTCCAGTAAAAAGAGATCATCTGAACGACTTTATCGATTACTTTTGGGACCAACATGGCAACCACACAGGATATGCCATTGCACCATCCTAGTCTCTTGCCAAGGGAAATCTTTATCCTAGAAAACTACATGCACCATGTTTCCTTCTGTGTGATGCTGTGGGGGAAGCAAGGCTACATTTCGCAGCAGGACCGGGGGGTGGGGCGGGGTGGGCTCAGAATTTTGCATCCACGGCTACTGCCACTGCGTTCAGTGGAATTCATCCACATACTCGTCACCAGGGTTCCTGGTTTTCCGTTTAGCACAGAAAACCAGAGAAAAATACCAAAGTCCCATTTTATCAGAGAGAAATGCGGAATTCCTGTTTTCCCGGAGAAAAACACAGAATACTGGGGTTTTCTGGGAAATTTCTGCTTGCAAATACTCAGTGGTGACGGCAGCAGCAGCAGCAGCAGCGGTGGAAATTTAAAGAAGGTGGAAGCTCTGTGGAGGTTCCGGTGTGCGTCTGCATCCGAGAGGAGAGATTTGGCGCAAGAGCAGCACAGCTGCGTCTGGCTTTTGGTGAGGCAGGTATGTTGGGGTCCATGCCGGGGCTAGCGGAGAGGAGGGAGTTGGAGCGACACACCCCCCCCCTAAAAAGAGAGAGATACGTTTGGGCTCTGTGCTGGGGTGGGACATTGTTTTGTTTTGTTATTTGAGCAGCAGTGGCAACCAGTGCATCAAATTGTCACCAAAAAATTAATCATTTGCAATAAACACTTTCTAATTTTAATGGTCGAAAAACATAGATTTTGGTGTTTTTAATCAGAAAATTGGTGGGGCAGGTTTCCAGGGAATTCCCCATTTTTTGGCAGAGAAAACTAGGAACCTTGCTGATCACTGTGGCGGGCTTTTTTCTGTCCTGCAGGATCAGTGGCTAGTACAGACGATCAAAAAATTTAATTTTAATCAAGTTAAAGTCAGAACATCACCTGATGAAGGGGTTGGGGGTGGGGTGGGAGATGGGAAAATCCTTGTTGTTTGGGAGAACAGTGCTTCCCAGTTTAAAATGGATGCTGGTAGATCTGTCTCCCGAAAAGGGAGAAACATTTTGAACAATTCCCTTCCCTGATTTTTCTGGACCGGATAGAATTGTTTTCACTGTGGCAATATTTTGTGAGCTGCACAGCGAGGAAACTTCCCATGTAAAACATAGTTTGATAGGAAATGGTCTCTCCTCCCCCCACCCCACAACAAAAAGTGTTTGTGTCCCATTTTTTAAAACTATAGTTAAAGAGTTTCCAAAAGGCAAAGTTCCCCCCCTTATTACTGAAGCATTTCAGAAGCCTCTCTTTAAGTGCAAGGTCAAAGATTCAGCTTGGCACATAACAATGGCTAAAAGCTGTCCATTTTTACCCAGCTCACAAAAATTAAGCTTCACCCTTCTGACTTTTCTTTCAAAGGCCAGCAATCACAATGTGGGTGCTGAAAACCCTCAGGGATTTTGTGCTTCCAGCTCCAATATTAGTCAGAGACGCAGTCGGCCACCTGGGCTAGCAGTCTCCCTCCTGTATAACCAGGCCTTGCTGAGCCCCACTGCAAGGCGAGGTCGGAGGACTGAGCCCAGAAGAGCACCCTCGCCCTGGCTGCAAAACAGCTGTTGGGAGGGGCAGCCAAGCACCCCAGATCAGCTGTTTGGTGTGTCCACCTAGGACGGATGAGGGCACAGCTCCGCAGCTCTTACCGGGGGCCTGATCCTACTGCGTGTCTTAATACATATGAATATTTGTAAATTTTGATAATGGACTGAATTGGGCAGAGTTTGGTGTAACGACCCAGAGGCACAGAACGTCTCAAGGATCAGGTTTGCCAAGTTACAATGTTCAAAGACCCATGCATCTGCTGCCACAAGTCATTCAGTTAGCTTAGCCATGAGATTTTAAATATTAAAATTGGGGGTTATTTTGTCTTGATTTCTGATCCTTTATGGCACGTTGCAGTCAACGTCTCCAAAATCACAGAGCTGGAAGGCACCTTGAGAGTCATCTAGTCCATCCTCCTGCTTGGATGCAGGAGGATTACAGTTACAGCATCCCTAACAGATGGCTGTCCGGGTCTTTTTGAAAACTTCCAGTGGTGAAAAGCCTACAACCTCCCTAGGCAACTTGTTCCATTGCTTCACGGCTCTGACTGTCAGGAGATTTCCCCGATATCTAACTGAAACCTACTTTCCTATAATAAGAGCCCATTATTTCTAGTCATACCCTCTGTAGTGATGCAGAACACTTCCTTGCCGACTTATTGGTAGCAGCCCTTTAGATGTGTGAAGACCGCTGTCCTGTCTCCCCTTAGCTAACCGTGCCCCGTTGCTTCAACCTTTTCCTCATAAGATTTGCTTTCCAAACCTTTTATCATTTCCGTCGCCCTCCTCTGAACCCGCTTCCAGTTTGTCAACGTCCTCCTTGAAATGAGGGACCCCAAAGCGGATACACTACTCCAAGGGAGGTCTGGCCCAGTGCCAGATATAATGGAAATATTATTTCTGCCAACCTGGAGAGGATGCTTCTGGTTATGCAGCCTCAAACTGTAGCCTCAAATAAATGGTTTTAGGATTGTGGCCACAATTACTGAACTTTTTCATAATGACAGTAACAGGGGTAAAAAAATAAAATAATCCTTTAAAAAAAAAGACAAAACAAAGGAAGAACAGTGTGAGTGCAATGGAGAACACCTTCCTGAAGACAGAGACACAGCTAGTGGACTGGAAAGTCAAGGCGGAAGTCATCAAAATTGTGAGTGGTGCCGATTCTGTAAAAATGTACGGTCGGGCCTGTCACCGTGACCCTTGTAGCTTGTACTAATTTTCAAGGTCTCCTCCCCTGGTGCGCAGCAAGTACATTGCAATCGTGTTAGGATGCTGTATTGGGGAGTCTTATTATAAAAAGGGTGCTTCATACATGTACATCTATTAGGGATGGGCAAACAGATCGCTGTTCGGGTTAGGCCGTTCGGGTCGGCTGCGTTCGGTTCGTTCGTGCGGTTCGTCCGTTCGGTTCAGCTGCATTTGGTTCGTCCGTTCGGTTTGGCAGTTCGGCTAGTTCGCCGAGTTCAGGTTCGGCTGTTCAGTTCGGTCGTCCGAACAAGCCGTTCGGTTAGGCCGTTCGGCTGTTTGGTTCGGCCGTTCGGCCATTTGGGAAATGTTGTTATGGGTGTTTTTTTGTTTTTTATATGTTTTTTTGGTTTTTTGTTGGGTTTTATATGGTTTTCTTTTGGGTTTTATTTGTTTTTTTTGTTTTTATATGGGGTTTTTGTTTTGTTTTTTTAATCTAATATTATATCTATCTATCTACACTAAATCTAACTGCTATTAACTATTCTAAATGCTATGAACTAAATGGATTATCTAATAAGTACACAG
>QEPC01006549.1:3698693-3713376 GCA_003113815.1 Sphenodon punctatus | reverse complement strand
TTTAAGTTTCATTTCATTACAAAACTGAAATGAAACTTAAAGCAATCTAAAAATCCTACTCAACGCCTGCTGTTCAGGAACAGTGACTAGCTCAGAAGGTGTTGGGAAGGGGGGAGGCAGATAATGAGTTTCGTTTCTTGCAAGCCTCTCCACCCCTGGGTACCTGGAAGTCTGCTCCTCAGTGACTGACACCTCCCTGTCATGTTTGACCTTCCAGTGAAGCTTTTTTTGCCATCCGAACGCGATCTGAACTGACCAAACTGTTCGGCCATTTTGCCGTTCGGTGTTCGGTTTGTTCGGTATGTTCACGTTTGTATTTGTGTTCGAGTTCGGTCATCCGAACAGGACGAGTTCGGGCTGAACTCCCAACTGCTGAACCGCGTTCGCCCATCCCTAAAATCTATTTGTGACATAACACTCTGGAAACCAAGCCTCACACTGTTTTATCCGTTGCACTGTAGTTACAGTTACCTTGATTCATGAATGCAACTCAGAACCAGTTCATTAAAAAGTTTCACTCATGGCACTTGCTCATGTATCCCAGTTTGGGAGAGGGGGAGAGGTGGAAGAGGATGACAGTATTTGTATATAATAATTATGATCTCAAACTCATTTATTTAGCACTGGCTTTCACCAAGACCCAAAGCACAAAACAAAACATTCAATTACAGTGAAACTTAAAAGAAGAAAAAAGATAAAAACTGCAAACATATACATACACACAAATTTTTTAAAAAATAAGGTTATACAATCAAATTAACCAACAGCATCGGTATTTCCGACCTGTACAAATTTTTGCCTGCATGGCCCTCCAAATAAGCGAAAGTGACAAATTTCAGACCACTTTTAAATGAGAGACTGGACTTACTGGCTTGAAGAACATGCTTCCTGAAAAGCCACGCAGGGTGTGTTTAGATGCACCTGAAGTAGCTGGCCACCATAGGAATCGCAGCTCGCGCAGTCTCTTTCAAGCCATATTTGGAAAGCCTAGATATTTGGAAAGCTGGCTCATCCTTTTGTTGTTATAACCAAATCACTTTTTCCTAACTTGTAACATTTTTAACCTTCCCAAGGAGTGGGCCCAACCAACTAACTCGCAAGTCAGCATAAAACTCTCACTCTAGGACGTAGTGCATAGTGTCTTCAACCACTCCAGCAGAACAAGGACATGTTCGCAACTGCCTAGAAATTTCCTGTTGCCTACCCTCCAAAAAGCAGTTGGCAGTTACTCAAGTCTCAATCTACAGTATGAGGCTTTAAATTCATTTTCAACTAGTATTCCATAAAGCAATCCTGAGTCCAATGGATATATAAAGGAGCAATATGGTACCTCTGGCACATGCCAAGTCTGATTTACCAGCAATATCATCAATCCTTTGTAAAAGTAGTAGCTTATCCCTCATAGGGACCAATCTATTATTGTCTGAACAGAGGTCACCCATCCTACAAAGGGACTGAAAAACATACTTCAACCAGGGGGAGCACTGTGAACAAGGAAGGTCACGATCTTCCATCGGACACATTTTGGGTATTCTAACTGGAGAAAATTTGGAAATATTGCACCAATACCCTAAAAATCGCTTTTTGGCCAACCTTGAAAGAGCTTCAGCACCAGTTTATGGACACAAAGGATAGGCAGGAATTGACTGAGGGTATTTTCAGACGTTACGCGATCACGCTCAACCACAGTGGATCGTGGATCGGTGATCATGATCCTGTAACGTCTGATGGAGGGAACAGAAGTCCCCCCCCCCGATGTTTACCCCCGTGAATCACTGGGGGGGGGGAGAGAATCACATTCATCACACAAACTGAGGTCCTGCCCGGACCATCTCCAATTGCGTGGTGAATGCGATTTTCCCCCCCGTGAGCAAGGGGATCATCACGTCTGTCCCCCTGCCTCGGCCTGGAATCAGCGGCGGGATTCTGGGCTGTGGTCACTGTGGGCAAGCGCTGTGGCCGCATTGGCTGCTGCACCCGCCCGTCTCCCAGGAGGGCGGGTGGCGAGGGAGCATGGGGGGGCGGGGCCGTGCAGCCGCACATTGTGCTGCGCAGCCCTGCCCCCTCCCCGATTCCCCGCCGGAATCAGCCGGCACATCTGTTGGACGTGCCGGTTTGATCCTGGCGGGGGATCAAAGGGTGATTCCGTGACAGGGCCAATACAAGCCCCGTCATGTCTGAAAATACCCTGAGAGAGGTCCAACAGACTTCATAAAACCTTGTTCTGAATGACCTCAAAATCATCCTTCACTGAATGGCCAGCCCCAAACCTTCACCCTGTATAGTACTTTAGAAGAAACCTTAGCTGAAAATGCATGCAAGGCTGCCTGTGAGGAACGGCATGCAAATTTATCACTAAAACACTCAATAGTTAATGCTGTTTGTGAATCTGATAGTCTAAGCAGCCTAAGATGGTTCACCCAAGTGCAGGAGGAGGACAAAATGATCCCCAGTATTGGCTACTTCCTCAAGGACATTCCCTCCAACATGCCAAGTATACCTTAGAGCAGGTTCCCTAAGCCATAATTTTAGTCTTGGTATACTTTATGGCTACTTTATTTAAGAAGCATAAATGATCAGACTCTAACAGCCCTCTGCAGACCAATGGGGGTTTTAGACAGTAATACCACATCGTCCACATACATTAATATTTGGATAGGAGTGAACAGTAAGTGCGGTGGGTGAAAATGTAGACTAGCCAGGTCACAAATAATGTCATTCACAAAAAGATTGAACAACAAAGGCTCCAGAATACATTCCTGCCTCACTCCCTTCTCAACTGTAAATTTATTAATTAGCTCACCCCTCTGTCCATACCGACCATGGGCCCATGTATCCTCATAATAAGCCATAACCAGCTGAAGTAACAGAGGGTCAGCTCCCATTCTCATCAGTTTGCCCCAAAGTAAATTCCAATCCAATTAAACTGCGTCAGACCAGTGGTTCATCTTAGCACAGTATTGTCACAACCTGACATGCGAGCAGGGGTTTCAAATTTGGGTCCAAATCCAGCTCTTCCAAGGTCTCTGGCAGGGGCTGTCCTGGCATGCTATCCCTTCCAAGCCCCCAGCAGAGACCTCCCCTAGGAGTGCTACGAGGGATCATGAGGTGGAGATGCCAGGGATTGAACCTGGGACCTTATACATGCAAAGCATGTGTTCTTACCACTTGAGCTATGGCCCTCCCCATGGCAAATCAAAGGCATCAGAAAGATCCACAAAGGCTGCAAATAAGGGGGCTCTTTTAAACCGAACATATTTATGGGATAGAAATTGTAGAGCAAAAACATGGTCGTACGTAGCATGTACCTGTTCTAAAATCAGCTTGCTCTTCCCTTAACAAATTTTGCTCCTCCATCCATTCACTTAAATGGTAGCGGAGGTGTCAACCAAACAGTTTGTCTGAAATGTTGATAAGGCTAATAGGTCTATATGAACTTGGATGATCCCTCGGGCCCCTTTTATAGATCGGGACTCTAACATTCCCCTTCTATAGATTAGGAACATTGAGTAAATGAATTACGCTATTGAACCAGACAGTCAGAACAGGAATCCACCAGTTGGTATCCATAAGGAACACTTCAACTGGGATGCCATCAACTGGGATGCCATGTAACTCCAATATATATTTTAACAAAATTCCAAATTTATTAGAACCAGAATCCTCGAAGCAAGGAGAAGGGATCCCCCAAATGATACTTAATATCTCAGCATCCTCATTTTCCCAGCTGAAATCACCCATTCTGGCATTAAAATCCCCAGTCATGAGAAAACGATCCTGTGGAAAAGCCAACCTTAGTTTTTCCAAAAAGACCTGTAACTGGTCCCAGACTTTGGGATTACTCCACTTAGCATCTGCAGGAGGAATATACGTATTCACCCAAGCCCAAGATTCCCCTGCAAAGGGGGGGAGGGGGGCAGTGTAAGTCTATGAACCAAACAGAAATGCTCCAAGGAGTCTAGCTGTAGAACAGCAAAATTTAACTCAACAGCTACCATGGTAAGAAGACCCCCCTTGAATTGTCCCAACTGCCATTGATGCAACACCAGGCAAATTAAAACACAAAAAACTCATAGAAGTCAAATCCTTACATCAAATTGCTTGGAAACTAACTATATCCATCCCAGAAACAAATGTCTCCCAGTTTTGAACTCAACCTTGCAGTATTCCAGGAGAGTTAAGCCACCAGGGAGTTGCCACTTTTGCTATTAAATCTTAGTCAACACTAGACAGATGAGTAGAACAATCAGCATCAAATACTCTAGTTGAATCAACAGCTGACTGGTAACAAGCTTTCTCCTGAGAAGAGCCCTTAAAACTATATAAATTAGAACGACCAGATTCTGCCACCAGAATATTTCTGGCCAAAGTATTTTCAACCTTATCAATAAATATTTTTAACCTTATTAGTCTGGCAAATTTAAGCCAGCTTTCAATGCTAAAATTCCATCATCTCTTTACCAGAAGACAAATTTAACAGATAGTCTCTCTTAATTGGCAATTTTAATATCAGGACTGGGACCCATTTATGTTTTGTTGAATTGGGCCATACATCATATGTTTTACTCCTACCATGTAAACACAAATTCGTGGCATGAGAGCTAACATCCCAGGACAAATTAGGGGGAGTATCAAAACTTTGCCAACCCCCCTTTCCAGAGTTTGGACCAGGCCAATAGGGATGCGTGAACAGAACCAAGTTTGGAAATTCGGTTCGGTTCGAAAATCGAGTTCGGTTCGAAAGTTTGGTTCGGTCGACTGAACTATTCGAGTTCGGAAAAATTCCGAACTTCCGAACCAAGTTCGTACATTCAAAACCGGTTTTTTTGACCTTCCGAACTGGTTCAGGTTCGACCGAACAGTTTGGTCGAATTCGAGTTTGGTTTGAAAGTTCGGTTCGGTCGTCCAAACTATTCAAGTTCGGTCCGAACTCCGAACTTCAGAACCGCGTTGGCACATCCCTACAGGCCAATATCACTCACCACCTGAACTGAATTTGGCTAGGCATCACAACAACACTATCCTCCAGTGATGATGAGAAGGAAGCATGATCAATTGTGAGCCAAGAAATTTCATCTAGAACATTTGGATCTGTCTCTGGATACATTCTGTACAAATAGCAACCTCCTTGGTCACCACTGACCATTTTTTGGAAAGAAGAGCCTCCGTCCTGGGCAATTTTCCATTGCTCAAACTCTAACCATAGTCCCTCCAAAAGAGTTTTAAAATCCAGGAGAGCTTCCTTAATGGACAAAAACTCATTCACCTGCAATTCTTACAAGTCCAAAATTCCGGATCACCGTGCCACACTTCTCCAGGAGTGATATAAGCTATGGAGTACCTCAGTGCTACAATAGTGATCACCCCCTAGTGTGTACGTACATAGGTCAACCAAGCCGCCTTATTATCTGCCTTTGCCTGGGATATTTCTGTCAGCAAAACAGCATGTTCTACAAGGCGGGGAACCAAAAGGCCTTGTGACAACAGAGACTGGATACAACCAGATACAAAATGCTTCTGAGGCAGAGAGAAGATCCTGGTATCCATAGAGATGAGCTGTATTCATGAACTCAGTGTGGAACTCGCTCCCTGAAAGATGTTTGTCTCAGTGCCTCCCTCCTCACCTTCAAAAAGCACCTGAGGACTTTTCTGTTGTCCTGGTGCTTTTAGAGGATCCACTGCTGGTTCCCCTGGGTGTATTGCATCCCCCCCCTTTGTTTTAAAATGGGTCCTACATGGATTTATTTATTAATTATTATTTTTATTTATATAGCACAAGCAATGTACGATCAGTAGTTAGAGAAGATCCCTGCCCCAAAGGGCTTACAATCTAAGACAGACAAGGGAGAGGGCAACATAGGAAAAGACGGGGATAAATTATTCATGAAGGTGAGATGCGTAGGTGTACATGCTTTATTTAGTTACAGGGAAGAGGGGAGGACTCACTGCTTTTAGATAAGTGGCTCTACTTACCAGCTTGAAGGAAGCACTTCCTGAAAAGCCCCGCGCGGTACGTTTAGACATACTGGAAGTAGCAGGCCACCATAGGAATTGTGGCTCGCGCGGTTCTCTTTGAAGCCGTATTTAGAAACCCTCGATATTGGGATGTGGTAGGATTTTAAGTTGGTTTAGTGTAGTAATGTTGTAAATCATCCTGAGCTTAAGATCAAGGCCAGGGCCGAGGATCGTTTACCCAGATTATGTCTTGAGGAGGCATCCTCTTGGTCTACTCCGGGGGGACGGCTCGATAGGGTTCTAACCTGGGCCTATCGCCGGAGATGCTCGAGGTGATGCCAATCCTGGAAAGACGAAGGATAACGCGAAGGCAGCTCATGGACCAAGCTATTCAACTTGACTTGCGGGCCGCGCAGATAGTTAAAAGTACCCCATCTTTTGGATTATTCAAGCAGGACTCTAATCGTGAACCGTATCTAGATCTCATTGTCAATCCCAGGTTGCTCAGGGCTTTGACCCTCTTGCGCTTTGATCTCCTCCTTACAAAATTACTTCTTGGCAGGAGGAATGGTATTCCCTTTGAGAAGAGGATTTGTACCTGCAATTTAGGGCAGGTCGAGGACCTTCCCCATGCGTTGTTTGTTTGCCCTTTTACTGCGCATTGGAGAGAGCTATATTTGGTCCCTTGGATCACTAGCCGAATATCCTTATCCCCAGTGCAATTGTTACAATTTTGCCTGGGTACAAATTCCCTGGACATGTTGCTTAGCCTTGCCGGTTGGGCGTACCAATACAGCAAGCGCTGAATGTCCCTGGGCTTATTCCATCCACCTTTAAGCTGTCCACATTTTCTGGTCATTAGTCCCTTTTGGCAATTTTATGGGGCCTGAGCTATATTTTGACCACCCCATCGTTTTTTCTTTCTTTTTTTATACAATGTATAATGTTTAATTGTTTTGTCTTTCTATCCTATTTTTGTACCATGTTTTATGTTTTATTTCTTGTTATGGCTGTCTGCTAAACAAGATTAAATAAATAAATTCATTCATTCATTCATTCATTCGAATCATCCTGAGCACTTTCAGTTTCAGAAAGAACCAAATGTACCTGATAATGGTTATATCGGATTAATCCAATATTTCGGTTCTTTCTTGGTATTGGCGGTATTGGATCTTTTGCATTGGTTTTTTTTATTGGATTTTTAACATTGTGGTTTTCCCCATTGGGGAAAATCACAATGTTAAAAATCCGATACCGAGAGAACTGAGAACCGAAAGAAGAACTGATACAATGAGAACCAAAACCAGTATAAAACCCAAACTGAAATTTTTGCCCAAAGTTCCACCTCTACTGAGCACCATTCAGCAAGGATGGGGGCTGGGGGGATGGGAGGGTACATCAATAAAATGCCTTATTTTATTATTTCAGTCATTTTGTTTGGTCATTTCAGTTGGGATATTTGATATCAAATATCCAAACCAAAATGATGGATATAACCAAAATATCTCAAAATGAGAAGAGTATGATGATTTACCCTGTGCTGCGATCCACAAGGAGGTGAGGCTACTCTGGACTCAGTGGTTTGTGGATTACATTGACATCTATCAGGTACTGCTCCCATTGGCATACCATGCAGTGAGTGAAACTCCAAACCGTACAGAAAATCTAACAACATCCTGTGCTTTACCAAAACTGGCATCCACTAAATGGACCAGTGTGAGGAGTGTTCATATTTCTCTTGATGAACTTGCCACATCTCTCTCTCACACACTTCCCTGTTGGATCCAAGACCATGCATCAAGTTTCACATGCTTTCCAAGTGGTGGCTGTCTGCTCCTGTTGGATTTGATGGTTCCTTCCTTTAGCAGAAACTAACTGCCAGTTCAGCTGATCTCCTGTGCAGCAGTGGGAAACAGGAGTGACTGGATGGAGAGGAGGAGGAAACATGGTCCAGCTGTGCCCATAAAAACAGCCCAGCAGCAGAGAAGGTGAGTGGAAACAGATGAGATTGGAAAAGAACAGATAGAAGTTTATAAAATCATGAGTGGAGTGGAATGAATAAACAGAGAGTTGTTATTTACTAGGGCTTCAGCAAGCAGCAAAACCTTTACTCGTGAGTAAATGTTGCCATATCGGGAACCAGGATCAGTTTCCTGATGATTTCTCAATGATAATGCAATTTCTCAGTTCTCTCAATACTGTGAGATGCCATCCCAAGTAACCAGCTTTCCACTTACTGTTTACCACATTCCATTTATTTGCTGCTTACCACATTGCTGAGGGTACTGTTTTACTTCTGGTTTGTTGTTTCTGCATTTCTGAGCCAATCACTATGCAAGCAGCCCACCCCTTAACCTCCGTCCATTGTCCCTTAACCTCCACTCCAGTGCCTCTAATCAGAATTCTTCTATGTTGTTCCCTTTACTTTACTAATCTGCAATCCAGTTGCAGACTCAGAGTAGCCAAAGGAATCTGTGTACCAGTCAATAAGTGGCAAGGAAGTACAAGGAAAAATTAATTACAGGAAATGTGGTATTGCATCAGTATTACCTCTTGACATTTGAAGTGGGCAGTAAACAGGATCCCGGTAAGCGGAAAGTTGGTAAATCGAGAAACGAAATGTCAGTTGAGACATTGTTGAGTACTGAGAGGTTATCAATTCAACCAAGACAGTATCAGGAACTGGGATTTCAGTGAGGGTGGGGATCAGACAGACAAGGGCAGGGAGAGAGTTCTAGGCATGCGAGGCAGCAAGGGAGAAGGGATGAAGGTGGTTGGCGGAACAGGGGAGGCATGGGAGGGTGAGGGTGGGGATGGGGGAGGAGCGGAGTGCTCAAACAGGGGTTCAGAGGGAGATCAGAGCAGAGAGGTAGGGAGGAGCGAGGTTGTGAAGGACTTTGTAGGTGAAGATGAGGAGCTTGTGCAGAATATGCTCAGGAAGGGGGAGCCAGTGGAGGGAGGAGAGGAGAGGCTGCACATGGTCAAAGCGATGGGCTAGGTGGATGATCCTGGCAGCAGAGTTTTGAACAGAGATAAGAGAAGAAAGGTGAGAGCGGGGAAGGCCAGCGAGGAAGCGGTTACAATAGTTGAGGCATGAGATGACTAGGGCATGGATGAGAGTCTTGGCAGAGGAGATGGACAGAAAAGGGTGGATCTTAGGAATGTTGTGAAGGGTGAAGCGGTAGGATTTGGCCACGGAGTCAATGTAGGGTTTGAAGGTGAGGTGTGAGTCGAAGATGAAGCCCAAACTGTGGACTTGGGAGGATGGAGACCCCGTCAATGGTAATTGACAAGGAAGAGGGAGAGGAAGGATTGGGAGGGAAGATAAGGAGTTCAGTTTTCACCATGTTCAGTTTCAGTTGGTGTTGAGACATCCAGAGATATTGGAGAGACAGTTGGTGAGACGAGCTTGAACGGAGGGGGAGAGGGAAGGAGTGGAGAGATAGAGTTGAGTGTCGTCAGCGTATAGGTGGTATTGGAAACCATGGGAGGCAATGAGTTTCTCTAGGGATTGGGTGTAAATAGAGAAGAGGAGAGGGCCTTGGGGAACCCCAACTGAGAGGGTTGGCGAAGAGGAGGGGGAGGAGTTAGGAAGAGATACATTGGAGGAGCGGTCAGAAAGGTAGGAGAAAAACCAGTCAAGGACAGAGTCCCAAAATCCAAGGGAGTGGAGCGATTCAAGCAGGAGGGAGTGGTCAACAGTGTCAAAGGCAGCAGAGAGATCAAGGAGGACAAGAATAGAGTAAAGGCAGTTGGATTTACCACAAGAAGATCATTGGTGATCTTAGCAAGAGCAGTTTCAGTGGAGTGGAGGGGGTGGAAGCCAGATTGGAGGGGGTCAAGGGAGGAGTTGGCGGAGAGGAGGTCAAGGCAATGGGAGTAGACGACCCGTTCAAGGAATTTTGAAGCAAAAGGAAGGAGCGAGACAGGATGGTAATTAGAGGGTTCAGAGGGATCCAGAGTGGATTTTTTGAGGATGGAGGAAGACAGTGGCATGTTTAAAGGCAGAGGGGACAGATTCGGTAGAGAGGGAGAAGTTGATGATGTGCAGGAGGGGAGGGGAGATGGTGGAGGCAATGGAGGTCAGGAGGCGGGAAGGAATTGGGTCCAGGGGGCAAGTGGAGAGGTTGGAGGAGGAGAGCATGGAAATTTCCTCAAGGGAGGTGGGATGGAAGGAGGACAGGAGAGAGGTGGGGGGAGGAGGGAGGGAGGGAGTAGTAGGGGGAGAGGACTTAGAAGCGATTTCCAGGCAGATCTTGTCAATCTTAGAGGTGAAAAAGAGAGCAAGATCCTGAGTCAAGAGAGAGGAGGAGGACAGTGGGGTTGAGAAGGGAGTCAAAAGGTGGAAAAGAGGTGGCGAGGGTCCCGGGAGCAGGACTAAATGCGTGAGGCATAGTACTGCTGTCTAGCGAGGGAGATAACAGAGTTGAGCGATGAGAGGCAGAACTTGAAGAGGAGAAAGTCAGCGCAGTAGTGGGTTTGCACCAGAGGCGTTCAGCAGCCCGGGTGCAGGAGTGGAGATGTCAAATGGTGGGGGTGAGCCAAGGGTGAGGGTTATGGGAGTGAGCCAGGCGTGAGGAGAGGGGGGCAAGGGAGTCGAGGGTGGAGGCGAGAGAGGAGTTGAAGGTGGAGATGGCAGAATCAGGGGAGGAGGAGAGGACTGAGGAGGAGAGAGGGAGGAGGCAAAGTCATGGGGCACAATGGCCTGAAGATTGCAGAAGGGGCTGGGAGATGGGGTAGAGGGGGGGGAGCAGTGGGAGAGGTTGAAGGAGGCAAGGAAATGGTCAGAGATGGGATGGGGGTCGAAGGAGAGATCGGAGACAGAACAGTTCCTAGAGAACACGAGATCAAGATCGTGAGCATCAGTGTGGGTGGGGGAGTGAGTCCAGAGGTGGAGATTAGAGGAGGAGGCTAAGGAGAGGAAGCGGGTGAGGCAAGGCTGAGAGGGTGCCTCAACATGAATATTGAAGTCACCAAGGATGAGTGTGGGGATGCCATCAGAGAGGAACAGGGTGATCCAGGATTCGGACTCGGACAGAAAGGAGGAGAGGGAGCCTGGGTGGGTGGGTGGTAGATAACAATAACATGGAGGTGGAGAGGGGAGTAGAGGCGGATGGAGTGAGCCTCAAAGGAGGGGAAGGAGAGAGAGGGGGGAGGGGTTGAGACTGGCAGGAAGAGGCAAGATGGAGGCCTACGCCACCCCCAGCCCCCAGCCTTCCGAGCGGGGCAGGTGGGAGAAGGAGAGACCTCCGTAGGAGACGGTGGCAGGGGTGACAGAGTCAGTGGTGGAGATCCAGGTTTCAGTAAGGGCAAGAAGGTGAAGGGAGCGAGAGAAGAAAAGATCATGGATATAGGGGGTTTTATTAGCAGAGGAGCGACAGTTCCAGAAGGAGCAGGAGAACGTGAGTTGAACAGGGAGGGAGACAGGGAATGGGGATAAGATATGGGGAAGGGGGGCGATGGGATTGATGGGAGACGGGCCCTGGGGCAGAGGGGCATGGGGAAGGAAGTGGTGGGGGGAGGAGGAGGTGTGGGGACAGAGGAGCGAGATGATAGGCTTAGTGGGAGACAGGAGGAGAGGGGAAAGAAATAGGCGGAGAAGCAGGTGAGAGGGAATGGGGAGAGAGGGGAAGGAGAGTGGGGATGAGAGAGAAGGACAGGCATCTTGGAGGGTCATTTACAGAGGGGGAGGAGGAGGGATGGGTCTTGCGGTTGTGATGATCATTGATTGCCACCTCCACTGCCTCTGTCTGCCAATGGCTCTTCACCCTTTGGCGCAGTGGCGATTCTAGCACTGGGAGCCTGGGGCACTGCCCTCCCTAGGCTCCTGGTTGACCGCATGGCGTTACCAGTCCATTTGATTGAATCCCAGAATCCCCGGGCTTCCGGCAGCACTGCGGACCTTCAGACCCCCGGCATGGCTGTCTCAGTCATGCCGGGGCCCCGAACCTCTGGGTTTGATTAATGCGCATGCGCAAGCCTTGTTGCTTGGCTAGCGCATGCGCAGTGATCATTTTAGGCTCAGCCTTCACTTGGGACTTGTCGGCGTTGGTGGAGGGAGGGAGGAAGTGGGAGGAGGGGCCGCGGCGGGCGGGGACTCTGCACCACCAATGAGATTTTTACAATAACACAAGGCTGAGGGGAGCCCAGAGCCAACATTGCCCTGCAAGGGGCAAATTTTTTCAAAATGCGGGCTGGGCAGCTAGTGGTGCCATCCAGCGCGCATTGGGAAGAACAATGACAGCCGCTGGGGGCAGAGTTTCATGGGGGCTAATGGAGGAAAAAACCTGTATAGCAGGTTGTAATTGGGGCTGTAGCCCTTGGCGCCCGGGGGGGGAGGGGTGGTGCGGTGGACTCAGAGTCAGGGGAGGGGGGAGATTAGCAACCAATCATGTGCAGTACCTTTGCTGTGTGTGTGACGTGTGTGGAGTGGATGTGATTGGTGGGGGGGGGCGGGGGGGAGAGTGGTTGTGTGACTGTTGATTTTTTAAAAAAAATTCAGAGTGTCTCTGCCCTGGCTTTTCCTCTCACGTGGTGATGAGAGGGTGGGGGCTGCCTGCTGCAGAGACTGAGTGAGCAGAGCATATATAAGGTGATTCCAGGTGCCATTTTATCTCTCTTTGACTCTTTCTGGGAGTGCGACTCAGTTGCTCTTCTGAGAGTGAGTTTTGCAGTTGGCCATCCGAGCTGAAATTGGATCTTTTTCACCCCACTGTTAGTGTTAGATCAGTTTAGTATGTTGTTATTTTTAATAATAATCATCATCTCAAGGAAGCTAGTAGTTAGGTAGTGTAGTGTGCCACACCACCCACTTTGCAGGGCCAAGTGGGTCCATCATCGTTGAAGCCCAGACCAGCATCATTTTGCCCTCTCTTGAGTGGGGAAGAAGACGCTGCTCAGCCTGCCCTGTGGACTCAGTCCTGCTGCTGGTAAGTACTTTCGGGTGTTGGGGACCCATCTGGGGCTTGGGCTTTGCTTTTTTAGGGAGGGAAATGCGGGTGGGGGCTGGGGGAGGAGGGACTTGTCTTGAGAGGGGGGATGTTATAATAGTGATTTGTTTTAATTATGAATTGTTAATTTAATTTTGATTTTATTAAGAATTTTATTTACTTAGGAATTATGGGGTGCACTGGGAGTGGGGGGGATTTGAGTCTGGATGGGAGTGGGCAATGGAGTATGTGTAGGGTTGCCAACTTGCCAGATGCAAAATCTAAGAGGGCACTTATGAGATATGCAGGTAGCAGGGCTACATTGGAACCAATGCAGCCCTTCAACCTGCATATCTCATAAGTGCCTTCTTAGAATTTGCATCTATGGCAACCCAAATTGGGGGGAGTGGGTGTACAGAGAGACACGGGGGAGGAGGGGAGAGGAGGACACCGATGTAGAGCGTTGCTGGGGGTGGACTGGAGGGGCCTGTGTGAGCTTGGACAACAGGCATTTTGTTGGTGCTCATGGTGGTCTGCTGGAGGGCCTGGGGCCTGGTTTGGCAGCATGGAGCCCCAAAGGGTGCCAACCAACTGTTACAAACAGGCCTTCTCTGAGCATGGACAGGCATTTGGTGCTGGGGTCGCTAGGAATTCTGGTCTGCAGGGGCCTAGCTTTCTTGAAATGGTGTCCTGAAAGGATCCAAACTGTTACAAACAGGCCTGCTGTGTGTGCGCATGGGCTTTGCTGGCATTGGAGCCCGTGGGGGCCAAACGGAGGGATTGTGCCTGGCAAGGAGATCGTGCTTGGCCAGGTAGCTTGGAGCTCATGCTGGTTTACAGCAGGGCCAAGGGGGCTTTGCTGGCATTGGAGCCCGTGGGGGCCAAACAGAGGGATTGTGCCTGGCAAGGAGATCGTGCTTGGCCAGGTAGCTTGGAGCTCATGCTGGTTTACAGCAGGGCCAAGGGGGCTTTGCTGGCATTGGAGCCCGTGGGGGCCAAACAGAGGGATTGTGCCTGGCAAGGAGATCGTGCTTGGCCAGGTAGCTTGGAGCTCATGCTGGTTTACAGCAGGGCCAAGGGGGCTTTGCTGGCATTGGAGCCCGTGGGGGCCAAACAGAGGGATTGTGCCTGGCAAGGAGATCGTGCTTGGCCAGGTAGCTTGGAGCTCATGCTGGTTTACAGCAGGGCCAAGGGGGCTTTGCTGGCATTGGAGCCCGTGGGGGCCAAACAGAGGGATTGTGCCTGGCAAGGAGATCGTGCTTGGCCAGGTAGCTTGGAGCTCATGCTGGTTTACAGCAGGGCCAAGGGGGCTTTGCTGGCATTGGAGCCCGTGGGGGCCAAACAGAGGGATTGTGCCTGGCAAGGAGATCGTGCTTGGCCAGGTAGCTTGGAGCTCATGCTGGTTTACAGCAGGGCCAAGGGGGCTTTGCTGGCATTGGAGCCCGTGGGGGCCAAACAGAGGGATTGTGCCTGGCAAGGAGATCGTGCTTGGCCAGGTAGCTTGGAGCTCATGCTGGTTTACAGCAGGGCCAAGGGGGCTTTGCTGGCATTGGAGCCCGTGGGGGCCAAACAGAGGGATTGTGCCTGGCAAGGAGATCGTGCTTGGCCAGGTAGCTTGGAGCTCATGCTGGTTTACAGCAGGGCCAAGGGGGCTTTGCTGGCATTGGAGCCCGTGGGGGCCAAACAGAGGGATTGTGCCTGGCAAGGAGATCGTGCTTGGCCAGGTAGCTTGGAGCTCATGCTGGTTTACAGCAGGGCCAAGGGGGCTTTGCTGGCATTGGAGCCCGTGGGGGCCAAAC
>QEPC01006549.1:3684873-3696684 GCA_003113815.1 Sphenodon punctatus | reverse complement strand
TAGTGATTTAGTTTTAGTGTTTGTAGGAGTAGGTCTGTGTACTTATTAGATAATCCATTTAGTTCATAGCATTTAGAATAGTTAATAGCAGTTAGATTCAGTGTAGTTAAATATATATAATATTAGATTAAAAAAACCACAACCATATAAAAACAAAAAAAACATATAAAAACCAAAAAACCACCCATAACAACATTTCCCGAACGGCCGAACGGAACAGTCGAACGGCCTAACCGAACGGCCTGTTTGGATGACCGAACCGAACAGCTGAACCTGAACTTTGCGAACTAGCCAAACTGCCAAACTGAACGGACGAACCGAACGCAGCCGAACCGAACTGCCGAACCGAATGGACGAACCGAACGCGGACGAACCGAACTGCCGAACCGAATGGACGAACCGAACGCAGCCGAACCGAACGGACAAACCCGAACCGCGATCTGTTCGCCCATCCCTAGCATTAAGTAATGTAATGACCATCCAGTGTTAACCCTGGGAACTCCTTACTGCTGGGTGGGTCATGCAACGTTGCTGTTGCCCTGGCTCCGCCCGCCGTTGCCCTGGCTCCACCCACCAGCTCGCCAGCCGGCCTTACTGTCCCTCCAAACCCAAACCCAACCAGCCACCCCTGCTTTGGCGGCGTCACCCTGAGGGCAGCCCTTTGCGTAAGGAATGTTACCTGTGGGGGGAGGGGACAGACAGTCACCCAGCTGGAGCAGATCAGCAGTTGGTACAGCTCATTCCCTCCTAAATCTCTTAGACACTTTTGAAAACATCCCCATAACATTTTGATAATACTCAACACGCTAATGTATAATCTTCCTCAGACTGCAGTCTTCAAACTGCTTTCTTCACGTAGACCCATTGCAACCAATCAGTCTACTTCAGAATAAGCAGATTGAGGATCAATATCTTAAAGTATTGGAATCTAAAACATCAAGTCCCAGTTCCTGGGGTTTAAGAATACTTTTTTACCTCCAGTACAATCCTCTGTTGTCTCTGCAGTAGTTAGGGTCCTCTGTTCACCTGCCAACTGCAGTACCTCTTCTCTATCTGGTTTATCAGAATCAAATGGGGAAGACTTATTATTTGCTGATTGGACTGAGGAGAAGGAGGCAACTGCCCTAGATTTGTTTAAGGCTCCTTCTTCCCCTAGACAAAGTACTATTCTTAACAGGTTGGTGTCACTTCAAGCTCAGATCTCCTCATAACATCTTATGCCAGCTGTTTCCCAGCCAAAGTCTCTTGGGTCTTTATCCCCTGATTTGGACCACTGGATCTCCATGAGACAGCTGGTCCCAGCTGAGATGAGATATCGTCCCCGGCGGACCAGATGTCGAATGGTGGCACTAATGACAGTAAGGCCCTTTTGCCAGCAGCCCATAATAGTGATGTTAAAAATTCATCTAACAATGGTGCTATTTGTCTCTCTTCCCAATCTACCATAGAGGTGTTGGATAATTCTCAGTGACTTCCTGTACCAGATTACGTTGAACTTCATATATTCAATATTGGAGGTTGGAGATCAAGCCTGGCCACTCCTGATTTGGAGGAAACATTGCAGTCTTATCATACAGTTGTTCTCCAGGAAACCTGGGAATTAGGTGATATTTCTCTTGAATCCTTTCGTTCTTATTCCCTTTCTGTTGTTCGTGTAGCAAACAAGGGGAGACCTAGCGGCGGGCTCTTTCTGTTAGTAGCGAACCTCTTTAAAAAGGAATGTTAAACCTTTGGGAGGCTGCTCCAATTATGCAGCTGGGTGGAAACTGACAATACCAAACCAGTATAATTTTCTTTTGGTAAACGGCGTATATCTTCCTCATGCCCAATCTCCTTTTTAGAATTCAGCTTTGTGGCGCAAACTTCAGGATTATCTTGTTTCCTTAATTCTAGATTATCCCTCAGTTGACTTGCTAGTTGTGGGCGATTTTAACGCCCACATGGGGAATGGTCATAAAAATCTAACCCTTTATGACGAGGACCACCAGGCTTTGGAATTTTTGGGAGGGAGCCACAGATCAAAAGATACCTTTTCCAATATAGCTGGTGCTCAACTTAAGCACCTAGCTGACTCTCTATGTTTAACCTTCTTGCATGGTAATACTCCAGGGGATTGTGATGGAAAATTGGTGAGTATCATAGATTATATGATTGCCTCTACCTCCCTTTTACTCTTTATTAGGGATTTTTCCATTTTACTAGCCGTCTACAAGGATCATCAACCTCTAATGACTAAATTGTGGATACCAGTTGGCAGCAAGAAGGTCTTGCTTCCCCAAGCAGTTGAACTTAATGCTCAATTAGAAACAGTTAAATGGGATTTCCAGCTTGACTTAGCAATAGGCCAACTCCTTAACTCTGCTATTTTTTTTTTTAGAGATGAAGAACGTTATTTTGACTTCTAATGACATCAGAGCTATAGAAAGCTTTGACTGAGTAGTCAATCATTTACATCCTCACTTGGTCTTCCTCTTTGCCAGCTACTAGAATGGTTTGACCTCCACCTCTGTGGTTTGACCAAGAATGCTGCGAAGCCAAAAGACATTTGGCATTTTTGGCCCGCGCTGGGAAAGAGTCAGCAGAGGGGATTTTTTTCCAGCCAATTTTTTGCCTTGAGGAGGAAATACAAAGCTCTACTGAAGGACAAAAAAGGGAGTATGTCAGGAGTTCCTGGATGGAATTTGAAAAGGTTGCCAAGGAGAGGGATTCAACAGCTTTCTAGCAACTGATTAATCGATCCAGACCTCTGGTGAAATCTGCTTCTACCTCGTCTATCTCAGCATCAAGTTGGGAAGCACGTTTCCATGATGTCTTCAATGCCCCATCTACCCCACTTATAGCTCAACTAGTCTTACCCCCATTTAATACTTTTCCTAGCTGACTTCCAGTTTCCTCGAAAGAGGCTGTATCTTTGATTCATCAGCTTAAGGTAAACAAGGCTCTGGGGGGTGATTTTATACCCGCCTCCCTTCTTAAAGCCAATCTGTCTTGGTGGAGGATACCCTGACGGCATTGTTTCTGTTGTCAACAGAGCAGGACTAATTCCTAAGGGTTGAGTTAAAAGCATACTTGTGCCCATTTTCAAAAAAGGTAACCCCAACATCCCTGCCAACTATCGGCCAATAAGCTTGCTAGATATTATTGACAAAGTATACTCTGAATTTCTGTTGGGTCATTTACAGCATTGGGCTGATCGTAATATTGCACAGGAGCAAGTGGGTTTCAAGAAGGGTACCTCTACTTTGCACCACGTCTACCTGCTTGTCCAGCTTATCTCTAAATATGAGTGCTCTGCTCATCGATCTTCTTTATATTTATGTTTGGTTGATCTCAGAGCCGCCTTCGACTCAGTTATCTGAGAGTGCCTCTATTTAAAACTCTCTAGAACCAACATTGACCCCAGACTATTGTATTTACTTATTACCTTACATAAGGATTCTTCTACGCAGGTCAGAGTGGGTCACTCTGACCAATTATCTCGCTCAATTGCCATCACGCGAGGCGTCAAGCAAGGTTGCTTATTGGCACCATTGCTGTTTAATTTTCACATCAATAATGTAGTTGCCTCTCTAAATGACTCTACTTTTCATGCTGTCAAACTAGGGGCTATGCATCTCCCTCTCCTTTTTTCTGATGACACAATTCTTATAGCACAAAACCCTGATTGGTCTCCAGCGTTTGATGCAGAGTTTTGATGATTTCTATCAAGCCGACGGGTTGGAAATTAATTATAGTAAAACCAAAGCCATGGTGGTTGGGCGTCGACCGGTCTGACGAAAATGGCTTCTGAATAGCCATTTGATTGACCAGGTTAAACAGTTTAAGTTCCTGGGTATTGTGAATCTGCCGCATGGTCTGCATACTCTAATGTGGAAATTGAAGCAGCAAATTTCTCTGTAAGTGGGATTTTGAGTTTTTATTTTTCTAAGAGAGGGAGGTTATTTACCCCTGCACTGAAGATTTTTTGGGCTGTCACTTTTGGAGAGAATGAATGAGACGCAAAACAGATTTCTCCATGCTGTTCTGCATGCTCCTCCTAGTACCGATCTGTCTTCTGAGAGCAGAGGCTGGTATATCGACAGTGTTTTCTCAGATAAAGCTGGATGTCCTGAAATTTTGGCTCTAGGTTTCTTTCAGCCCTGGGCAGTTTGCTTCACCTTACCTCTAACCTCCCATGTCATGATCTTTGGGCAGCCTGTGTGTCAGATCGTATATCTCGACTGGGTTTTGCTAAGGACTTCTTACTTGATTTGCCTTTGGCAGGCTCCTTCGCATTAGTGAAGCAACATATATACGACCAAGAGAGACAACTTCTGTCCACGGCGATTAACTTGCAAAAAAATTCACCTGCATAAAGGTTGTTCCCTCCGGCCCCTCAAGGTGCAGGCTATCTGAATCTTCCATTATGCTGGATTTATAGGAGGGTTTTTAGTAAAACCTTTTGTACCCTCACCCAATTTAATCTTTTTCCCTGTGCCGTTTCCGAAGGCAGAATCTTGGGGATTCCATTTGACCAAAGCTTTTACAGGAGAAGACAGAATGCTGTTGAAACCCTTTTACATATTATTTTTGATTGCCAGTTGTATTTAGACCCTAGCACTATCTATTCATCCTCTAATACCAAGTCCTGTAGTCAAATGGAGCTACTGATCTATTTGCTTTCTGGACAGGATTTGGACATACCGGTTTGCATGGCCAAGTTTTTGGTGACTGCACTTAAACTTAGACCTGTTACTGAATAATTTTTAACTCTTATGTATTTATTTGGGCTTTTGAGTACTTTTCAATAATTGCACTGTTTCTGTTTTGTGATGGTCTTTGACTTTGCAATAAATAAATAAATGAAATGAATACTCTGTGTAACACAGTCTGAAATTAATCCAGAGCTTGGGAAACCACTTTCTTCTGCTTGCATTCAACAGATTTGCATTAAGAACAACAGCGGTATGCACGGCTTTATCCCAAAAGCTCACATGGAGAGAATTAAATAAGCTAGGATGGACAATTCTGACAAATTGCTGAAATTCCCATAAAATTAAACTTCATTAAAACATAGGAGGAAGAAAGAACACAACATCCAAGATTTAGAATCTTCCCAAGCCATCCGAGACGCAGTTTTCACTTGTGGGGGGACGTGCTTGACTTCCTCTGGATACCACGACAGGCTGCCCAATGCTGAGGAGGTAGCTGAAAAAGTGGGATCTGTCAGTACCGATTTACTAATTACGGATGAGTAAATCAGCAAGAGAAAAATATTGGGGGGAAAAAACTGGATGGAATATCAAGAACTCCAGAGCCGTAACTAGTCTATGGCCAACATGCGGGGCGCTAACCAACCATGGCCCAGGGTAGTGGAATCACCAGCTGTGTGTCTGCCACGCTTCAGCTGATTCCCCCAGACTTTTAGTGCTCAGCCCATACTAATGAAGGGGGAGGGGGCTAATAATAACACACATTATTATTTTGTTTCTGTCCGCCCACCTCCCCCCCCATTAGTTCTGGCACTGGCAGAAGCAGCAGTGAAGAGAATTGGAGGAAGGCAGCCATAATGCGACCGACACAGAGCTGATGGTTCCTTAAGGCAACCTGGCACTCTGCCCTCCCGAAAGGAGGCATTGACTACCTGTGCCAGCAATGGCCCCAGTGTATTCTGGCTGGCCTTAACCAGCCAGGACTGGTACAGGTCTAATTCAAAACAGGTGGCTCTAACCGCTCCAAGAACATCCTCCACATCAGCAAGTTTCACCCACTGAAAATGATCCCATAAAACTGGACAAGACCATTCATAACCTCTGGTTATCCTACTGTATCGAGCATGATATCGAAGTCATGGTAAATACAAGTGATTCTATCTGCAAAATATTCAGCAAACAAGTCACAGCGAGCACTGGAAGATTCCAGGCGGAGGGAGGCCGGACTGACCAGACAGAGAAGCTCAGCTGGATGTGACTTAGCAGATGCCATGAGAGCAGGGCTCAAACGGTCACCCTTCTTGCTTCAGTCACCACAGGTCCTCCATGAACCACGGAGGGAATGCTTAGGAGCCGCCCGGTCGATGGCCTCAGATAACAAGGTATTCCAAAAAACCACGAGGTCATCAAGTGAACAGCCATGAAGATCGGAGGATAATTCCCCAGAGCATTCCGGAACCTCTCTGGTTCCATAAGTCTCCAGGGGCGAACCAGCCTAACAGGTTCTGCACCTCTCCAGGGGAAGACATGTGCCAGGAATAGGCCCATAGGAGGTGATCCATACATGACAAGGGTTCTACCACCACATTCCCCACCAACGGAACCCCTGCCTCAAGGCCAGTGCAAAATACCAGGTCCAGGGTATGACCTCCATCATGTGTCAGGCCAGTAACCACCTGAGACAGGCACATAGTTGCCATGGCAGCCATGAACTCATGCTCCGCTCCCCCAAGGCTGGTGTCGGCATGAATATTGAAATCCCCTGGGACCACTGTCCTCGGGGACCATAAGACCACCTCCAAAACCAGCTCCACTCCGTTAGACCATGCAGAGATGCTGCAGTACAGGACATGCATGGTATACTAACCGCAGCCCTAAACTGTCTCCCGTCAAATCAAACACAAGATGGAGGCCCTCAATACCCTGCATAGTTTGCACTGGATTCCTCCTAATTGATCATGTGTCCTTAAAAATAACAGCTACACCCCCACCCCCATCCCTCTGGCTGTGGTTGATGCTGTACAGAGTACCCAGTTGGTATTTTGCACTAGCCTTGAGGCAGGGGTTCTGTTGGTGGTAGAACCCTTGTCATGGACAGATCATTACCTCCTATGGGCCTATTCCTGGCACATGTCTGCCCCCGGAGATGTGGGGAACCATGGGCCTGTCTCAGGTGGTTACTGGCCTGACACATGATGGAGGGCATATCTTGGACCTGGTATTTTGCACTGGCCCTAAGGCAGGGGTTCCGTTGGTGGGGTGTGTGATGGTTGAGCCCTTGTCATGGATGGATCATTAGCTCATACAGGCCTGTCTCCTGGCACATGTCTGCCTCCGGAGAGATGCGGAACCTGTTAGGTTGATTCGCCCCCCGAAGACTTATGGAACCAGAGAGGTTCGGGAATCCTCTTGGGGAATTATCCTCCAAAGGTCATCCAAAACTGGCCCTGACTCAGTGTCCAACCATGTCTCCGTAATGCACATGAGGTCAGCTGCTTAGTCCAGGATCAACTCCTGGACCATTGTTGACTTATTTACAGCATCAGGCCCAGGCCCAGGCTTATTTACAGCATCAGGCCCAGGCCCAGGCTTCAACCACCTCACCACCAGCTCGGGGGACAACAGGGGAACAGGCACCAAAAACCTGTCCCACCTCATTGATCGAACAGAACCCCCGGAGGAACCGTATCTCCCCCGACCCATCACAACCCCCAATGGCTGCAGCCCTTCCCCTGGCCAGCCCCTCCCTGGAAATTTCACCCCCATGGCTGTTCCACCCAGTAGGCGGGGGAGATCCTCCACCACCCCAACCCACCCACCCCTCTGGCAGGAGAATATACACCAACCCTCCCCCAGGGGTCATACCCACCCACCCGCCCTCTCACTTATGAGTTCCTTACACTTGGTCAGCCTTAACAGTTATGAATAGGGGTGTCTGGTGTTGCAAGGTGGCCCCGTACATAAATTCGGGCCCATCTTGAGCAAAAACAACCCTTCCCATGCACACAAGATTCTGACTATCAGACAAGCTTGAGCAGGGAATATTACAAACTGCAAGCCAGCTCTTTAACTGAAAGGTCTACTTCTACGGCAACTTTTTTCTAACACTTCAGTCCTAACCCGGTGCCCTCAGAATAGTGGCTGAAGATAAAACTGTCTTCAGGCCCCACGTTTCAATGTGGGGCCTGAAGAGAGAAACGGAGACGCCGTGCACATAAGCTGAGTCACTGCTATTCCACCGTGGGGGCTGCTTGCGGCATGGAATATAGAAATCAACGCCCCAAATCAGAATGGCAGAAGATACTCAAGTCATTCGCCAGCAACAGCCGAAGAAATAAGAGCAACATTGCATGCAGTTAGCGCCAGCTAGGCTGTTTGCTTTTATGCGCCAAGTGAAACAATTGATTATATATGTATATATATACACACACACACACACACACACACACACACCCCACAGCGTACCACATAATCGAGAGCTGGATGACAGAGGCATAGGAATGCAATAAGAAACATCTTAAAATCCAGGACAATGCAGAATGAGAGAGTCTCAGTAACGCGATTGTTCAGAATATCAATCTGGAACTGTGCACATTTTTCAAAACATGTTTTTTCTTCAATTAAAACATTCAAATGTCATTTTTAAAAAAAATTAAAGTGTGAGAAGGATTTTTCCGCAAAATTGCCATGAATTATCTCCAACGTCTTGAGGTCATCTAGTCCAACCCCCTTCCCCATGGCAGGATACCCTCTGCCTATAGCAAGGGGGGGGGAACGTCAGGCCGGAGGGCCATATTCCCCTCCCTCCCCGTCAAGTTTGTATGGTGATCTCTTTCTATTTCCTGGGTCTGGTCCTGCATCCAGTTCCTACCTCCAAGCACTGAAAACCTGAGCTCAGGGTAAGGAATCAGAGGTAAGGGCATGCACAGAAGGATAGGAAACAGATCCAGGGCACAGATATGAACTCTCCTTTTTTCTTGAGTGCTCCCTGTAAGCACCCCTGCCCCACAACTTCTATGCGGCCCTCAGAGCTTGTGCTAATTTTCAAAGTGGCCCCTAGGAGGGAAATGTTTCCCCACCCCCTGGCCCACATCATCATAGACAGGTGTTTGTCTAACCAGGGGAGTTAGTTGAAATGTTGAATTTTGTTGACGTGTTGAAATATTTCTAATTTCCCATCTTCATAATGAAGATACTCACTGGCATTTTAAAGACTGAGGAGAAGTTTGCTTGTTTTTCCTTAGGACAATATTTATGGTATTTCCCCCATTTTTCCAACTTGCTCTTAGTCCTCTAGCTCCTGGAGAAGTCAATAGGAGCTCAATCGTGTACTCTTCTATTAATAAAACCAGGCATTTGGAATTGCTAATTGCGCTCTGAAATCTACATGTAGCAAAGACTTACCCCGCTCCAAGCTCAGATTAATTTTTTGAGAAACACATCCTCTCTGAAGGCATTATGTCATATTAAAGACTGACAATAGAGACAAAGTAGCACAGGGATATATTTTGTTGGACCAACTCCAGTGGGTAGAGCTCTGCAAGCTTTCAGACCGCACAGGGACTTTCTGCAGGCAGATGCAAAAGCTGGCACCCCTCCACCAACTGCCGTTGGTTCAATAAAAGACATTGCTTTACTACTTTGTCTCTGTTGCCGATATTTGGGACCAACATGGCAAACCCGACTTTCTCTACATTAACAATTAAGACCGATGTCTGAGATTAACAGACATTAAGCCACTCCATCACTTGCTATGTCTGCTTCAATAGCTGCCTTGCTCTGCACTGCATAGTTTCTGCAAACATTGGTTTAGAAAGCTGATGGGGGAATGTGACCGGGGTCTACAGAATCATTCATGGTGCAGAGAAAGTGTTACACACATACAAGAACTAGAAGATACTTGTAAGACAAGCATAAGGACATCCTCTCTCACGCAATGTGCAATTTGCCTTTGGAACTCATTGCTAGGGGATGTTGAAAAACTCAAGAGTACAACTGGGTTCAAGAAAGGATTAGATAAGTTTATAGAGGATAGGCCCATCAATGGCTCTTGACCAAGATGATTGGAGGGTGCAGCCTCCTATTGATGGTGTCCTTAAACCTTTGACTGCCAGGTACGACTAGTAGTGCTATAGAAATCATAAGTAGTAGTAGGTAACATCCACCTTGAAAAGAACCAAGAGCAGGTAACATCATAGTGTGACGTGTCCAAGGTAGTAGAGCGGACTAGCAGCTCACATCTAAAAAGGGAAACTAGCAACAAATGGAGTCCCTTCATCCAGGAGCTCCCATTAAGGTGGTCTGGCCCTGTTGTCACCAATGCAAGCAAAGGCCTCTAATGTCCAACTGTGTCTTAACTTTCTGTGTGCTCTTGGGTGCTTGCAGACTTTGTAATTGTTAAGTGGGAAAATCCACAAGAGCACAGCCTGGTGATTCACCATAGATTACTTTTAAATGTCAATCGGGTTGCACCTTCCCTCAAGCTTCGACTTAAAAAGGGGTGGGGTCACGTCACCCATTCTGATGTGGCCACATCCCCTTCAAAGCATGAAGATGTCATGACACACTGCAGCAGGGAGGACCGCATCAGCAGGGGGCAGGAGAACCTTCTCACTCTGCTCCTTTCCAACGTCTCCCCCCTCAAACTCTGAAGTCAAACGAGGGTGGTGGTAGTGGTAACCCTACACATGAACATATCTACCACATAATAAATCCATGGTGAACTGTGGAATGTTTTTTGTGGCACACTTCCATGGGATTAAGCACATGGTAGATGTGTCTGCATGTCACACACAAATCTGTGGTGAATTACCACGCTGTTCTTACACAAGTAGGGCTACGCAGACTGCCAAACTGTTTTTTCTAAGCACTGCAGTTCTAACCAGTTGGTCATAAATTATGACAAAACTAAGGCAGTGGTTTTTTCAAGATGCAGAAGTGTATATCGTTGGGAGGATCGAAGATCGGGGCTTAAGACAAGTTCTATAAACATTTGGGTATTTTGTTTCAGATGACCAGGGCCTGGTTGATGCAAGTACAGGCAGCTACTGAGAAAGCTTATCAGTCAGCATCAGCCATTGTAAAAAAATGTAGGTCTAGAAGGAGCTATTTAGTGACTCCAGCCTTGAGTGTGTTTGAGGCCAAAAGTATCTCCCAATTTGTATACTGAGCAGCAGTATGGGCTATTGACAAGCTGCTGAACTTTGAATCTGTTCAGTCTAAATTTCTTAGGAAGCTGCTTGATGTTCCTTGTCGTCTTTCAAATAATATTTTGAGAGTGGAATGTGGGCTACCTACGTTGTCTGCCAGAATGTGGATTGGAATAATTTCTTACTGGCTTAATGCCTCATTCAGATGACTCCACCCTTGGTCCAATTAGCTTTTTCAGAGAACAGTGCTAACTCATGGAGATCAAAAGTTGAGCTAAATGTTTGCAGGCTGGGGTTTTCAGTGGAGGTAATTCTCCCTTTGGGATATAAGGCAGTTAGGTGTATGCTGAAACAAAGAGTATTGGATGTTGAGCGCCAGTTGGATTTAGCTGGGATCAGATCGGCCACCCCCAGCTTTGTGGGGGGAGTTTCAGGAAGTGATGCCAGCTGATGCGGCAGATGTCTTGGGGTCTGTGAGGGCCACCTGTTGCGAACTTGATCCATGCCCGTCCTGGTTGGTGAAAGCCTCCAGGTAGACATTGGGGATGGTGCTGGCGAGGGTGGTGAACGCGTCCTTACAGCAGGGGAGGTTGTCGCCCAGCCTAAAGGAGGCTGTGGTGCACCCCCTGCTGAATAAACCATCCTTGGACGTGGATGCGCTCACCAGTTACCAACCTGTCTCTAACCTTCCCTTTTTAGGGAAGGTTATTGAGCGGGTGGTGGCGATCCAGCTCCAGGCGCATCTAGATAGCATCGGTTTCCTGGACCCTTTTCAATCTGGGTTCTGCCCCGGCTATGTCACTGAGACAGCATTGGTGGCCTTGGTTGACAATCTCCTCCGGGAGATGGATGCAGGATGTTCAACATTTTTCATCCTGCTAGATCTCTCGGCCACTTTTGATACCGTGGACCATGGGCTGCTTTTGAGACGGCTGCGTGACCTGGGGGGGTCTGGACGGGACTGTTCTTGA
>QEPC01006549.1:3651211-3671879 GCA_003113815.1 Sphenodon punctatus | reverse complement strand
ACATGGACCTGCCTGCTGTCATTCTCATCGTAACCAAGCCAAGTACGTGCACTTGAGACATCGCATCTTCATGAATGTTAGACCCCTTGTCTCTCCCTCTGTTCCCCTTCCTAAGTCTCTCCCCCAGCTCCTGTCTCTCAGATTGTAAGCCCTAGGGGCAGGGACCATGTCTATTTGATTACTTTGTAAAGTGCCAGGTACACTGCTGGCGCTATATAAATGTTTGTTAATAATAAATAATAATAATAATGGACATTACATTAGTTAACGCTGGGAACTCCTTGCTGCTGGGTTAAGCACTCCCAGTGGGGGGATAGAGAGCCCTCTTACTGGGGTCCCATACACTTTCTCTTTCCCACCGGGTCCAAATTAACCATAGCAGGTTACAAAAATAGATTACATTGCCATCGCCTACCTTTATCCTGAACCCTCGACTGCTCGATTTTCATGGCATCCTTTTCATTATCTTTTCAGAAGAGAATGAAAGGGAAGAGAAGGACAACAGAGAAGTAGGAGGGAAGGGTTTGGTTTTGGTGCACGAGAAGAGTAAGGGGAAGAGATGGGTTCAGTGGGGGTTGTTGTCTGCAGCCTTCTCTTCTGCCATGCTCCTACCTACTTTCTCCTCTGTTCACAAGGAGAGCAGTTTCAGGCCTGTATAGCAACCAAACACTCCCCATCCAAACCAGCATCCACAATACCAACACTGCATCCCCAGCAGTCAAATCCCTGTCCAAGCAAACAGGCCTTTTTAAAGATGTTTGGCCAGTCTTAGGGCTATGTTGCCACCAAACCAGGCCCATCGAGACCAGCAACCCCAGTACCTACACCGTATCTCCAAAAGTCAAATGTCTGTCCAAGCACACAGGCCCTTTTTAAAAGTTTGGCCAGTTACAGGGCTCTGTTGCCACCAAACCAGCCTCATCAAAAATGTAAACAATTCATTTCCGTTTCTCAACAAAAACCCCAGGCAAGATGCTCAAAATCACAGTCACAAGCAGAGAGGCAGGAAACTACTTTCCAGCGGGGAGCAGCAGTGAAACAGTGAAGGGACCATTTTTTAAAAAGAGTAGCCATGACCAGTAGACCCACAAATTTACAAAACGGCCTCTCTGTTCATGCTTGGGAGGGGAGAAGGAAAGCAGCAATGTGTCATGCAAACACAGAGCAAGCAAAGCAAACCATCTTAAGACAACAATGTTATGTGCAGTCCTTAGCACACCATAAAAGCAGCAGCAAGGATTTCCACTTGTCCCCCCAAACATGCTACACAGCTCTGTTTCAACGTAAGAGGTAGTTTCTGCTGCAACTAAACACAGAGCATTCATGTAAGGACTAGCCATTAGTGAAAAAGCCTCCCACAACATCCCACCAAACTGCAAAGAGTGGGGTCATTTTAAAATGCAAGGAACATGTCAGCAAAGATTAGAAACCCTTCCATCCAAGCCCCTAGTCCCCTCGCCTGTAAAACAGAAAGCAGTTTACGTCAAAAACAGCCAAAAAAGAGACCAATTTTAACCAGAAGTAGCCATGGCCAGTGAGGCACCATAAAATGGCCATGGCCTTTGCACATGCTTGAGGGGTTTGGGAGAGAAGCAGGGGAAACTAGCAGTGCATATGCAAACACGAACACAGAACAAGCAAGAGCAAACCAGATTTTAAACCAACTGAACCATATTATGTGAAGTCTTAGCACACCACAAAACCAGCAGCGAGGAATTCCACTTGTCCCCCCAAACATGCTTCACTGTTACAGCTCTGCTGAAGCCCCATTTTTCCCAGCAGTCCCTTTAACCCCAGTCCCATTTTCATCAGTCTCCCTGAAGCCCCATTCTCCCCCCCAAGTAGCCCCCTCTCTCTCCCCACAAAGCAGCCCCCCTCTTTCCCCTTCCCTCCAAGCAGTTACTCCCTTTCCCCCTAGCCCCAAGCAGCCCCCAGACTCCCTTTTCACCAGTGTTTCCCAGCAAAATAACTAAAAATAACTAACTCACCAATGGGGATGTGTCTGATGCAGGTCCAGCAGCAGCATGCGGTAACAAAGCCACAAACAGGCCAGCCAGCACTCTCTCTCCACCAAAATGGCACAGATCACCAGCACACCAAAAGAGCAGAGCTCTCTTTTAATCCCACCCTAGGGGGTGGGGTACAGGCAGGCAGCCTGAGTCCTCAGCAGCAGCAGCTGTGACGAGGCACACAGTCTCCAGTCCAGACAGAGTCTTCCACAGCAGCCCATAGGGCTCTGTGGAACACTGCCCCAACTGGTGGGAAACACAAGGTGCTTTTCCCCATTCAGGCAGCATGGGCTCTAAGCCCAGCTGCCCAAATTGCTTTTGTAAATTTTTGTCCCTTAAGGGACTCCTTAGAGCAGACTCAGCAGGAGGCACTGGCCCTCACCCCATCAGCTCCTGCCTGCACATGTGTCCAGGGAGGCACAACAACAACAACACTGAGCAGTCAGCTGATTGCTGAACTGGAGGACTCGGAGCAAGTCTGGAGCAGGTTGCTGACTCACCCCACCCCACATCTCTCGATGCCTTTGGGACTCTGGTGAAGTTTGTTTTTTTCTTTTCATTTTTTTTCTCTCTTTTTAAAAGCATGAAGAGTATGTGGAGGGGGATCAGGCCAGGAGGGGCAATGCCCCTGCTTAAGACCCTGCCATTGTGTGTCCTCCCCAGAAAAGACAGTTTGGTTTCTTTTAAATGCAGGCATGTGCATGGTGTAGGCATGCTGATCCAAAAGTCACAAAACCACCTCTTTCTTAGGCAAGGTTTTACTGGGCTTTTCAGCAGCCTGAAAAAGAGAATTCACCCCTTCAACACTTCTAGCCTCACCCAGTGTGTGTAATAGATCTCTTTTAATAGAACCTCGTGTGCAGACATGTTTCTAACATTACCAGTTAAAAAGCAGAAATGACAACAAAAGACATTTCAAAGATTTTATTTGCTGACTTTAGTTGTTTCTTCTTGCAGCAATCCAGTTGATCACCAGTTGATCAGAAGCCGGAGACACAAGATACGTTTGCCCCTACAGGCATTGCGAAATTCAGGTTTTCCAAAGCCTTTACAAAGTTAGCATTAACCTGTTGAAATAAAAAATAAAGATACATCAGTGCATCCCTGCTCTTCTCTTGAGCCAACCAAAACACCTAGCCCTGAATGTCTGTGACTTACCAGTGGATCCTCTGCTGGAGGGCTGGCTTGAATAGCCATAAACTCATACACAGGTTCCTCACCAGGCTGATGGGTACTTTTCATCATGGTTTCAGCAATTTTCTTTCCTGTTCATAGTCTTCTTATAATGTTCAAGGGAGTACTGGGCTCAAAGCGAGCCATAGGCCTTGCACTGCCTAGGTAAGGCATTGGGGTTTTACTTTGCTGTAGGTGGCTCAGCAATGCCAATGGTAAAGCATCTTACCAACAGGGGTAAGACTGGGGTAAGTATTGTCCCTTGGTGACACTACTTACTGGGGTAGTGTCCAAATAAAAAGTCTTACACTGCCTCTGGAAGATGCCCCAAACTAGGGCTTAGATGAACCTCTAAAGGAGGGGGAGTTCCAAAGCTGTGGAGTTTTGCCTGTTTATCCATTCAAGGATTGCATTAACCCTTTTTGTGCCAGCATCCCACTGGCACTTTGTGAATAATTGTTTGTCCAATCGGACACCTAACTCCCCATTGACCCTGCACCCCAGAAGACGACAAGCACACACAGGTGTGGGATTTAATGGCTGCACTCTTTATTCAAATCAGATTAACAGTCGGGGAGGAGACATTTCACCTCCGGGGTCCAGTCTAAAAACTTCAGTATTCTAAGGGACGGCCTGATGTACACTCACGTACTGCCCTTACTTATTAACTAAGCGCTAGGTCACTCTCACCCCAGCCACCCAGCCGGTAGGGGACTCAGGAGGCATATTGTCCTCTAGTCACCGGAAGCAGAATAGGAGGCAATGGACCACCTGGGACTGCCCCTGTCCTCGAGTGCAGTGCTCAACCCTCCCTCTGGGCTTGCTTTGGAAATTGGCCACTCCTGTTCTACTTTCCTCCATGGCCCCATCTCATAAGGAGATGACTAAATGGATAACTGTTCAATAACATTAAATAACTCACTGGACCTCTGCAAGATTGTGACAAGAAAAACTTGTAACCCAACCCAACTCCGGTTAACTCAGCCAATTGAAATGGTTGTGCACTACGGGGGAAAGTGAAAGAGTTCCAAGTCCACAGCCAATCAGGGTTTGGCAGGAAAAAAATCCTTCCTGGCTCCCTTAAAGGGCAACCACCGACCCAGGTCACCTTTTCCACTGATCCAGGTCATGCAGTCTCTTTATTTTCCCAGTGCCTGTCGGCTGTGGGGGCGTGGATGAGGTTGAGCCATCTGCAATTGAATCCTGACAAGATGGAGGTGATGTTGGTGGATGAGGGCTTGGGGGGCCTGGGAGTGGTTGAATCTCCTCTTTTTGGGGGTGGGGGGGTTCACCCTCCAATGGTGTCTCAAGTGCAGAGTCTGGTGAGTAGGTGTGCTCCTTGATTCACGGCTCAGTCTGGAATCTCAGGTTGTGGCTGTGGCGGGGAGTGCGTTTCAGCAGTTACATTTTGTCCAGCGGCTTCGGCCGTATCTCTCAGACTCCGACCTCGCCACTGTCATCCATGCCTTCATCACCTCGAGGCTGGATTACTGCAACGCGCTCTACGTGGGGCTGCCTGAGAAGCTGGTCCGGAGGCTGCAGCTGGTGCAGAATGCTGCGGCCCATCTCCTTACTAGGGCGGGTCGCTGGGAGCACATGACACCAGTGCTCTGGGCTCTGCACTGGCTGCCTATAAAGCACCGGGCCAGGTTCAAGGTGCTGGTTTTAACCTTTAAAGCCCTTCACAGCCTGGGCCCTGCCTATCTGCAGGACCGCCTCACTCCCCATGTGCCCGTGCGACCCTTGAGATTGTTCGTGGGAGCCTTTTTGGAGGTTCCCCGGGCGAGGTGGGTGGCCGATGTTAGATCTTTTTCGGTGGCTGCCCCGTGCTGTGGAATTCACTCCTGGAGGAGGCTCGGTTGGCTCCCACTCTCCTGTTATTTCGACATTTATGTAAGACCTGGCTGTTCCGCCAGGCTTTCGGTGGGGGTAGGATCTTTTCCTCCTGCATTATTGTGTTTTTAACTGTTTTAAACTGTTTTATTGTTTTATTGATTGTTGCTGTTTGCTGCCCCGGGCTGCCCTATGGGCAGGAGGGGTGGGATACAATTTTTAAATAAATAAATAAATAAATAAATAAAAAACCCAATGCTGCCTTAAGACATTGATTTTTATTTCACTGAGTTGTTGCTGATGTGGGAGGTACCTGGGGGTGAGTCAGGACACGGGCAATCATGGTTGGGGCTGGGAGGGAGTAGGGGCATGGAGTGGAGGAGGACTGGGAGGAATGGGGCTGGGAGATACACTGGGGAATATGAATGGGGTTTGAGCCTGGGGAAGACTGGGAGACACTGGGAATGGGGCTGAGGAGGCCAGAGGGCTTGGACTGGGAGACACTGGGGAATGGAGCTGGGGGGGAGACTAGGACTGGGAAATGGGGCTGGGGGAGGACTAGGACTGGAGACACTGGGGACTAGTACTGGGAGACACTGGGGAATAGGTGGGGGGGCAGGGAGGACTGGGAGACACCGGGGAGTGAAGGAGGAGGACTGGGAGACACTGGGGAATAGGTGGGGGGGAGCCAGTGAGGACTGGGAGACACTGGGGAATGGAGCTGTGGTAGGGGGCGAGTAGGACGGTGAAATGAGGTTGGGAGGAAGGACTAGGACTGGGAGACACTGGGGAATGGGGTGGGGGGGAGCCGGGAAGGACTGGGAGACACTGAGGAGTGAGGGAGGAGGACTGGGAGATACTAGGGAATGGATTATGGATTTGTATATTTGCAAATGTGGGTTTGTTTGGTTGCAGCCTTGCCTGAATTTATGTTGGTTAATGATTTCTATTTTACGTGTGTCTAGATCCCTGGTTGTCCCTCTCTCCTGGGCATGCCATGCAACACATTGCAAGGGGCAATTTTGTGGGCCCAGTTGGAACTTGGAACTTAATGCTGCTGCTGCCTCTGCTTTAAAATGGTTCCCTGGCCTTTGCCCTTGTTGTTTTCCACCCTGTGAGATCCCCATTGTTTGATTTCAGATTTATTTATTTATTTATTGTGGGGGGCTTAGATGGAAGGGATTCCTTGCTTGAATTTTTACCTGCATTGTAAAATGGCCGTGCCTTTTCTGGTTTGGTGGGACGTTGTGGCAGGCTTTTCTGCAAGAAGGCCATGCCACATGTTGGGTCACTTCACTAATGGCTAGTCTTTGCATGAATGCTCCCTGTCTGGTTGCATCAACTGCCTCTTGCAACAGAGCTGTGTAGCATGTTTGGGGGGACAAGTGGAACTCCTTGCTGCTACTTTTGTGGTGTGCTTAAGACTGCACATAGTATTGTTGCCTTAAGATGGTTTGCTTTGCTTGCTCTGTGTTTGCATGATGCATTGCTGCTTTCCTTCTCTCCCCTCTTCAAGCAGGAGTGGGGAGGCCATTTTGTAAATGTGTGGGTCTACTGGTCTTGGCTACTCCGGTTTAAAATGGTCCCTTTTCTGTTTCACTGATGCCCCCTGCTGGAAAGTAGTTTCCTGCCTCTCTGCTTGTGACTGTGCTTTTGAGTGTCTTGCCTGTGGTTTTGTGGCAAAACAGAAATGCATTATTTAAATTTGGTTTATTCAGTCATGGGCCCAGGCGGGGTGGATAAGATACCCCCCATATCTCATCTTGCTGCATGTCTAGGCTGCTGTTTATGACGGGGCTTGTTTGGTTCCATTCTAGGTCTACAACACCCCAAACTTAGAAAAGGCCTATTTGTTTGGACAGACATTTGGCTTCCGGAGATACAGTGTAGGTACTAGGAATGCTGGTTTGGATAGGGGTTGTTTGGTTGCAATACAGGCCTGCAAGTGCCCAAACATTAAAAAAAGGCCTGCTTGTTTTGCTTGCTGTGTTTGCATGTGCACTGCTAGTTTCCTCCCACGTCTCCCAAGTATGTGCAAAGACCATGGCCATTTGGGGGGGGGGCACTGACCATGGCTACTCTTGGTTTAAATGGTCCCTTTCTTTGCTGTTTTCCACCTAAACTGTCTGCTTTCTGTTTTTCTGGTGGAGGGACCTAGGGGCTTGGCTGGACGGGAGGGTTTCCAAAGCAATCTTTGCTAGAATGTTCCTTGCATTTTAAAATGGCCCCGCCCTTTGCAGTCTAGTGGGACGTTGTGGCAGGCTTTTCTGCAAGAAGGCCGTGCCACGTGTTGGATCACTTCACTACTGGCTAGTCTAGTGACAACAGATGCTGCCTTTTACACTGCAACAGAACTGTGTACGTAGCATGGTTGGGGGGGTCCGCGGGACACCTGGAACTTTATGATGCTGCTTTTATTGTGTGTGTATATCATACACAGTGCAATAGCAATGTGCCATTCTGGTCTACTCAGCACTGCTTCACCCCAGTGGCAGTGCTTCACACAGCAGCAAGGAGTTCCCAGCATTAACTAATGTAATGTCCATCCAATGTTAACCCTGGGAACTCCTTGCTGCTGTGTTAAACCATACCACTGGCCTAACCGTCGGTCAGGATCTGCCTACCATTGGCCAGGCTTTGTTCCTAGGCCCGCCAGCAACAAAGCTGCCAGCAGGAGGTTCAGCCCACCTACCACCCCACCAGCCTCAAAAAACAACATCAGCTGCCACTGCTGCTCCCCTTGCTTGCTGCCTGCTTTCTCCTTGCTTGCCCTGGCGCTTACTGTTTACTTGAGCTAATGTAGCGGTTTCTGATTTTCCTTCCATTATTTGTAGAGTATGGAGAGTAACTTCTGCTGCCTGGCACACACTCACTGCTTTATCTAAGGTCAGAGCCACATCTTCAAAAAGTCTTTTCTGTCATTTTAAATCTCCAATTCCTATTACAATCTGGTCCCTTATAGAAGACCCAGTTTGCTGCCCAAAGTTGCAGTCCTGGCTCATCAGCTTCAGGTCTGTTAGGAATGCCTCCAAGGATTCACCCTTTTTTTGCCCTCTTTTGTGAAACTTGTATCTCTCACAGGTCTCACTTGTTTTTGGTATGAAGCATTCTGCAAACTTCTGTAACACAGTCACACTGCTTTCTCTCTCATACTGGCTTAGCTGCATGCTGTTAAAGACCTCAACAGTCTCAGTTCCTTAGGAATGTGGCTGTTTTCTGCTCATCATCCTTTGATGCATACCCTGTTGCTTGCATGTATATGTCAAAACTCTGATTAATTTTTTCCCCGTGATTCAGCAGCTTTACCTGAGAATTTCAGTTCCTTGGGGGTTTTCAGATACCTCATATTTTCAGCATTTTCTTATCTATCCCTTCTCTTTCTTTGTACCCCACTCCTTGGTATTAAGGGTGGGAATTCCGGTTCTCCTGAGATCCTATATTGCCAGTATTTGGGTGTATCGGCTTAATCTGATAAATCCGATATTTACCTGTACAGGCATACCAGATTTTTAACTTTGGCCACGATACCAGATTTTTTACATTGCGGCCATTGAAGTCAGTAACTGCAATGTAAAAAAATCCGGTACCACGGCCAATGTTAAAAATACGGTATGCTGATACCGGTAAATCCAGTACCTAGGAGATCCGGAACTGGTACATCTGGTATCCGGTATTTTCTGCGGTGTCCCACCCCTACCTGGTACCATGTGATGATTTGTGCTGATCAAGAAGTACACCTTTTGAATAAGTAAATCTTATTATATTTATAAAAATGCTCCAGCAACTTCTGCAGGTCTCTCTGCCTGAAGTCAGTGACTCTGTCCGGTAGCAACCAGTCCCATTCAGTTCTGTGTAATAACTATAACCACAGGCTCTATCATTTTTAGTTGCCAGTAGTGTTCTCTTATTCCCACCTATTGGTGATAGGTCAGTACCATGGTCCTTTCATGCCCAACACTTGTAATTAAATAGGCCTCTGACATCATAATAACATAGTGCTCATTGGCGACATTCAAGAAACAAGCCCTTAATGAGCCACAGGCAGGTGACGGTGGGCAACTAACGTAACAACTGAAAAGCCTTAATTAAGAACTGTGTTTTGAAAGCAGAGCAACATAGAATAAAAATCCTGCTAAACAGCAACCACACCAACACACACTAATCAAACACGGATTTCTAGCTGAGAGGAAGGAAGTCCAGAGAGGAAAAGGCTTCCTTTCATGGAGGTCCACAAACCACCTCCCGCAACTCAAAAGCCCTTCCTTCTTTCTGGCTGCCTGTCAGGCCTCAGGGTCTTGAACCTCCCACCCTCAGAAGTTCTGAAATGGGAGCTGGCCCAGCAGCATCACTGCTTGCCTTTGGCCTGGCCACTCCCTCCATGTGTCCGCCAGACCTTGTCCTGACCCCACCCCATCTCTTGGTCTGTCTGGCCCTTGTGATGCCTCCCAACCTCCTGGCTGGTTGGCCACCAGCAAGCATACAAGGCATGCTGGGTTGCAACGGGAAGCTCAGCAGAACAACACACTCTCTCACTTGGTTTCAGACCCCCTCCTATTCTTGGTCCTAGTCTTGATCCCATCTCTAATTCATGCCTTGCTTTGTCCCCATCCCTTGTCTCCTCTGTGCCTTGTTCCCCTTCTCCTCTGTGGTTCCCTTTCCCTGCCTTTGTCCTTGTTCCTTAAGAACAAGTTCCATAAGAAGTGCCATGCTGGGTCAACTAAGGATCCATCGTGCCCAGCATCCTGTCTCTGACAGCGGCCAATCTCAGTCACTTTGAGAAGTACCAACACGTCACTATGGGGCAATCCATTCCCTGCTTTTCACTCCCAGTTCCCAACACTCAGAGGTTACATCCCCCAGCCCAAACCTACCTGACTAACAGATGCTAACGGATCGATCCTCCAGAAACTTGTCCAACCCATTCTTAAACCTAGCTATACTACTTGTCAGGCTCCGGCAGCCAGAGTCTAGGAAGGGGAGGAGGGGACAGTAGGGAGGCAAGGAAAAAGGGGAAGGAGGCAAAGGGAGTAACAAGGAAACCTCTCAGCTGCTCTCCGATACCAGGGAGACAAAGTGCTCAGCAGAAGGGCCAGACAAGCTGGCCTAAGAAAGCATATTGTGTTCATCATTGAGATCAAGGGACAGGGGACTAGAAAGAGGCAGGAGGAACAACAGGAAACCAGAGACAAGGAGCAAAGGGTCAAGGGCAGACACAAGGGGAGCCCAAGGCAGGACACAGTGAGCCCAAGGCAAGGAACTGGGAACCAGAGCTGGGGGAGCAACAGGAACCTAGAGGCAGGGAGTTGGGGGGGAGGGTGACAGGGGACCAGAGACAAGGAGCTGGGAAATCAGAGCTGGGGGAACCAAGGCCCAGGGGGCAACTAAGGGGCTAGGGAATCAGCAACATGGAGCTGTGGATTCTGAGACAAGCCTTGTGGGAGCAAGGCCAAAGTGGGAGGACAGCAAGGTTACAGAGGGAAACAAGAGGCAACCACAGGACTGGGCCTCTCCTGCTGACAGACAGACAGAGAGCAAGACACACTGGGGGGGGGGGTGTCTCAGGGCATAAGGGAAACAAACCAACATGGAGACAGGACAGGGTGTGAGTAGGGGCCAATCAGTATATACCCCATGAAGACAGACAGAGGTGGAGAGGGACTTGGCACACAAGGGATACAAACAGGACAAGGACCAGCACAAAAGGGGGCGGGGAGAAGCTCTTCACACACTAGGAACATAGAGGGGGCACAACACCCTGAGACTTACTTGCACAAAGAGAAGTACAAACAAGGGGAGCAGGTCAAGCACAGGTCAAAGAGAAACAACCAGAAGCTCCACACCTGCCACAGCCCTCAACAGCCCTAAATACTACATAGAGCCAATCAGACTGTGGCAGGTGGGCCCACGTCCTCCACCAGGTATGCACAGGGCGCTGAGCGGGAGAGAGAGGGGGAGAATGCCAAGATAAGGAAAGAAGCCACCCCCTACAGCAATCTGCCAGTAGCACAGATGGCAGGGAGTGCATCAGACAAGCCCCAAAGTCAGGGGTTCAAGGCCCAGTCCTGACACTACTGGCCTTGACCACATTTTCTGGCAACAACAAATTCCACAACTTAATTGTGTATTTTCTTTTATTTGCTTTAAATCTGCTACCCATTCATTTCATGGAGTGTCCCCTAGTTCTAGTACTATTCAAGAGGGTAAATAACGGTTACCTGTTAACCTGTTCCACACCACTCATGATTTTATAAACTTCTATCCTATCCCCTCAGTTGTCTCTTCTCCAAGCTGAAGAGCCCCAACCTATCAAGTCTCTCTTCACAGGAGAGTCGTTCTATACCCCTTATCATTTTTGCTGCCTTTCTTTGTACCTTTTTTATTTCAACAATATTTTTTTTGAGCTGGGGCGACCAGAACTGCACACAGTATTCCAGGTGTGATCACACCATAGATTTATATAGAGGAATTATGATATTCTCTGTTTTATTCTCTATCCCTTTACAAATAATTCCTAACATTCTGTTTGCTTTTTTGACGGCCATCGCACACTGAGCTGAGGATTTCAATGTATTATCCACAGTGACTCCAAGGTCCTTTTCCTGAGTGGTAACTCGTAATTTAAAACCCAAATTTGGATTGTTTTTCTCTATGTGCATCACTTTGCACTTATCCACATTAAATTTCATCTGCCATTTAGATGCCCTCAGCCTTGTCTCCTGTTCCCTTTCCTGTCTTGTCACCCAGTCCTGATCCAGAACCTCGTCACCGCCAAATCTGCCCACATTCTTGACGCTACTTGCCCGATACTCCTTACTAGGGATGGGACACCAGGGAGAATACCGGATACCGGATTTACCGGTATCGAATCTCCCCGGTATCGGATTGACTGGTATCGACATACCTGATATTTGTATTAACATAAGTTATAACAAAAATAAACAGGTAATATTAACTGAAATCAATAACATAATTCAAAATCAAAACTCTAAATGCATATTACAATAAACTAAGAGTAACACCTTAACATGGACTTTAAGCAAAGATCAGCACAAGGTCATTCATCAAACTATTTCAACTACAGACTATGGCATCTAACCTGAACCCAGGTGCATCCATAATAAACAAAGATATAATCGGAAGCTCAGGATAGATATTACCAGACTGTGGATAACCACATATCGTTCACATTAAATGAGTACTATCCAATAATTATTATTCTCCCAACAATTTTTGCCTGCGAATTATGGCACCAAAGCAAAAGCGAGCTACCGCTCTCGAGCAGCTAGTATTGAGTGGACACAGCATTTTCCAGAGTAGCTTATCCCTAGGCAGATTTTGCAAATTAATCAAAAACTCACCCAGGAGACACATCCGGAGATCACCATAAGCCGGACAGCACAGCAGAATATGGGCAATATTTTCAATTTCTTTCTCATTACAGAGTAAGCATACCCTATTCTGTCTCGGTATATACTTATACCGCCCCTCAACTAAGGCAGATGGATTAACCCCACACCTAAATAAAGTAAAGGCCTGCCTAAGATGAGAATCCTTCCATTGGAGCAGGTAACTCAAAGGAAACAAAGAGGGATTTATAGAATAGAAATTCCCAGCGAGCCTTTGCGCCACCAGGTCAGAATAACTTCTCTGCATCTCCTGATCAAGTATTCTCCTTTTAGTTATAAAAGCCCCCCCCCCCCCTTAAAGCCAAGCGGAAGGAGACAAACTTTAGAGAACCCCAGTTTGGCCAATTCATGTTCAACTAAGAGAGCCCATTTACTAGGCACCTCACCAACTTTGATCAATTGAATCAAAGGGGATGAGTGTAAGGACGGGGGGGAGGGAGGGGAGAGATGGACCCCTATACAAATCACCACACTCCATAACCCCACTTGCTGTTGCACTCGCACTTGCTGTTGGTGAGGATGGCTAATTAACCCCTCAGGATCTTGGCTGGCCTTGTGTCTCCCTACTGGAAAAGGGCCAGATCATCACAGGGGGGAGAGGACAGCAAGGCCCTGAGTGGGGCCCGTTCACTTGTGCAGCCTGTCCCACCACACGCAACCCCCACAAGCAACCTACACATACACCTAGGGAAGAAACCCAGGTGTTCTTGGTATGTGAGGAAGGAGGGGATCAGACCCAGGACTGAGGGGGAGGAACCCCAAGCACACTTCCCTAGGGACAGGAGGGGGAAGGATTGAAATTAGGTAGGAAGGGGAACACTGCACACCCACCCTACAACCATTTGCCTCCACACCACCCCCAATTCCACACTCGCATTCCTTTCACTCACTCACACACTCACAGTCTTGTTCTCTTAGTCAGTTCACAAGCACTTTTCCCTGTTTCCAATCCTTATCTGCGCAAGGGGCCAGTCTCACAGCATTGCTGATCTCCGGCAATGCTGTGTTCCCTGGCCCCTCCTTAAGTGTCTGCAGCCCCGCCCCGCCATGCTTGCAGCCACGTGGAGTGGTGCAGCATACCCGAGGGCCCCACCTCTGTTCTCCCAGCTGCTTCCACTTGTGGCCCCTCTGTAGTGCCACGTGCCAGTTTCTCTGCCAGCTCTGGGATCCCTGCAGCGGTGGCAGGATTTTCCCCGCCTGGGGCAATCACCAGGATACCCCACACCACACGCCATTGGCCCCACCCCCAAAGGGGGCAGCAGTAGCAGTGGCAGTAGTGAGACCTAACAGTATCCCCCTCCAAAAGCCCCCCCCCCGGAGGGGACTTGGGCCGTATTTTAAGGGAAAGTGGGCATGGAAAAGGCGGACTAATCAGGGGGCATGCATGGCAGGGGCTGGTTCCCAAGATCATTTGGTGACATCATATCCTTTCCAATCGATTAAATAATGGAGCTTACCAGCTTAGAGTCCAAGATTGCACGAACTTCGTACTCTGTCTCAGCAGGTTCCATGGTGTATTGGTGCTGTATCTGAAAAGAGGGGCGGAGGACAAGGTTTAAGCAAGGAGACATGAAAAACTGGGTGGCATCGGGTTTGCGGTGGGAGTTGTACCCGGTACATCACAGGGTTCAGTTGGTGTGTAATAGGGAAGGGACCAAAGTATTTATCATCAAGTTTAGCAGATGGACAAAGTGATGGGTAGTGCCAACGATTGATCCAAACAAGGTCACTGACATTAAATTGTGGTGCCAGTTGGCGAGACTGGTCGGCCATGTTATTGTACCATTGGCGGGCTGCCTGGAGCATCGTTTTGACTTGGGCATGGTTCTGTTGTAGTTGATGTAGCATTGCTCCCATGGCTGGAATGTCAATTGTAGGGAGTTTGCAGAAGGTTAGCCGTGGGTGGAAACCATACGAGATAAAAAACAGTGATGACCCAATGGATGCATTTAAAGCATTGTTAAAGGTGAACTCTGTGATAGGTAATTGCACTGCCTAATCGTCTTGTAAATAATCGCTGTAATAATATAGATATTTCTCGAGGGTTTGGTTAGTGCGTTCCGCTTGCCCATTGGCCTGAGGGTGGTATATTGTCATGGGGGCGAGTTTAACTCCTACCGCCATAAATAAGGCGCGCCAGAAGCATGCAATAAATTGGGACCCTCGATTGGTTTACTTGGGGGAGTCCGTGGAGGCATACAACATGTTGCAGGACTAGTTGCACGGTTTGGAGCACTGTAGGAAGTCCTTTGCAGGGGACGAAGTGCCCCATTTTTGTGAACTGGTCTACTATGACCAGTATGGTCGTGTTCCTTTGGGAGGGGGTAAGTTCCACGATAAAATCCATATTAATGCATTGCCACGGGACCTTTGGTAATGGGGCGAGCTGAAGTAAGCCAATTGGTTTTTTATGAGAAGTTTTGGTTTGGCTACAGACCTTACAGCCTTGAACATATGCTGTAATGTCTTTACGCATGGTGGACTACCAAAAATGACTGGCTAGTGGGGCATCATGATGGGCTCTTAAGATCTCCTGTCGGGCGGCCCTGGGGACCACGAACGCCTTTTGATGAGAGTGAAGCCCGACTTCCAGGGGTGAGGGAGGAAAGCTCCATACCTGGGGGTCTTTCTTGGTGAGGTTTTGGAACTGGGCGAGAGTGATCCCTATGGCTACAAATACTTTTCTGGCTAGTAGCAACTCCCCCCGTGGGACCGGGTCCGGGCTGTCCTCATAACAGCGAGATAGTGCATCCGTGATGGTGTTTTGCCATCCTGGCATCCTGTCATCCTACGTCGGCAAGAGGGTTTTCCCTGCCTGGGGCAATCACCGGGATACCCTGCACCGCACACAGCTGGCCCCACCCCCGAAAGGGGTGGCAGTAGTGGTGGCAGTAGTGGGACCTAACAATGAGTCAGCTGCAAACAAAATGATGATTAGCCAAAATTTAATTATCATAATCAGTGCCAGAAACCTGATCATACTGCTACAGGTTTCGGCCCACAAGAGCACTTGTGGAGTACCCCTAGGGACCCCCAAAATAGCCCTCAGAAAACCATTTTGGAGAACCTCCAGATTCTCCAGATAGTCTACTCCCCCAATTGGTACGGCATACAAAAATTGGTTCATAACTTTAGCAGTATATAAACGCAAGGCTGGCAAGACTTGCTTGCCGCCTTTTCCATGGTAGAAGTTTTGTATATCTCATGCAGTATTACGGGGCTGACCTAATGTAAAATTCAGGTGTCTCCTCCACCTGCCATTAGCAGCCACACACACTCCCAAGTAGTTGAATTCCCTGGCCTGACTAATTTTATTACCCGCAATTTCCCATCGGTGAGACTTGCTGTTATTTCCTAGCCCCAAAACCATTACCTTTGTTTTGGAGAAATTTATTGCAAGTTTTGCCTGCTCGCAAAATTCAGCAAATCTCCCCAAACTTCTTCTCAAACCCACTTGCGACAGAGAAAGCAGGACAGTGTCATCTGCATACAGTAAAATAAAAATTTTCCTAGTTCCAAGCTTAGGCGGATGCAACTCATCTCTCCTCATGAACAACACCACATTATTCAAATAAATATTGAACAGTGCGGGGGCCAATATACATCCCTGCCGTACCCCTCTATTTACAGGGATTTCTGTTGTCATTGGTTCTGTAGAGGCGTACCGTTCTTGAATGGAATTTGAACTATGTAACTGAATCAACAAGAAAAGTAAACGAGGATCCAATGTAGTTACATTAATCTTATGCAATATACAAACGTGCACATATACAAATGTGTACTTTCTCGTTGGAGAACATACTTATTACTAAGATGGGATAGCACGTAAACCTGTTCGACTGTGGATTGTCCTTTATGGAAGCCTGCCTGTTCTGGCTCCAAAAAACCCTCATAATCCAGCCATAGCTGGAGTTTAGAGAACAAAAATTTAGCGTACAATTTCCCTCCCATACTTAATAGACTAATCAGCCTATCATTTTCAGGGATGGTAGGGTCACCCTTTTTAAAAATTGGGATGACCACACTCATCAGCCACTTCCTAGGCATCCTTCCTGCGGCATTAATATGTTTGAAAAGGGGGGCCAGTAAAGAGGGCCACCAACCAGATTGATTTTTTATAATCTCTGCCGACAAAAAATCATCTCCTGGAGCTTTCCCTGGCTTTAGTTAGGCGATTAGATCACAGATTTCTCTCTCAGTCACCAACTCCCAATGTTGTAACCTATCACAAGGGGGCAAAAAAACATTAACTGGACTGATTGAACTACACCAAAATACAGTCAGGAAGTGCTTTTCCCATATGTCAGGTGATCGTAAAGGAACAAAATTGGGCTTCCGACCTAACCCGGCTGTTCTTATCAGGGACCAAAACTGTTTGGAGTCCCTAGCATTAGCTGCTTCAGTCAAAGCCTTCCACTGTTGGGTTTGAAATTCATTCTTTTTCTTTGCCAGAAACTCATGATATTGCTTCCTACAGAGCTGAAAAGCACACCTGTTAGGGGTTCGCTTCAACATTCTGGTGATTCTCCGTACCTTTTTCCGCTGATATCTACAGTCCCTATCAAACCAGGTCGGATCCTTTATAATTGTACCAACTGACGCCCTTGAGATTACAAACAGTGGCCTCATAGCCTCTATAAGATTTTCATAGGCTGTTGTAGTCTCGTCAGAGACCATCATAATTTGTGTAGCTAAAGTCTGTGAAATAAAAGTCTGATTTTTTTTTTTCCATTTGGGGGGACCTTCAATCTCGAGCCGTATACTTGGTCTAAACTGGAGGAATGCCCACTTGTTCAATAGTTTTAGCCCTCTGACTCCTATTAAAGGGATCCTGAATAGTCAAAATCAGCAAACAATGATTGGACAAAAAGGAAAGGACTATGTTAAATTCCAATGTGCAAAATAGGAATTTGTTGGCTACCATAAAATAATCAATAGTACTAACACCTAAGCTTGAGTAATATGTATAATGACCTTCCAGGTCGCCTGGAAGTAAACCATTTATTATAGTTAAATCCAACTCATCCACAAGTGATTCCAATAAAGGGGCCCGCGAGCATCTTACTACATCTCTTGACTCACGCAAATTGTTAAACGGAGGTACGAGTATATCCGATGTGTCCATGATCACTTGATTGGATGGAGGTTGGCCCAGCCTAGTATTAAAATCTCCACCTACTATTAAATTAGTCATAGGATAACTTTCCACTGCTTTCCTCGTAATTTCAGCTGAGAGAGGCCATGGCTCCCACTTATAGTATGTTGAAGATGTTGGGGGTACATCGTAATTGGCTATTAACAATTGGGGGCCACTAGGAAGAGTACAATGCCAGATGGCAAAATAAGCCAAATGGTAGCCAAGTAATTTAATCACGGCTCTGAGATCATAAGAAATTAACAGGCCGCAATGTAAAAAAAAAACCTGGTAAAGCAGCCAATGTTAAAAATCCAGTATGCCGATACCGGTGATTATTGGATTATCAGATTAATCTGATATACCCGATTATCGGGTGTATCGGATTTATCCGATACCGATATTCCCACCCCTACTCCTTACACTGTCTCTCAGATAGTTGGCAAAGCCTTCAATCCAGTAATTACTACTCCTAAAGACTGGAACACAGCCAGGATGTCCGGGTCTTAAAGGAATGCAAACTTTTTCACAGCCATATGAAAGTCACAAACAAGCTCGGAGAATGTGTTTCCACTTGGGCACACAAGTTCATCCACAAAGGCTAGGGGAAGGGAAAAAAGATGAATCAGAGCAAAAGGCAGGGTTGAATAAGCGCTCAAGTGACTTTGAAGAGCTACAATCAACACCAAGTAGTAACACTCATTACTCAGCTGCAGCGCTAAGTGGGATCTATCGGACTCCTTTGTGGTGTATAGAGCCAAGAAGTCAATTATTTGTTAGGCCATGGTGGGTTGGTTAGTGCTTGGAATGACTCAGAATTCAAAGTCATTGGACATAATCCACCAGCCACTTAGGGTGTTTTTAAAATGAGCAAGGTGGGCAGAGGGGTCCGTGGCCAGTGAGTGGTACAGCTGCAGGGCATCGACACACAAGATGTACGTGGGGAATGCTTCACACAGGTGGCTCCAAGCATGGCTACCTCTGCCTCCGTGGCTGGCCCTGCACGGAGCACTTTCAACTTTTTGGAGGTGCTCCATGAGGGGCCACGAGTGGCCACTGTGTGGTTCACGGGAGTGCGCTCCCCCACGCACCACCTTCACACAAGCAGTTGGACGCAGGGTTGGTGGGTGGCCATATGTGGACTTCGCAGGGTTTCAGTTGGACCACTCCACAGTAAGTGACTGTTGAATTGTGGTCATTGTCTGCAAAGGCAGGGTATGCATTTGTTTACATTTAGGAACCACTAAGCAGAGGCAATTAAGTGGAATCTATTCTCCTGCTTCTCCATTTTCAATGCAAACAATTAACATCAAGAGAAGGGAAACTTGTGGATCATAATGACATTTTTTGAAAGTAATCTGTTTCAATTATCTCTAAACATCTACTGCAATAGGTGTTGGGTTCAGATTTTGTTGTGGTTGTTGATTTCACAAAAGATCTGTAATCTGACTCTTTAATTAGTCAAATTTCATCATGAAGTAAACTGAAACTCTATTCCAAATGAATTCCTTTGAATATCTCTAAAACGTGTCACTTGAAGTAGACACTCAGTCTTCTCGACTGTAACCCAAGAATCCAATTTTAAGGCTTACGGGAAAGGTTTCCTTTACTACAGGTTTGAGATTCTGCTCTCTTCGAATTCATTGGCATCGCTAGATGCTATTGAGAGCCAGAGCAAATATTGCTCTGGGCCTCTATTCACAAGAGTATGTTTTGGATTACAAGTAAGAGGATTCAGGAGAGGAAGCTAGGGGGGTGGGAGGAAGGAGGGAATGTTTCAGAATGAAAGGATCTAGCATATGGAAAAATGGGGGGATGAGAAGAGAGAGGGGATAAAGAGAAGTACAGAGAGGTTTTGCATGTTGGCAATGCTTGGTTAAAGAAAGCTATGCATTATTATATGTGCCAGAATGAAAAAAAGAGAATGTATTCAAGGATCAACATACTCCAGAGTTTCAGGAATGACCATGGGCAACTAGAGGAAGGACTGTGTGGGAGGAAACAGGGGGACAGAACCAAGGAGGAATTAGGAAATAACTAAAAGATGTTGAAATGTAAAAGCCAAGTTCTTTTGCAGGAGTCTGGGAGACTCAAGTGAGGGGCTGTTGATTTTAATCAGAAAAGAGACAATCAAGAACAAGGAAAAAGGAATTTGGACTGTAATCCAGGAATCTAGAATGTACTATGGAGTAATGTCTCCATAATCAAGTTGAAAGCCCCTTCTAAATTCCTCCGATTGTCAGAGTCTCCCAAGCACTCACGGAGGCTTTTAGGTGTCATGTTACACTCAGTAAAACTCCTTTGGACCACGGCTCAGTCTAACGGGTTCTCCAAAAGCTATTTGGCAGCCTCTCTTAAAAAGACAGTGAGAGTGGGGGGTTCTCTGGGGTCACGGGAGAGCTGGCGAAATCAAGAGAAACCCAGAAACCTCCAGAAGATGAAAATACAAGTTTAAAATCTCTTACAATAGAAATTGGGAGGGCGGAGGAGGAGAGTAAGAATAGAACAAAAACCATAGGCCGCCGAATGCCACAGGCAGGATGAGCTGCAGAGGGCCCGATCCCTACGTGGCCTCGTGACGGGCAAGTGCAGCTGTCACACTGTGGAGCCAATGCGTGGAGCAGGGCAGACAGTCACACTCCACCCTCCTGTGGAGAAGCCGAACGGGCAGACCTTGCAGACAAGGATTACGCACCTTGGGCAGCCTTATCCCATTCTGGGTACGGCGGCGACACACTACATCCCAGGTCCTTTTCCAAGGATGCAGCACATAGCAACCAGCTGTGCGCTATGTCCTGCCACATAGCAGGGAGAACATCTGGAAGTTGCCTGGCACACAATGCAATGCATCATGGGATAGGCTGGCCAAGACGAGGTAAGTGCATCATGTGGCCGCAGATTGAATATTGGGTCTGCAAGCAACTGATTGTGGACAATACAATGAAATCCACAGCAACAGTCAAAAAAGCAAACAGAATGTTGGGAATTATTCTCAAGGGAATAGAGAATAAAACTGAGGATGTCATAATGCCTCTATACAAATCAATGGTGCGACCGCACCTTGAATATTGTGTGCAGTTCTGGTCGCCCCATCTCAAAAAAGACATAGCTGA
>QEPC01006549.1:3619004-3638777 GCA_003113815.1 Sphenodon punctatus | reverse complement strand
TAGCCCGTGGCCAATCGCAGACTGTGAAACCAGTGGTCTGAGGAGAAAAGGGATGGTGATTGGGCAGGCTGGCTGCTACTCCAAGCCTCTCCACCCCTGGTGCCTGGAAGTCTGCTCCTCAGATGACCCCCCCCACCCCGTGCCTGCCTATGTCAGGCAGTGGTCACCAACTGCCAGTGGTCATGTTTCTCCCACCCGAACTTGATCAGAACTGACCAAACTGTTCGGTCGTTTCAGAGTTTGGTTCGGTCGGTTCGGGTTCGGTCATCCGAACGGACTGAGTTCAAGCCGAACTCCGAACTTCTAAACCGTGTTCCCACATCCCTAGCACACACACTGTGTGCAAGAGGAGTGTGTGCATGTGCGTGCAAACTGCTCGCATGTCCATTGAGAGTACATTGTGCTGCATGGAAACGGTGTGGGACCCACACTGATCCCTTGGGATTGTGGCCATTGCTTCCTCTGCTGTCAGTGTTGCTGCTTTGCTTTCAATTTTGCCTTGCATCCGGGAGCAATCCCAGAATGCAGTGTGGCTGTCTCACGTCTCTATGAGGCGGGGTGACTGAAAGTGGCAGTTGTCCCTTCTGATGTTACGAGAAACCGCAAGAGGGAAATAGCACCGTTTCTAGAACTTGCATTGTGCCCAACAGTTCTGAGCCAGGTGGGCATCAGAAGCAAGCTATCCTGTGACCTTATCTATTCCCCAGGAAATTTCAGATTTAGTCAGAACTAAATCAACCGGAAAATGGCCGATTCAGTTCTCCCAAAAGTTCAGTTCTTGATTCGGTTTCGGGCAATTCAAGGGTTTCTCTACTGACTTTTCCCCTGGTTTTACTTTCGATGCAAAAAACCTGAATCTGAATCGAGAACCAAAGTTCTCAGAGAACCAAATTTGACAAAACCGAGTCTGAAATTTGTCCCGGAATCCTATCACTATTATTCACACAATTAAAAACAAACCTAGGGGGAGAACAGGTTTCAGTGTTTTCTCTAATCTCATGAGAACGCTCCTTAAGTGTTACAGTCACTGTTGCAATTCCCTCTCCAAGTACCAGGGCTGAATAAGTTCACATTGCAGGAATCCACTGCTGCAAATGATTCAGGGAGCTCACCCTGTCCCCAGGGGACTGTCAGCTCCAGCTGGTGGGAGGAGGAGATTCTGCGATCCACAGTAGCAAGTACAAACCAGCAGCAGGTCAGGGCAACACGCTTTTGCATGGAGCAGCAGCGAAGTCTTCTTACAATCCGCTCCATTGCTTTGTGATGAGGAGCCATGCCCTGTGGAAGAAGCTTTGTACTAGAAGAAATGCTAGCTAACCTCCCTGCTCATCCTCATTAGCCTGGCTGCCCCCAAAAAAGCTACCGGTAGGTTAATGCGTAAGCTCCTGGCATACTTGAACAGATGGCGTTGTAAAGAAGGGGTAAGATTGAGATCTGGTGCAAGCAGGTGCAGTTCTCAGAGAAGTCATTGGGTCAAGCTCACGAGGAGATCGGTGGCAGCGCAAAGCGAGTGAGTCACTAAGCAGGTGTAATTTGCAAAGGGGCATAAAGTGCATAGAATGTATTTGCCAAATGGGTATAATTTATATATTTGAGAATAAATGTACATACATAACAACTACTTAGGGATGGAGAGGAAGGCGCAGACCTGCCATGTTATATACAATTTAGCAGAAAGGCAAGAAAGGTTTTTATAACCCCACTTCTGTTGCAGCCAAGTTTGAGCCAAGATTTTCCACTTCACGTTTGAGACCAAATTGGTCTGAACAGCAAATAATGGAGAATAATCCGGGGAGAGGCAGAGTCATGTATTTGAGCCAATAGCTTGGCAAGCGGTTCAACTTCAGTGGGCATGATGAAAGGAGAATAATGATGATGGGAGAAGCACAAAGCCAACGTGGATTGGCTTGATTTGAGTTATAAAGGAGAACGTTCAAAACTGGTCTTATTCTCACTGGGGGCGGGGGGGATAAAATAGATTTCGGAACAAAGAAACAGCATCCGATAGATAAATCAGAAAAAATCAAAACCATATATTGTTAGGCTGCCAAAAGGACTCGCGAGTCATCAACGGAATTACAAAACAACGAGCTGTGTTTCTAGCGAGAGGACTTGAGAGCTGAATGAAGGAGGAAGGAGTCCCAGGAGAAAGAAGACAATGGAAAAAAGAACAGGAGAAACAATAGGCTGGAGGGCCTGAATGCTTCTTTCCTGCCCGTCCGACTTCTTGCCGAGAAACAGCCAGCACGACAGCAGAATGTCTTGGAGAAATATTTGCATCGTTAAAGACAATGGAAGGAGACGTGGAAGTGTGAATTAGACACTCTAATGATGCGAGTCAGACTAGGATAGAAAACGGTGTTGTTGTGAGTGTGTGAAGACTCCTGATAACGGATTATCTGGAAGAAGACACAAAGAATCAGGACAGCTTGCTCGAGGAGCACTCTGAAAACCCATTCGAGTCCTTTTCAGCTTGCTTTCCCGGCGATTCTCTAACTTGAAGCCACACCTCCCCTTCCTCTTGTCTGTGGTAAAGGCCACCGGGCACACCGCTCCCTCACTCTGGCTCTCAAGAGCTGTAACAAACTGGGACTTGAACTGGTATCCTTGGGGCCTTGGCTCCTCAAGGCTACCACTAGGCTGAGGCCAGGGCCCTAAGGCTTTGCTGAAGGTCCTCCCAGGGCTGGTGAAGCCACACTCCTCCCTCACCATCAGTCCGTACCCCCACCTTCCTGGGAGTGCAGTCACAGGAAGCTGGTTGGGTCATCGGTTTCTGTCCGACTCCTTGCTTTCTGGATCTGCTTTGTATTTGGCTGGTGGCTGGACCTGCCTTCCTCTCCTGTGCCTGGTCTTGTTTGCCCTTCCCTCTGGACTGGTTTGGCTCTGAACCCTGTATTGAACCTGCCCTTTTTGTATGCCTCAATCTGGTCCTGTCTGTCCTGTCCTGCCTGGGTCTTGCTAACCTGTCAGATCCGTCACTTGGCATGGGTTTGTCCATCCTGGTTTCCCCTATGGTCCATCCGTGTGGTGGTCACCAGCCTGCCCTGGACTCTCCAGATCCTTGAACCTGATCCTCCATTGACTCACCTGGACCTGGACCCAATCCTGCACAAATGCACCCGGAAATGATCCTGCAGGGACTTGCCCACTGTGGTGCAGTGGCTCAATGTGCAGTAGACCTGGCCCATGAGGTAGGGGGGACCCTGGTTCTAGTCTCACCCTAGCCAGAAACTCACTGGGTGGTCTTGGGCCAGTCACAATATTCTCTCAGCCTAACCTACCTCACAGGGTTGTTGTGAGGATTAAAAAGTGGTGTTAAATTGGTCTTTGTAAAGTGCTCCGAGTGCCATGGTACTATATAAAAATAAACAATATTATAATAATAATAATTATTATTATTATAATCCACCATGAATCCTGTGGACCCCGGACCCTGATCGCCAGCTGTGCCTGACAAGAGCCTTGCATGGGCTCAAAAACGGATGTAACAGGAGGGTGGGATGCCTTCCAGAGTGCTGCGATATCATGGTGCTTTTCAGAGATGAAAAGCACACCAGGAAAAAAGGCGTGTGTGTGTGTGTGTGTGTGTGTGTATATGCCTAGACACAGCACAGCCCCTCCCCCAGGAGCACTGCGATGTCATAGTGCTCTTCAGGGGAAGGGTGCAAGGCACTTTAGGACAGGGCGGGGTTAAGGCGTTCTCCCGTGCTTTTTGAGGTGACTCCACCCCCATGGAGTGCTATGGTATTATGGTGCTCTGGACCTGAGCTTCTCACCTGAGGGAGCCTGGTCTGGCCGGAGTCCAAGAGACTTGAGCAGGGAGGGCTTCCAAACCAAGGCAAGGTTAACAAGACTAGCTCGATCCCGGCGGATTTGGCTCTGAGTACAGGGCTCTGTCTCTTCCCGCTTCCCTCTTGCTTCCACTATCTCCCCCCTCTCCCCCCCCCTTGCTACCCCATCATTTTGGAAATTTCCCGTAGCTTCCAGCTGTGCTCCCCAAATACCTTTCATGCCTCCCCTGTTTGAGAACCCTTGTATTGTGAGAAGGCTTATGTGATCTCGCTCTCTCCGTCTCTTAAATAGCTTTGGATCCTGCAGGCCAATATCTGCCAAATTTGGCAAGGGGCAGGAGGCCCAAAAGGGAAAAATTGTATCACTTACACTAAAGACTCTTCCACCCCCTTAAAAATTTTGGATCCCTCATGGGCAATGTCAGCTACACTTGGCTGTGGGACGGAGGGGTCAAAAAGTTTTTTTTTTTAAAAAAAGAAAAAGTGCTACATATTTGTGTACAACAACAGGTGCATCTGGTGGGGAGACAGTTATTTATTTATTTATTTATTTACAAGCATTTATATCCTGCACACTGGCAGGCGAACAACACAAATGGTCAAAAAATATAAAATCCTTTTAAAATACTACAAACATTTAAAATATTAAATTATCCAAAAACAGAAGGCTAAAAGGCAGGAAAAAAACTCCTCCCCCAATCCCCCTGCCCTCCCCACCCCCTCCCCGAAGGCTAAAGAGGGGAGGTCTGGGGACAGACGGGCCTCCATCGGGAGGGAGTTCCACAGCCGAGGCGCAGCCAGCGAGAACGCCCTCTCCGCCGTCGCCACGCGGGAGACTTTGAGTCTGGTGCCTGTGGTCGACCGCCAGGGCCGTGAAATGACTCGGGGCCTGAGGCAGTCTCACAGATAAGTGGAACCCAAGCTGTTTAGGGCCTTATAGGTCATCACCCAACAGCTTGAATTGGGCCCGGAAGACAATAGGCAGCCAGTGCAGAGTGCGGAGCACAGGTGTAATGTGCTTGCGGCGACCCGTCCCCGTTAGGAGACGGGCCGCCGCATTCTGCACCAGCTGCAGCCTCCGGACCGTCCTCAAGGGTAGCCCCATGTAGAGTGCGTTACAGTAGTCCAGTCGCGAGGTAATAAAGGCATGGGGGATGGTGGCCAGATCCGACTCTGAGACATACAGCCAAAGCCGTCGCACCAGACGTAATTGGCGAAATGCTCCCCTCGCCACCGCCTCCACCTAACAATTCAGGCAGAGCTGTGGGTCAAGGAGCACCCCCAGACTATGAACCTGAGCGGCCAAAGGAGGGGAAGACCCCGCCAATGATGGCAGCCACCACCCCCTCAGCCCTACCCACCAACATGGGCCCTTTTGTATCTTCCCCCATAACCCCATCCCCCTAGTTTACACTGAGCACTATCTTAGCAACTTTTGATCCCGTCAGCTGATTTCAATCAAATTCGGTGGAGCGGTTGATGGCCCAAAGGTAAGTACAGACCCCAAGGTTCTGTAAATATAGGTGCATCTAGAGGGGAAGATGTTGCCCTTTTTGCAAGCATTAGGTGCTGTGTAACTACAGGACAAACAGACAAGATAGGCAGCTGTCAGGGATGCTTTAACTACAGGGTGTTTTGCCTAAAGGCAGGGGGGCTGGCTCTCTAAATGACCCTTGCTGTCACTTTGAACGTTTCAGTTCTATGATTGAAGACAAAAATAATTCTCCTTCCTTAGGGAACCGGGCTCCATTAGGTTGGGAGTTTGCTGCACAGAAGATACAAAATCCAGATCCAAACAAACTGCAAAGGGAAAATAAAGATGAAAACTTGGGGATGCCCATGCTCAAACAATGGAGACCATTGCATAAATCAAAGGGGAACTGTCGGGAGCTGGGAGTGAACAGCAGGGAATGATGACCTGTTGAATGGGTACTTCTCCAAAGTGACCGAGAATGGCCACTCTGTCGGAGACACGATGCTGGGCTGGATGCACCATTGGTCTGACCCAGCGTGGCACTGACTAGGTTCCTATGCACAGCAGAAATTAAAACAGCTCAGAGCTAAATGTCGATTACAAATGGAGCAACATAATGAATGGGACCGACAAAAAAACCTGAACATCAATAGAAATCATTTCTTGCAGCGCAAGCCACAGGAATGAATCACATGGAATGACACCATATTGTGGCAACACAGTCTCAGAGATCATTTCAGATGAGACGGAGGCCATTTTTAAACGGGCACGGCTGGGTTGCGGGGGTCTACGTGCCCTGTGTGAGACGGCTGCAGGCCACTCACGCACGTCCGGTGAGTGGGGCAGGATTCAGATAGGCCAGGGATGAGTGTGTGATTCTTCCTCGATGCGCTATGAGTGGGCAGTGCATGGGTCCCAGGAGTGCCCCTCCACCCCCGCCACCTTCAGACAGCCATCTGGGTGCATGTGGGATGGGTGGGCCTGCGGGGATTCATCTCATCTAAAACCGGACAGAGTTGAAACAGTGACACAAAAAAGAGAGAGAGAGTATAAATTAAATAAAAACTGACTAAATAGAAGTGGCACAGTTCTATGAAGAAAGGTTGAAGCAACTGGGTACGTTTAGCCTAGAGAAGATAAGATTAAGAGGTGAGATTATTATTATTATTATAAGCTTTTATATAGCGCCAGCGATGTACCTGGTGCTTTACAGAGAATAAGATAGACATGGTCCCTGCCCGAGAGCTTACAATCTAAAGACGGGGGGAGGGGAGACAGGGAAGGGGGAACAGAGGGAGAGACAAGGGATGTGACATTCATGAGGATGCGAGAACTCAGGTACACGTTTTTGGCTTGGTTACAGTAAATAGGAGTTTGCAGATAACAGGTGGGGGATAATCCTGGGTGGAGGTGATTAGCAGGAGTTAGGAAGGGCGGAACGGAAGAGGTGGGTTTTGAGGAGGGACTTAAAAGTACAAAGGCAGGGGGCAAGGCGGACGAGGGCAGGGAGGGAGTTCCAGGCGTGCGGGGCAGCGAGGGAGAAGGGACAAAGGCGGTTGGGGGAGCAGGGGAGGCGTGGGAGGGGATGATGATGATGATTGATGATGATGGCAGTTTGCAAATATCTCAAGGGCTGCCACAAAGTATATGGTAAGAATTGTTTCCCATTGCCACACAGGGCAAGATTAGAAATAATGGAGTGAAATTGCAAGGTAGATTCCAGATAAATATATGGAGGAAAGGTTCCTAACAGTAAGAGCTGTTCAGCAATGAGCCAAGTTGCTTAGGGAGGTTTTCCAACAGAGGCTGGACAGACATCAGTCAAGTGCTTTTCCCTTTATGTATTCTGTTCTCCTTCCCCTTTTAAATTGTTTTTAAATGGATTTTATATTATTTTATACTTGTGAAGCACTCCAAGCACCTTTTGGCATGGGGGACAATGACGGACAGAGGAGTTGCCTTTGAAGAAGGTTCAGGGGCTGCAACTGGTGCAGAATTTGGTGGCCCACTGCCTTTTGATGGGGGTAGGTCGCTGTGCAATAGTAAGGAATTGCCTGGGCAAAATTCCCAGTCCAGGTTCGACTGGTAGATGCTTTTACCCTTCCCCCACAGGAATTGACCCCACAAGCAGACAAATAAGAAAACTTTATTTAAGAGAAGCAATTTATCCAAAACACAAGACAAGAAGGAGAAGGGACTGCCAGGTACAGAATGTAAATTAGACGCACAGGAAAATGAATCAAGCACCAGTAATGCATAAATGATTTCACATGGTACCTAGGAATGATCTTAAAAGTCAAAGGAATAATAAATGCTAATGAATGGAATCTAAAAATCCTGTGAGAAGTGGTCGATATTAGAAAAGTCTCTTTGGAAGAGGTGACCGGCCTCCCCAAGTTAACAGATCTTACCCACTAGAAGAAAACAGGAAGATTTGCAAAGTGAAGCGAGGTGAAGAGTTTCTTTCCCTCCTAGAGACTCTTCTACGGACTGAGTGGCCCTCAGACAGAGTTTTTGGGGTGAAGAACTGCACAGCTGGCCATCTGGCAAATTGGGTCAACTTTTATAGACCACATCGCTACCAGAATAACTAATATAGCAACCCCCATGATTATTTATTAAGCTTAGTAATTCAATTATAATTTTAGCTAAATAGGGTGACAATGGGCATTTTTACATACATGTTAAAGTTCCGGATTTTTCAGTCTTCTGGGTTTACAAGTCCACAAGTAAGTTCCGGATTCATTCTTCACACACACACTGCCCTGAGGCAGTTCCTGGATGCATTTTTCACACAAACACTGCCCTGAGGCAGTCTAAAGTAGCCGCAGCTGTAGATGTGAGGGGCTGCCATGGAAACCAAGTGACCACAGCTGACTGGAGGGCTAGGTGACCTTTGAAATCACTTCCATCTCTGTGAAATAACAATACTTTCCCCTCCGCCTTCACCAAATAAATAAATAATAAAAATCCTGCAGACTCCAGAACAATGAGTGAGTGTCTCAAGGAACATGCTAAATGGCTATCATCGTAGCATTGACAGAAGGCCAAAACCTAGAGGCTCCACAAAAGTACCTTTTCACTGGCCTCGTCCTAACTACCCCAGATTAAACGGACCGAGGATCAAGGCTCTTCTCAGTGCTTGCAAGACACTCATCTCAGTTTGGCTCTTCCTCGCCTTTCCTGAGCAGAGGACTCCTCCTCCCCAGGGACATGCACAAACCAGTAATCGGAGACTGATTGTAGCCACATTGAAATAATTCATGGTTTATTTAAGGAGGTGGAGACAAGAGTCTGAGGCGGGATTTGACCACTGAAGGTCTGATCTTGAATGGCAACGGCTATCCTGAACATCTTCCATTAAGTTTAAGGTACTAAGTGCTATTCAAGAGTTTCTCAGCATCTGGGTTGGGGGCTATTATTTGGAGAGGACCTCCTGTCTGGGTCATTCCCGCCCCCCCCAAAAAACAGCAAAACCCCCGAACAATACCACCTCATATTTTCACTAATTTTAGGGGCTTATTCTCAAGTCATTCTCTCTGCTTCTGTTCCCACAAGCTGGAAGTTGGAGAGTTAAATAGCACATCTCTTTCTCTGACATGGAAACTTACAGGTAACTGCCAGCAGGGGGCACTGGCATAACAAACAGGCAGAGACTCCTGGGAGGTAACCACCACCGTACTGCATCGAAGACCATCCTCCACAGAGTAGGGGTGAAAACAGACATGACGCTAACCACCCGTGGTGGTCATTTATGCATGTTTCAGGGCTGCATAGGGCACCAATACAGTCCTGCAACATGCATAAATAACCACCAAGGGTGGTTAAAGGGTGGTTAGCGTCATGTCTGTTTTCACCCTAGGAAGTAGTGTCATCTTGTAGATACCACCTGCGAAGCTTGTCCGTACAACAAGGACCCACAGAGAGGCGTTCTCCATTGCTGCCCCATTATTATGAAACTCCCTTCCCCCAGACATCATCCAGAGCCCAAGCACATTTCAGAAGAGATTGCAAAAATTTCCTTTTTGATAAAACATTTGGCAGTCGGGGTTAGAAATTGGGTGAGTTGTTTTTTGGGGTGATGGTAGGGATTTTGAGAGGATTTTATTGTATTATTGTATTGTACTTGGGAGGTGAAGGAGGCTATTAGAGCCAAAAAGGCATCCTTTAAGAAATGGAAGGCTAGTCCCAATGAAAATAATACGAAAGAGCATAAACACTGGCAACGTAAATGTAAAGTGTTAATAAGGCAGGCCAAGAGAGATTTTGAAGGGAGGCTTGCTAAAGAGGCAAAAACAAGCAACAAAAACTTTTTCAAATACATCAGAAGCAAGAAGCCTGCTAGGGAGTCAGTTGGGCCATTAGATGACAAGGGAGTAAAAGGGGCGCTCAGGGAGGATAAGGACATTGCAGAGAAGCTGAATGAGTTCTTTGCGTCGGTCTTCACTGCGGAGGATTTTGGGGAGGTACCCACGCCGGATCCTTGCTTTGTGGGCGAGGAATTGGAAGAGCTGTTACAAATCAATGTGACGTTGGAGGATGTTCTAGGGCAAATTGACAAACTGAATACTAACAAGTCACCAGGGCCAGATGGCATTCACCCCAGAGTTCTGAAGGAACTCAAATATGAAATCGCAGACCTACTGTTAGTAATTTGTAACCTGTCACTAAAATCTGCCACTGTACCCGAGGACTGGAGGGTGGCAAATGTAACCCCGATATTTAAAAAGGGATCCAGAGGCGATCCTGGAAACTACAGACCAGTAAGCTTGACGTCTGTGCCGGGCAAAATGGTGGAAACCATCATTAAGGACAGAATTACAGGGCATGTTGACAAACATGGCTTAATGGGGAAGAGTCAACACGGATTTAGTAAAGGTAAGTCATGCCTCACTAACCTGTTGGAATTCTTTGAGGGTGTAAATAAGCATGTGGACAAGGGAGACCCAGTAGATATAGTGTACCTGGATTTCCAGAAAGCATTTGATAAGGTCCCTCATGAGAGACTCTTGAGAAAATTAAAAAGTCATGGGATAGGAGGTAGTGTCTTACTATGGATCAGAAACTGGTTAAAAGATAGAAAGCAAAGGGTAGGACTAAATGGTCAGTTTTCACAATGGAGAGATGTAAAAAGTGGTGTGCCTCAGGGATCTGTATTGGGACCGGTGCTGTTTAATGTATTCATTAATGATTTGGAAAAGGGTGTTAAGAGTGAGGTGATCAAATTTGCAGACGACACCAAGTTATTCAAGGTAGTTAAAACACGAGCAGACTGTGAGGAACTGCAACAGGATCTTACGACACTGGGTGCCTGGGCATCTAAATGGCAAATGAGATTTAATGTGGACAAGTGCAAAGTGATGCACGTAGGGAAAAATAATCCAAACTATGCGTACACAATGCTGGGTACTAAGCTAGGAGTTACCACTCAGGAAAAGGATCTGGGGGTGGTTGTGGACAATACAATGAAATCCACAGCGCAGTGCGCAGCAGCAGTCAAAAAAGCAAACAGAATGTTAGGAATTATTCGGAAGGGGATAGAGAATAAAACTGAGGATGTCATAATGCCTCTATACAAATCAATGGTGCGACCGCACCTCGAATATTGTGTGCAGTTCTGGTCGCCCCATCTCAAAAAAGACATAGCTGAACTAGAAAAGGTACAGAGAAGGGCAACAAAAATGATCAAGGGCATGGAAGGGCTCCCGTATGAGGAGAGGCTTGGTAGGTTGGGGCTCTTCAGTTTGGAGAAGAGACGACTGAGAGGAGATATGATAGAGGTCTATAAAATCATGAGTGGGGTGGAACTAATAAACAAGGAGCAGTTACTTACCCTCTCAGCTAGTACTAGAACTAGGGAAAACTCCATGAAACTCATGGGTGGCAAGTTTAAAACAAATGAGATAATATTTTTTCACTCAGCATATAATTGGGTTGTGGAGTCTACTGCCAGAGGCTGTGGTAAGGGCCAGTACTATAGCTGAGTTTAAAAGAGGTTTGGACAAGTTTCTGGAAGATAGATCCATTAGCAGCTATTAGCCAGACAGGATCAGGGAACATGACGGGAGCTGGGGGAAACAACAGGGAATGGATCCCCCATTGTGACCTGTTGGATGCTTCTCCCAAGTCACCGTTATTGGCCACTGCCAGAGACAGGATGCTGGGCTAGATGGACCATTGGTCTGACCCAGTATGGCATGTCTTATGTTTTTATGCTTGTGTGTGTGTGGTTTTTTTCCCTGTAAGCTGCTCTGAGCCATCGGGGGTGTATACATTTTAATTAATAAATAAGCTTCCATCTCCACTTTAACTGCACACTTTGTTGCGGAGGCATCTTTTAGTTTTGCTTTAACCATCGACTCTACTTGTAGGAACAAAGGGGAAGTTAAGGGGAGGTAGGAGGCACCTACCTCCAAAAAAAAATGTTTGTGAAAATGAGCCCTAGGAAGCAAGCAAAACCGAAGTACTTAGTCTTCCTGTAGGCCTCTTTTGTCTTTTTTATAAACTCCGATGGTAGTATCTAAAAGTCCCGCTCAGACAGCAGGGCTCCCAGGTACTAGGCACCATGCAACTCAAATGTTCAAAAGTTATAGGGCAAAAGACAACAAATGGCTAGACAGAGAGACCATGTGGGGTGATGGAGGGACAAGCAGTTTTGCAGAACAGGAAATGATGTCAGGCCCCCACCCTCCTACCCCGTGCATCTGCCCTCCAGACCTGGGATTAGGGAATTCTGTCCCAGATACAAAAAGACAAACACTCCCCCCCCACTTCTTTCTTTCTTTGAGAATATTCATACTTTCATAGAAAAGCTGAAAACCCACACAAATTTGCAGCTTTAAACCCCCGCCCCCCAATGTTTTAATAAAAAAATTCCATTTGAATGAAAAGCCGATTTCTATGCCAGCCTAACTTCACCCCTGCAGGGGTATGGCAAATTTCAGCCACTTCCAATCACGGTCCAGCCTCTCCCCCGTATTTGTTGGGGTCTGGGCTCATTCCTCCTAGCCATCCCCTCTGCTCACCTTCACCTATAAGAAAACTCTGTTTTCCTGAAAGTACGGTTGGTTTTTTACCCGACTCGTCCATTTTGGCCTATGGGAGTGTCAGGTAAAAAACCCCAAACCCACCACAGGTGGCCACCCTACCTGAAAGGCATTATCACAGTGTAGTAGAGAGGCATGTAGCGCCCGACTCCAAGTGGCCAGTTGTTGCTGGCCCTTTGAGAGCACCAATGGTGGTGCTGAGAGAGGTGGCGGTGCGGGGATTTAAACCCGCCGCCGGGCCAGCTGAGGAAGCACTGGGAGAGAGGCAGCGGGAGAGGGGCTATGTGGTAAAGGCACTCCAGAACAGCTGCCGGTTAGAGCGGCAGAGGAAGGAGCGGGAAATTGACCCGCGTGGTGGAGAGCCGCTGGAGATTCCTGGAGGCGAGAGTCAGAGAGGCTGTAGGAGCGCTGAGGCGGAGTCGCCGGGAGACTGCGAGTAACGGAGAAGCTGCTGGGGAAGTACTTCGCCTGGAAGGCCTTAAGAGAAGCGGGGACACCCGCAAGAAGCACTTGGAGGAGTGGATTCAAACATGGCCGTTTGAATGGGGCAGGTGCCCTGAAGAAGTGGGACTGAGTGATTAAGCCCAGCTAGGGGCTGAGGACATTGGTGGACTAAAGAGCCCTTACTGAAGGAATAACTTTGAGAGCCCTGCGAGGCTCTGAGACAGGGGGTAAAAAGGAGGAGCCAATAAAGACTCGGGGAGAACCCTGTGGGCTGGTGAGAAGTTGGCTAGCCCTGCAAGGCGGTGAATAGTAAGCTGGATGGTTGTAAATAATAAAGATGGAGGAACGACAGTCCCCTGTGCTAATTGTGTCGGGTGTGCCCAATAGCCCCGGAATGGATCCTGCTAGTGGCGTGGCGAGGCCCGCTGTTACACACAGATTTCAAGATGGCACTATGTGTTCCAGGACAGCGCTTCCTCGTTGATCAGAACCGTCCCAGCTACGGCAGGCTGTTGAGTTTGGTTTTAAGTCAATGCCAACAACCTGCCAATTAGACCTGTAATGGCAGCACCTGCAGATTGGATTCATTAACTCAGCTGGTCTGTAGACTGGGAAGGGGAGAGGGGGCCTGTTGGGGAATGATCCAGGTAGTGCCAAGAAGCTTGCACGTACCCCCAGCTCCTGAGGGAGTTGGGCAGGGGCTGCAAAACAGGTGTTTTCCAAACTCTGCTTATGTGGCTCTGTGCACTGGGTGAAGGAGAATAAGACCTCATAGTGGGTTCCTTACATTGCAGTGATGTATGGTGTATACAGTATATGAGGTTAGGGAGAGGGCAGGGAGGAGAGTCCAAAAGACTGGGCCTAACCCTGTAAATACTCACCATCAGATTCCATGGCCCTGTTATACTGAACGATAAGTAGAGAGTGCCGTCGCTGTGTTGGGCCTGCTAATGTAACACTCAAATATTTAATGTATCCTAAAACCCTTAGCTTCCTTGCTGTGGGCTCTCCAGCCAAGAATCATATTTTATTTTCAGTCAAAGAAAATGCATATCTACCCTTAATGCACAGTTCAAAGCAACGAAAGGTTTAGCATTACTTTCCAGCCACAGTTTGCAACAGTGAACACAGATTTAAATTTCGCTGCTGTTTGGAGTGAGCCCAGTTACTGTGGAAGGATGCTCTGAAAAAACCACTGCTGCATTGTGCTAGTTTTTAAAAGATAGCATTACATTAATATTGCGGTGAAGGCTGCAGTTACTTCCTCTAGAGAGTAACCTGTGTGTGTGCATGATAAGATGAGGGACCTAGCCTTAAAAAAAGAAAGAGAATTTATTCAATGTTTCCTCTGTAGGGCTCCTGTCCTATTACATGCACATGGTGGTAAGGAGGAGTTTACTCTTTGTAAAGAGAACACAGATACAAATGAAGCCTCCAGGGTCCTTGAATTTGGAAGTTAACCTTTTGGAAGAGAACTAGAAATACAGGGTTTGGGATTATTCCTAGAAACAAGTAAAAGTCTATAAGGGAAATAATTAGGAGGGAAAGCTTAGCTACACTGATCGGAGGAGGGGCACGCAACCTTGATAAGCTGGGCCAAGAACAGGAAGGAAAGAACGCCCCAAAAGGAATAGACCTACTGAAATATTTCCTAAGCTCTATTTCAGAGGAAATATTTAATTACGGCTAACATCAACCTAGCGATTCCCACGATATTGGGTAGGCTACCCACCCATGTAATAATACTAAACCCTCCGATTTCTGAAGATGAATTATTGAAAGCTCACATTATACAAGGTATATAATCAATATCCAATATCACGGCAGGACTACTGCCATGGAAGAGAGATAACTGAGCAGTCACACATGAAGGCAAGGGTAATCATAGTCATTGCGTCTCAAAGTCTTAGAAAGGCAGTGAAAGCTGAAGCCAATATAATTAGAACCAAGTGTCATTGCGGCAAAACAGATAAAGTTAATTATACAGCAAAAGGGACATTTTCATGCAGTCTATAACAACAGAAATTAGAGTTGTCAGCAGAAATGCCCAGCTAAAGGAACCATGTACAACGCACACAAAAAGCCGGATAAAAACGCACTCTTCACAGCATACATTACCTAAGAAACCAAAGACCACGGCTGCCTAAAAATTCATTTGGAAATGGGAGCTCAGAGTGGGGAGGCAAAGACCTTGATATAGTGCCTTATACTTCTGAGCAAACCGGAGATCTAATCCTACAGTTCTTACAGGGGCAAAGTTCTAATTGATTTCTTTGCAGAGGTTCTTGAGAATTTATTAAGTGGGTATTGATACAGTGCCAGCAGTGTACAATCGCTAATTACTGGTGGGTCGCTGCCCCCATGTGGCTCGCAATCTAGAAGAGACAAGGGAGAGGAGTCAAAGGGGAAGGGAACAGAGGGAGAAACAGGGACAGGTTCACGAAGTGGAGAAGTTGCAAGTTAGTTACGGAGCAGAAGGAGACACTGGGTTCTTTTCAGAATGACATGGGGCTGCCCACCCCCAGAAGTGCTTTGGGGTGCACCCCCACATGCACGCATCGACCAACCCTACCCGGGTTGGGATCAGATGGACCCAGCATGTTCTTCAGCCCATGGTCCACCTGCACGGTGCCCTCCCCCGCCCCCCACCTTAGCATTGCAGGTGATTGCCTGCAACTCTATGGTGCTGCCCGGGGTAATGGCCAGCTGGAAGCGGAGCAACAGCGTGGGTCCACTCCAGCCATCACGTGATGCGCCAGGTTTGGCCAGCCCACTCTGCCGGTGGTGCTCCAGGATGTTCCAGACTTGGGCTGACCTGGAGTAGGTGCAGCCTGCTCTGCTTCAACATCTGGCGGGCCGCCTTTAGACAGACGGGCAACCCGCGGGTGAAGCATGCTGGCATGCCCAGCATCAGGGCAGTCTGTCTGTCTTAAATCAGTGAGCAAATGGAGGGGATGAGGAGCTAGGGAAAATCTGATGGAAGAGAGGTTTTCAGGTGGGATCTGAAGGTTGGGAGGGAGCAGAATGAAGGTGTTCAGGGAGAGAGTCCCGAGCATAGTGACATAGATTAAAAGGTCACAATGAAATCTATGGTTTTATGGTTCATACTGCCTGATCCAACAGTCAAGGGGAGTACAGCAAGATTACACACGGTATTTTCATACGTGACACTACTACCAGTGGTCACGCTAACTTGGGTGTGACCACCGGTGGTGTCACGTCTGCTTCCGCCAGTCAGATGTTGTTCACCATGGACAGGAGCAGAGTCCACCACAGACCATGGGACGGCTAACTCCAGGATGTGTGCTGGGCTCCTAGCCAGCACGCCTTCCGGAGTTAGCCCAGCCATGGTGCAGGGAGGGCAACCCCGTACCGTGGTAGAGTGGGCCATCACATCTGATGGCCTGCTCTACCTAACTCTGGCCTGATAGGTGGCCCGCCGCACTCGCCTGTCAGGGAGGGAGCCAGGCTGCGCTGAGCAGCACGGGGCTGAGGCCATGAGGGTTGGCATGTTTGTTCAACGGCTGGGCCTAATCCTGACCATGGTAAGGGCTCTCACCACAGGCAGGATCAATGCATGGTGGTGCTTGGCATAGTCACGTGTGAAAATACCCACAGATTACAGTGAGATTTTCATTTGTAGTCAGCAGGAACCAATGTCTATTACCATCCACAGAGGTTCTCCCACTGACCTCCAAACGGAGACCCTCCCATTTCACACCAAAGGATGTTGGATGGATCAGGTTGTATGAAACATAAAATCATAGAATTTGAAAGGACCTCAATGGTCACTAGTCCAACCCCCGGCTTCATGGTAGGATATCCCTGTCTACAGCATCGCGGTCAGATTTTGAAAACCGCCAAGGAAGGAAATTCTAGAGCCTCCCAGGGCAGCTTAGCTTATTCCATTGTCCATCTGTTCACACACTGTTATAAGTATGGGAGCACCAAGCTTCAACCACTTGGGTTCTATAGTCACTACAATGGGAAGTGTAGGTAGTCACCATGACATCCACCACTCAGTGACTGTGCTATTTGCCCCCTCCCCTTGTATCACAGACACATGTGTATTACTATGCTACAGGTCTGGTGTGGGGTGAGTTTTAGTACTATTTCCGCGGTGTTAGTCCACATTCAACTGTCACAAGGGCTCAGTCACACAGCCGCTGGTGTAGCAGGTGGCATGGTGACTCACCCTACACCCCTCTGTAGTACAAACACAGCCTTTGAGTAGAAAATTTACTTTATGGAAAGTAAACCTGAAATCTGTTCACATTACCACCACTTCAACGTCCGATGCTGACAAAACAAGAAATCAGGCTGTTTTCAGAACAGCAGAGTCTATTCCTTATGCCTAAAATGAAGTAAGCTTCTGATTTACTTCTGATTATCTAAAATGAAGTAAACTTCTGATTGGTTCAATGAAATCTGGAATGTGAAGATGGGCACTTGGAGACAGTAAAATCTATCTGTCTCCACAGAAATGTTCAAGCAGTTCTTAGAAATATCAAAAAACAAAAGGCTTTTTTTCCCCTGAAAGTCTTTAGACTTAATCATGTTCTTAAGGAAATGTGGGATGAATTCTCTGCTGGCCTAACTCCACAAAAATCAAAAGAATTCTGCCAGCAGAGAATTTTGCTCTGCATTCCTAACTCATGATAATTAAAGAATATTGTTTTTGGATGTGAAGAGTTCTGTGAATTGTAAAATGTCGACAATTAGTTATTAAAACAGATCATAATCTTTTAGAAGCCTTACTCAGAAAAATGTATGCAAGACACTGTCTGGGTTTTAAAGAGTTCCAGAGAGAGAGAGAGATTCACTGGATATGAATAGCATAAATCTAGGACATCTCTTAGGATAATATTCAAGACATCACAGCAGTGAACCAAAGGATAAAAGAGGAAGTCAATTCAAGTATCATCCTTCCCCAAAAAATCAACTTGGAGCATTCTTAACATACTTCCCAGCATTGTATTATGGCTATGGTGCAGTTTCAAAGAGTGCTCTTGGAGACTAGATGAAATTGCAGCTCTCAATGGAATTATGTGCAAAGGATATGTAGTCATAGTATCAGATACCACGTTAGCCCATGCTGTGTTCACTTAGCAGTACGTATACATACGCACTTGAAATTCATGCCAATCTTTAAGGAAGGAAGGGATGCTACAGCATTCACCCCGACGTCGGCAGCAAACACAGCGAGACACTGGGTAAAAGCAAATACAGCAAGACACTGGGTAAAAGCAAATACAGCGAGACACTGGGTAAAAGCAAATACAGCGAGACACTGGGTAAAAGCAAATACAGCGAGACACTGGGTAAAAGCAAATACAGCAAGACACTGGGTAAAAGCAAACGTGACCACGCCACAGGGGCAACCCTGCCTGAGATGAAGCCACCGTGGCCACAATATGGGCCAGGTCAGAGTGTGGAACAAATCTTCACGTGGCTGAAGCCCAGGTGGTCAACTGCCCGACCCATGTGGGGGAGCATATGCTCGACCTGGTCTTCTGTTCTGGCCTTGAGGCGGGTGATCCATTAGTGGGGGATGTGAGGGTCATGCCCTTGTCATGGATGAATCATTATCTCCTTCAGGCCAGCCTCTCAGCACACCACCTCCAGAGGGGGATTGGACCAGTTAAGTTGGTCCGCCCTCGGAGGCTGATGGAACTGCAGTGGTTCCAGGAGGCTCTGAGGGAGTTAAACCTTAGATCCTGACAGTCACTCTGTCGATGAGCTGGTCCAGCATTGGAACATTTTGATGAGAGAGGCCATTGACAGGGTGGCGCCGAGACGTCCTCTGCCTCCGTCCCGTCACCGCAGAACCCCTTGGTTTATTGAGGGGCTGCGGTGTATGAAACAGGTAGGCAGGAGATTAGAACGACGCTGGCACCAGACTCACTCTGACCAGCCCCCGGAACAGCTCCGCTGGACGTGACTTTGCAGACGCTATGAGGGCAGCAAAGAATACTTTCTTTGCTGTCCTCACAGCCAATCAGGAAGCCGGGAGGCAGGACTACGGCAACCGGCTACAGCTGGGGAAGGGCGCAGCCTGAAAAGTATTTAAGCCTTGGTGTGGCCACAGGAAGCTGGTGGAGCAATGTCTCTTACCCCTCCCCATTCTTGTCTGTGGTGTGGAGTACTGCTAGGGTTGTGCAGCACGGGTGCGACCCCAGTCTTACTATGAATGTTTGATTCCTGTGTTCTCCCCCTAAGTGTGGTAAGCTCGCTTATGGTGCCCCCTGTCTGCCTCCTGTGTGCTCCGGGCCAGGTGAGCGCTCGTACTGTCCCTCCTGTTCTGTGGGTGCCTCCTGTTTAACTGCCCTCCTTGCTCCGTGTGAACCCTCTGCTGATTGTCCCTCCTGTTCTGTGCGTGCCTCCTGTTTAACGGCCCTCCTTGCTCCGTGTGAACCCTCTGCTGATTGTCCCCTAAGGATGGGTGAACGCGGTGTGGATGTTCGGAGTTAGGCCCAAACTCGGTCTGTTCGGACGTCCGAACTGAACATTCAAACTTCCGAACAGTTTGGAAAAGTTCGGTTGAGTTTGGGGATGGGGATGGGGAAAACGTGACTGGAAGGGGGAGGCAGCTGAGGAGCAGACTTCCTGGCACCAAGGGTGGAGACCAGGGGTGGTTTCAGGGTCAAATGATACCGATACAGGAAAAAAATCTGTGATACCAATAGTGAAAAAATTCTGTATCGGTATTGATAGCAGTATTTTCGAGTATTCAGCCAAGTTCAGCGGAACCGAACTCTGCCGAACCAAACAACCAAACCCGAACTTGGGTTTCGAACTGAACAACCAAACGTCCGAACATCCGAACCGCGTTCTGTTCGCTCATCTCTGCTGTCCCCCCTGCTCTGTGTGAGCCCGTGCTTCATTGTTCCCCCTGCTCCATGTGAGCCCGTGCTTCATTGTTCCCTCTGCTCCGTGTGAGCCCGTGCTTCGTTGTTCCCCCTGCTCCATGTGAGCCCGTGCTTCGTTGTTCCCCCTGCTCCGTGTGAGCCCGTGCTTC
>QEPC01006549.1:3600644-3615496 GCA_003113815.1 Sphenodon punctatus | reverse complement strand
GGGAGATGGACACAGGATGTTCAACATTTCTGATCCTGCTAGATCTCTCAGCCGCTTTTGACACAGTGGACCATGGGCTGCTGTTGAGATGGCTGCGAGACCTAGGGGGTCTGGACGGGACTGTTCTAGGATGGTTCCGCTCATTCCTCTTGGGGAGAAGCCAGTGGGTGGCGCTGGGGACTGAAACATCAAGCCCCCGGGCCCTGACCTGTGGCGTTCCACAGGGTTCGATCTTGTCTCCATTATTATTTAATGTATATATGCAGCCCCTGGGGGAGATCGTGAGAGGGTTCGGGGTGCGATGTCACCAATATGCTGATGATACTCAGCTGTACCTCTCATTTTCAACTGACCCAGGTCCTGCTGTCTCATTACTTTCCCCGTGTCTGGAGGCCTTGGCGGATTGGATGTGGCAGAACAGACTGAAGCTCAATCCTGACAAGACAGAGGTGATGGTGGTGGGCAGGGCAAGGGAGATGCTGGCTTCCCTTGTAGGGGGGTCGTCCTTCTATAGCCCAGCAGGTTCGGAGTCTGGGAGTGCTTCTGGACTCAGACCTCCATCTGGACCAACAGGTGGAGGTGGTGGCTAAAGCCGCCTTTTGCCAGTAGTATCTAGTGCAGAGACTGCGTCCGTATATTTCCGGGCCTGATCTGGCCACCCTCACCCACACCTTCATCACCTCGAGGATAGACTACTGTAATGCGCTCTATGTGGGGCTTCCCTTGACACTGGTTCGGAGGCTGCAGCTAGTGCAGAATGCGGCAGCCCATTTCCTTACAGGGACGGGTTGGCGGGAGCACATAACGCCTGTGCTCCGTACTCTGCACTGGCTGCCTATAGCGTACTGAGCCAGATTCAAGGTGTTAGTGTTGACTTATAAAGCCCTGTATGGTCTGGGCTCCTCATACCTCAGGGACCGCCTTGCCCTCCGAGCCCCAGAGCAATCCCTTCGGTCTGTCAGGGGCGCCTTTCTGGAGGTCCCCCGGGTAAAATGGGGAGAGCATTCTCAGTGGCTGGGCCGCAATTTTGGAACTCCCTCCCGGAGGAAGCCCGCCTGGCCCCAGGTCTGCTGACTTTTCACCGAGACTGCAATACTTGGCTGTTCACCCAGGCCTTCGGAGAGGAGGGTTGGAGGGTGGGGTAGTTGGGGGTAAATTTGAGGGGTTTAAGATATTTTAAAAATGTTGTTGTTGTTTTAGTATTTTTCTTGAATTTTATTGTTATGGATTTTTGGCTTTTGTAAGCTGCCCCAAGATGCCGTAGGCATGAGGGGGGTGGTTAATAAATATAAATAAATAAATAAATAAATAAATTTTTTTAACTCTCCAGCATGAGGGAAGGGGAGGAGACTGAGGCCCTGTTCCGATGAACAGGTAACTTGGCGTGGTTGGGCCTTACTTCTGCTTTATGTCTGAATCACGCACCTATGGGCATTCCAACGTGATCAAAGACGCACCTGATTTGCATGCATGTCCCCTTTCCTGACCTTCTAAGGACTCTTTCCTGCACACCACGTGTGAAAATGAGAGAGCCCTGAGACCGTACGACTGACATCAAGGAAGACCAATTCTTACACTAGGTTGTTCCAGTGGGACAAAGCTCCTTAGTCCCAAGAGGGATTCATGGACACTTCGGAATCATTTAGAAAAATGGTTGTGCCATGGGAGAAGCACGATTGGTGCTACATGCTGGCTTCCTCATGTTGTAGGCATTGTCCAGAGGGGTGGTCACTCTAGGAGATGCCGAGTCAGGAGTAGTAATAGTTTCACTCTATTCTGCGTTGGTCATACTCATCTGGAGTCCTGTGTCCAGTTCTGGGCAGCATACTTTAAGGACATTGACAAATAGGAACAGGTTCAGAGGAGGGTGACAAAGATGGTCAGGGATCTGGAAACCAAGTCCTATGGGGAAAGGTTGAAGGAGCTGGGCATGTTTAGCCTTGACATGATAGCGGTCTTCCACTAGTACCTGAAGGGCTGTTCGAGAGAATGGCAAATACTTGTTCTCTCTTGCCCCTGAAGGCAAGACTAGAAATAATGGGCTCAAATTACAAGAAAGCAGATTTCGATTAAATATTAGGAAGAACGTTCCAACGGTAAGAGCTGTTCGACAGTGGAACATATTACCTAGGGAGGTGGTGGACTCTCCTTCGCTGGAGGTTTTCAGAGAGAGGCCAGACATCCATCCGTCAGGGATTTCCTGTACTGAGCAGGGGGTTGGACTAGATTACCTTGGAGGTCACTTCCAACTCTATGATCAACATCAACCCCCAGCAGACTTAATGAATGAGCACTAAACAGCTGGCTAGCACCAGATTTCCTAATGAAGAGCTCAATCCTCTCCCACGAAAGTCAATAAGAGATGGACATGAAGTTATTCAAAATGACATCTTTTATTGGGTGTTTGGCCCCAGGAGGAACCCATTTATTTATTTATTTATTTAACATTTTTATTATCCCACCCCTCCTGCCTCAGGCAGCTCGGGGCGGCTCACATCATATAAATATAAAAACACTTAAAACAACTTTAAAAGGAGGTACCAAATACCCACCCCCGCCCACCCCACCCAAACCCAAACTCCCACCCATCTCCCTCGCTAAATGCCTGGCAGAACAACCAGGTCTTACAACTTCGTTGAAATGAAGGGAAATCAGGGGCCAGCCGGGCCCCCACCGGCAAGGAGTTCCACCGCCATGGTGCAGCCACCGAGAATGCCCTCTCCTGTGTGGCCCCCTGGAAAACTCAGGGGACCTCAAGCAAGGCGCCCCCGGATGACCGCAGGGGATGATCCAAAGCCCGGGGGTGAGGCAGTCCTGCAGATAGGCAGGGCCTAGGCCGTTTAGGGCTTTATAGGCCAATACCAACACCTTGAATTGGGCCCAGAAAACCACTGGCAGCCAGTGCAGAGAATGGAGCACCAGTGTAATGTGCTCCCAGCAGCCCAGCCCCACCAAAAGTCGGGCCGCTGCATTCTGCACCAGCTGCAACTTCCGAGCCATCACCATGGCTAGCCCCACGTAGAGCACGTTACAACAGTCCAACCTGGAGGTGATGAAAGCATGGATGACAGTGGCCAGGTCAGAGTCTGAGACATACGGCCGGAGCCGTCGCACCAGGAGTAATTGGTGAAAAGCACTCCTTGCCACAGCCTCCACCTGGATAGCCAGGCAGAGCTGTGCATCGAGGAGTACCCCCAGACTTCGAACCTGGGAAACCAATGGAGGACAGACCCCGTCAATGATGGGGGCCGCCATCTCCATCGGCTTACCCACCAGCATCACCTCCGTCTCGACAGGATTCAGCCTCAGTTGGTTTGCCCTCATTCAGTCCCCCACAGCCGTCAGACACCAGGTAAGCACTGAGACCGCCGGGCCTAGGTCCAGAAGCTTCCTGGCACCGGAGAATGGGAATAAGTGTAGGCCGGTTCTGAGGAGAAAGAAGCCTTCTTGATTTAAGGACGACAGATTTTGCAGATGAAGAAGAGGCAGCATGGCCTCTCTGGTGATTTCAGGCAGTTGGTTCTCTGCTGTCTTTCCATAGTTATGCATTCAATTGCTTGAGCATTTCAACAAGTGCTGCTTAGTGATAATTTGGCAGTAACTCAGCATTTTAGTTAACAGTTAAGTAATGACATGGTTTCATTTTACATTGTGAGGGAGAAAGCAACAAGAGAAAAGCAGCTATGAAAGAATGCTTTGGGATTGCTCTAGAACACTGCCACCTCGTGACAATTTACAAACAGAGCACTGCTTGCTGGAGAATTGGAGATAGGCATGGGTAAGAGATTAGGATGGAGCAGTGGGGGGTGGGGGGGGGTTCTGTTGTTTTCACCCGCCTCTGCTAGAAGATGGGGAGAGAATGAACAATCTGGAAAAGCATCTTGGCCCCCAAACTCTGGTGCATTTTGACTACTTCACAATGTAACCGATGGCTTTTGTTCTGCAACCCCTGTGCTGGTGTTACCACCATGCAAATCCAGAGCCACTCCACTGACTGCATGTCCCCAGCTGTCTGTTCTTGGAGATTTGTGGCTCATTCCGTCCCTGGCTCAACATCCCAGTTAAGCCCCTGAAAACGAGTACATGAGCAACAGAGAAAATGCCTGGAACAAACTCCTGCTTAGCTAAGATATTTATACACAAATGACTCCATCTTGCATTTCTGGAAGGCTACCAGAAAACAGGAGTTAAGCAGGAGGGGCATGAAGAGTGTTGCAAACATCACAACGGAGCAGACGTATGAAGGTAATACAGACAGGGAGCAGCGACAGCAGCGGTGGGTATTATGGGATCAAGAAAACAGTAAGGGTAGAGGAGATGGAGATGTGGGAGAAACCTTAGAACTACAGAAATGGGGCAATACATGTGCGACAGGCTGGCGGTCCAGCTGAAGCAAAAGTCCTTGCTGGACTGGCACCATTCACATTTCTGATGGCTGCAGCCACAACTTTCCAATCCTTGTGGTGGTTTCCATGTTGTCTCAGGGAAGGCATTCCTTGGTACTCGCTTGCTTCGCTGCTTGGGGACATGATCCCTGCTGCTGGTGTGGGAGTTACTGGGGAATTAGCCCCCGTGGATGAATAATCCCATCCCTCGCTCAGACCTCCCTTTGCCTGAGGGATTGGGTTCTTGCACAGTTTGTGTCCCCCTTCCGGAGGGTGGGCCTTGTCTGTAATCTCGACGTGTCCCTTTGGAGTGGCTAGGCGTCCCAAATCTTCACCCACACTCAGCTCCCTAGGCACCACTCTCTTGTAGAGCCCTGGCCTCCAGGCTGTTTGCAGGGGCCTGCAGTCTCCACGGTGATGTTCTCCTTCTGTCTCTGCTGGTACTCGCCTCCCTAGCTTTGGCAAGTTACCAGCTGCTCCACCCAGGCCTCTCTCTCACTCAGACCAAGGAGGTTGTCCACCCCAAGCTAGCAGCTTCCAGGCAGCTCTAGTCTATTTTAGCCCCTGGGTGTGGACTAGTTTCTTGCTCAGTCACCCTCCTGCAACCTTTGCTCCAAGAATGCAGGCTCAGTCATCCCCCTGCATTACAGTTGGTGGCTCATCCGCCTCCCTTTGCTCTCCCTGAGGCCTTTGCCGAGTGCCTCCCTTCTGCTCTGCTTCAGGTTTCAGGCCCTGCCCTTAAGGGTCTTCATGAACCCTTTTGCTCCTTCCTTGGGCAGGGTCAGGACTCCCACCTCTCTCCCCAGCATGGTGGCTCTGAGCTCTGGCTCCAGGAGCTCTTCATCCTGCTATCACCAAGCAATGACTGACTGACTGGGACTGGGTCCCTGCTCTTATACCCCAGCCAGGGTCAGGTCAACCTCTACTCCCAGCCAGCTGATCTACTACACTGGGTCCCAGCGTAACCCTCTGGTTGCTGGAACTAACCCAGTAGCAGAGTGCCACCACACTGTGGGCTTCATTCTGCAAAGTCTCGGCTACAGCATGTCGTATAGCTAAGCATCTGTGTATGTGCTTGAAGGATCGGAGTCTTACATTTTAGGAGTGTGGGTCACGACGTGCTCTTTCCTTCCCTGTGTTATTGTTTCAAGCAACTACCAGCTAAGGAAAGAGCAAACTGTGTGTGTGTGTGTGTGTGTGTACATACATACACACACACTAAATATTCAGTTTAGTTTATTTACGTAGCAAAAGCCATAGTCGAAAAGAATTTATATAACACGTTACAACATTACAAAACATCAAGTGTATTATCCTCACACGGGGCTCAGTACATAACATATATATATAATAAAGGCAAATAATAATAATAAAATTAAAAATAATTACAATAGTAATAATTATAATAATAATAATAATTCATCATCATCATATCAACTATCCCTACATAGGATTGACTAACAAGTACACAAAATACATCCACGAAATCTGTGCACACAAACAAAAAAATTAAGCAGGCATTCACACAGTTATCAAAACAAAAAACCCTTTAACAAAAAATTAAGAACATGGGGAAACTAAAATCAAATATCTTAATTCCCTTGTCTCACATATCAAGCTACTTAAGGCTAGACCCTTTAATGGTTTTTACCATGGTTTTTACCATGTAAAAACAGTGGGGGCACGTCTGGGGGTGGGTGGGTCTGAGTGTGCTGCATGGCGCGCACACATGCACTTCCGGTGAGTGGGGGAGGAATCACATCAGACGGGCCGGGACAGGTGCCCGCTCCTACCCAGGCACTGCTCGCTCATGCTGCCCCGAGCTGTTGTGAGCCTCCCGGAGTTTCCGTAGGGCTAGAGCGAGCGGGATACAAGTAATTGAATAAATAAATAATAAATATAAATAAATGCCTCCGCATGGAGCACCCCAGCTTTTTCCCTGATGCTCTGTCTGGGGGCATGAATGGGCGGTGCATGCATCACAGGATGCATTCCTTCAGATGGGCCCTCGGATGGGTGGGAGGATGGGGAGGTGGGATATCATGGGCCCTTTTCACACGAGACGCCCTCCCCCTTGCCCATGTGAGTGACTGAGTGGGTGAGGGGGCGCATCCATGTGATAGCAAGTGGGGGTGGGGAAACACCAAGCAGGGGGCGCTTTACAGCTGAGCAACCCACCTCACTGTGTTTCTCCAAATCTCTGCTCAGGGGTCCCCACAACTGGCAAACCCCCGAAAACCCTTGGTATTCCGCTGCCACCACCCAAGTTAATCCCAGCGGGCATTCACACCACTCAGGAAATGTGAACTCCAAAAGGCATAGGTCTCACAGCTTCCCAAGAGCACTCCCCCTTCCTGGCACTCTGTTCCTGGAATTTCCTCCCCTGCGTTGGAGGCCGATCCCCAGAGTCACCCACGGGAGGCTTCCCTTGGTCCCCAAACTGTTGGCTTCTAGCCAAAAAAGTAGTTTCCCCCTCTTTAGTAGCTTGGCCTGGTTACCTGGCCTAAGGAGACGTTTAATGGTCAGCCAATAACACACACACACACACACACACGCACACACACACAGTAGAGTAAAAACAAAGCTTAGAATTTACTGGTGCATATAAACAGGAATAAAAACAAGGTGTACACCGAGAACCAAGAGGTGGTAAAAACCCTTTGAGCAATGTGAGTCAGTTCTTTGGACGTGGTAGTCCATTCGGAACACGTCTCTCTACAACTGTATCTGATGTAGCAGGCAGACTAGCAAAGTACTCACGCAGGGCGGTTCTGGTCCGATCTCCATAGGGGATGTTTTTCCTATGGGGTTCAAGTTCTTGTCCTGGCAAGGCCAGAGTTACAGAGTTACTGCCAAACCATGAACTCCATGTGTGCCTCAGGCAGAGAGGACACGAGTATAGCAGAGTGTGCCAGAGAGTGAGACCAACGAGAGCCCAAAGCTCCCGGCTCGGTCCTTTTAAAAGTTCCCTTCCCCCTGTGATTCGTTCAGGCGGGTCACCTGGCCACAGGTAGATTCCCCCTGACCAGTCCAAGCCAATTAGGTTTCTGCCTCCTGCTGGCCTTAGGAAATTCCTTAGGAATTTCAGGAATGTGGGGTCCTACCCATGTGCTGGATTAGAGGCCTAGCACTCAGTTAGGCCTGACTTGGTTTCAGGCAGAGTGTCTTTGTCCGTGCCAGTGGCTCTTTGTCCGTGCCAGTGGCATTTTGCGACAGTGGGTGGGGGTGCGTGCGTGTTCCCACACTCCACCCCCCCTCCACCCATCGCCCATGCACGGAAGCATTGGGGGGAAAAAATGGAGGTGCCTCTGTGCATGAAGATGGGCATGCATCCATGTGCCGGGCTGCACACGCGTCGCACACTCGCCGCTGTCTCTCTACCCATCCCCCATGGACTGTGGCACCTCCGCAGTCCATTTAAAAAGGGCCAGAGGGTTCAACTATAAGAGGATTTAGCAATACCCAAGTAATAGAAATGGTTCTTAAAAGGTGGGATTGTTATAATGGGGGATTTATTCTAAGCAGGATTGTTTATAATGAGCTTTGACTATCATAGGTTTGGGAACAAGCACTGTAGCCAACAGACAACTCATTTAAACCTTGGTTTCTCAAAACAGCATGAAGGGGGAAATGGTTTGAGATAGGCTGCCATGAACCTTGGGGAAAACAAGATAACTTATTGTCCTAAAATTCAGAGATCCATTTGAGGCTATCATGATGTAACATGGGATTACAAACCAGGGATCCAACAATTTTAAAAAATGCTGCACATGAAGGAAAAATTAGCACAGGTGAAGGATGCAAAAGCAAATTCCTTTCAGCAAACCTGGAAAAAAAATTAAAACATCACAGGGCTGTTGTAAGGATTAAAAGTTGTGTTCAATTGTTCTATGCAAAGCACTCAAAGTGTCATGGCAGGGGTGTGTGATATAATCAAACAAATAATGAATAATAAACAAAACCCAAAGCAAGCCTCGGGTAATGCAGCAGAAAGATGTGAGCAAAACAATTCCAAGAGGAAAAAGAAACCCACTTCTAAAAGGTTCATTCATGGACCAAATAGTATCGTTTTCAATCCCTTTCCACTTGAAGACCCAGTTCAAACTGTCAATCTGTCTTGCAAGGCTGGCCTTAGAATTTGCAGAGCCCACGGCGAAGATAAAATGCAGGGGTCCCGGTGGCTTTTCCCGTTCTCTGTAGCATGGCCCCCTTGGGGGCATCCTCCTCCATGGGGGGGCGGGAGAGATGGTTGTGTTTGGGCCCCACTGGGAGGGAATGGGGCTTAAGCACTCTGCCCTGGTGAAAGTGGGGGACACTGTGGGGGTCCTGGACATAGAAAGAAAATAGTGGAGCCCGAGGCAGTCGCCCAGGGTTGCTTTGTGCCATGGTAAGGCGACCCGGATCTCTTGGAAAGCACATGGCAGTAGTGGAATCAAAGAAGGGCTCCAGAAACTCAAATGGTTGTGACATGGTTCCTAGACGGCATAGTAAACTACACCATGGAATACACTCAATAAGGTGACTCTAGCATTCCAGTTTGGACTTTCCTCCCAAGACATGGATTAGTTATGCTCCCGCCACCCGACAGCAGAGAGACCTTTGACCCAAACAACTACAGACGCAGCTGTGCAAGTAGCCCCTTCTCTTTGAAAATTAGACAGCTATTGATTAACAACCATGTAAAATTCCAATTTCATTCCTCCCGGAGACTCCACTAATGGCTCTGTGACTGGCCAGTCTTGCTCCATGGAGAGTAATCACTGGTGCAGGCCCCCAAAAACTCCAGCTTCAGCAAACTTGTCCACCTTCCAATTCTCCATCACAGAAATACACAGAAAAGCTCCACCATCAAAGAGCTTTAAGTATATCCTTTTCCTAGCGCCTCATCCCCAAAGGCTCATTCATTATCATGGATGCCTCCTCCCTCCTTCACTCAGAGCTCCCTCCCCACTTTTCCCTGTAACTAAGGGTGTTTTCAGACGTTACGGGGCCACTTGGCCCCGTACTGAAAACAACCCATTCATCCCCCGCCAGGATGACCCCGTCACGCCCTAACAGACGTGCCGGAGGATCCCGGCGGGGAATCTGGGAGGGGGCGGGGCCGCACGGCGTAACGTGTGGCCGCACGGCCCCGCCCCCTCCACGCTCCCCGCCGCTCGCCCTCTGGGGAGATGGGTGGGCGGCGGGGCCAATGCAGCCGCAGCGTCTGGCCGAAATCGCCACGGCCCGGGATCCTGCATGTGATCCCGGGCCGTGGCGCCCGACCAGACGTGATTTTTTTTTTGGTCCCCGTCGGAGATCACTTTCACCACGCTTCCCGGGAAAGTCCCCTGGGGAGCCCGGGAAGCGTGGTTGAAAATGACCCCGTGTGGGTATTGACTGTGGCGAATATCTGGCGGCCGCCAAACAGACGTTCGAGGCACAGTGACCACAGGTGGGTATTCACCGTGGTTCACTGTGATCTCGTAACGTCTGAAATCACCCTAAGTTAAGCACCTGCACCTTCTCAACTTCATGAATGTATCCCTACCTCTCCCTGTGATCCCCTTTTTCTTGTCTTTCCTATATTCTAAACCCTTTGGGGCAGGGATCTGTCTATAACTATTGATTGTACAGGGCCAGGGACACTGCTTGTGCTATATAAATAAAATAAATATAATATAATTAATGAAAGTGGAAAGCCATGTGATAGTCTATCCATTGGACCCAGCGAGGAGTGTAACACAAGGCTGCGTTCCCATTTACAGTGGTGATGGCGGCAGAGGGAGGGGCCAGGGAAGACGCGGCAACGCAGAGGAGCCGGGAGACAGGGAAAGAGTCAGTGCAAACGGGGATCTGCCGTGGCTTCTCTTGCGCAAATCAGGGTGCAAAATCCTGCCCTGACATGCATGGGAGAAGCCGTGGCAGATCCCTGTTCGCACCGGCTCTTTTCCTGTCAGCTGGCTCCTCCGCACTGCCGTGTCTTTCCTGGCCCCTCCCTCTGCTGCCACCGCTGCCGCAGATGGGAACGTACCCTAAGCAACACGCAAACAGAGAGTTACATGGAAGACTAAGGGACATAGCCTCAGTCTGATCTTTTAAACTGCATTAATCAATGATTTACCAACTCTAAAACCAGGACTTCCACTAAACTATTCTCATTCATGGGGTGAAAACAGACATGACACTAACTCCACTTTAACATTTCTTATGCATATTGCAGGACTGCATAGGGCACCAATACTGTCCTGCAACATGCATAAGAGACGTTAAAATGGTGTTAAAGTGGAGTTTGCATCATGTCTGTTTTCACCTGCTCTCTCTCCACTCATATGTATAGTGCCATCTGGTGACCAAATGTAATATTATGGTTTTAAAATGCACTTATTCCAACATAAGAAGTGCCATACTGGGTGAGACCAATGGGCCATCGAGCCCAGCATCCTGTCTCCAACAGTGGCCAATCTCAGTTGCTTGAAGTCCCCAACAGGTCACTATGGGGCAATCTATTTCCTGCTGTTCACTCCCTGCTCTCGACAGTAAGAGTTACATTCCCCAAACCTACCAGGCTAATAGCTGCTAATGGAACTATCCTCCAGAAACTTGTCCAATATTTTCTTAAACCCAGTTATGCTACTGGCCTTGACCACGTCCTCTGGCAACAAATTCCACAACTTAATTGTGCATTGGATGAAAAAATTTTTTCTTGTTTTTGTTTTAAATCTGCTACCTATTAGCTTCATGGAGTGTCCACTAGTTCTAGAACTATTTGAGAGGGAAAAGAACCATTCCCTATTAACATGTTCCACACTGCTCATGATTTTATAAACTTCCATCAGTCTTCTCATGATTTTTTAAACGTCTATTCTCTGTGTCGATTTAGGGGAAAAAAAATACTGATTGTTGATGGATTTATTTTTTTAAAAAAATTACCTACTTGATCTAGCAGAAAACGGATATTTTTTTTCAATTTTGAGGTAAAATATTTCAAACTATGTACACAATGTAAATGTGGTTGGGAAGACCATTTCCCCTTGGTTGAAAGAGAAAATGACTTAAGTGATCTATCCCAACGGATATGACTTGTGGGTCTGAAACATGGGCCAGAATTTGAGAATAACCTAGCGTGTCATGGCAAAATACACGGCGCATTGTGATAAAAACTAGGGAAAAAGTAACACGCGTGTAAGAGGAATGAGAAATGCACTTATTCAAACATAAGAACATAAGAAATAACAAGTGTGTAAGAGTTAAGAACAACCAATGTTAGCGGGCACAACATACAGTAGAACCTTGTTATAACACTTGTAATTAATTAATTAATTCATGTTATACCCTACCCTTCATGTAAGGCTCAGGGTGGATTACAACATAGAAACTGTATAAAAAGTACACAAATATATATATATATAAATGACCCACCCAATCCCCATCTGCCAAACGTTTGGTCAAAAAGAGAGGTCTTACATTGTCCCCAGGAAAGGGTCATGCTTGGACTCTGATGGGACCTCAAGGGGAAGGGAGTTCCGCAGCATGGGGACAGCAGCCAAGAACGCCTCTCTGCATACCCTTGCCATATGAACCTGGCTGACAGGGATCACGATGGGGCACAGTAAGAGAGAGAGCACAAACCTGCTTATAGCATGGCTACATCGCCACCAGCATGACATTTTGTTTTCTTTTTTAAGAAGCCAATTTTAAGCGCAATTCAAGGCGTAAGACCACCAATCACAGCCCTCAGAAATGGGAGACGATCCATTTTTCAGTACAGCGTAGACCTCGCTGTAATGTGGTCAGTGACCATAGCTCCAAAATTATCATATTCTAATGAGTGTCCACTGCATCGTATGAACAAAAGATCTGAGGTAGCTTTAAAGCCATTAATCAAACAGAGGCCACTGACTGAATGAAAGAACAAAGGCAGGCTATTCACTAGATCGGGGCGGGACTTCCAGGCCAAATCTGCTCCACATGGCAGTTTTTTATTTGGCACCTTTACAATTCCTGGATCTGGCTCGTGGATCCAGTCCTCACGTACTGAAAGAGTGTGATGAGTGTAAAGGCGTGAGGGTGGAGGCACACACTCTAGTCTAAGTCTAGCCTCCCTGCGGGACTCTACCTACCTACTCTAGACTCTAGTCTAGCCTACCTACTCTAGACTCTACCTACCTACTCTAGACTCTAGTCTAGCCTACCTGCGGGACTCTACCTACCTACTCTAGTCTAGCCTACCTGCTCTAGACTCTACCTACCTACTCTAGACTCTAGTCTAGCCTACCTGCTCTAGACTCTACCTACCTACTCTAGACTCTAGTCTAGCCTACCTGCTCTAGACTCTACCTACCTACTCTAGACTCTAGTCTAGCCTACCTGCTCTAGACTCTACCTACCTACTCTAGACTCTAGTCTAGCCTACCTGCTCTAGACTCTACCTACCTACTCTAGACTCTAGTCTAGCCTACCTGCTCTAGACTCTACCTACCTACTCTAGACTCTAGTCTAGCCTACCTGCTCTAGACTCTACCTACCTACTCTAGACTCTAGTCTAGCCTACCTGCTCTAGACTCTACCTACCTACTCTAGACTCTAGTCTAGCCTACCTGCTCTAGACTCTACCTACCTACTCTAGACTCTAGTCTAGCCTACCTGCTCTAGACTCTACCTACCTACTCTAGACTCTAGTCTAGCCTACCTGCGGGACTCTACCTACCTACTCTAGACTCTAGTCTAGCCTACCTGCGGGACTCTACCTACCTACTCAAGTCTAGCCTATGTGCGGGACTCTACCTACCTACTCTAGACTCTAGTCTAGCCTACCTGCGGGACTCTACCTACCTACTCTAGACTCTACTCTAGCCTACCTGCGGGACCGCCTCATCCTCCAGATCCTGGATCGGTCCCTGCGGTTGGCCGGGGGCACCCTCCTCAAGGTCCCCCAGGTTTCTCGGGTGTCGACCTTGCAGAGGGCCTTCTCTGTGGCCGCGCCGCGGTTGTGGAACTCCCTCCCATTGGAGGTCCGCCTGATTACCGACCTCCCCTCTTTCCGTAGACAATGTAAGACCTGGCTGTTCCGCGTGCTTTTCCTGAGGGAGAGGGGGTGGGTGGGGTGGGTTAGGGGTGATGGTGGTATGTTTTTATATTATGCTTTAATAGTGTTTTAAATTATATTATTGTTGTTTTGAATTGTTTTAGTATGTTGTTAGCCACCCCGAGATGCTTTTAGCAGGAGGGAGCGCCATACAAATTTTATTATAAATAAATTATAAATAAGGGATGGATCTGTGGCTTAGATTCTTGATCTGGATCTTTCCTATCCTTCCCCCTCGCCCCCCAGCATCCTAAGCACACCCCTTAATCATCCCTTCCCCCAACTCCTACATTCATTCCCAGAGTGGTCCCTGGGAGGGAAAAGGTTCTCCACCCTTTCCCCAGGTGTCAAGACAAGATCAAAAAACATGAGGGAATAACATGGATGCAGGGGGATGTGCAGCCGGTACATCATTTGTTACCTTTGTTAATCATTTTTATATTTTAATTACTAAAACCAACAAGAGTGACGGCAACCTGGGGCAGGGAAATGCACAGACGTGCGTCTGGATAGCGCCGGCCCCGCGCTGCTCAGGGTTGCCCGTCCTCCTTCCTGACGGGTGGCCAGAGCAGCCTATGAGGCTATCCATGGCTGCCCGGAAGTGCAGCAGACCCAGACTGCGGTAAAAGTGAGTGGGCCATCAAATGTGATGGCCCGCTTTACCCTGGTCCAGCATGCGCTGCACGGGCCATGGCGGCGCGTAGGCTGGGCTGTCCCTTGGCAAAGCGTGGAAATCCGTGCTTAAACACCCTCACTTTAAGCAGGATACTGACAAGCAGTAGCGGGTTCAGAGCAGAGCAGCAAGGACGATAAAAGGGATGGAGGGAAAAGATCTATGAGGAAAGACTGGAAGAACTGAGAATGTTTGACCTCACAAAAAAGGAGATCAAGAAAAGACATGATCACCGTTTTCAAATATGTAAAAGTCTGCTAATTGCCAAATGGTGCCCAGTTGTTCTCTCTGGTCCCTGAGGACAGGACTAGAGGGAATGGGTTCCAATTAAGGGAGAAAAGATTGAGGCTAAAGATTAGGAAGAATTTCCTAACTGCTAGAACAGTTCAGCAGGGGAATAATTTGCCAAGGAAGGTCGCAGTGGACCCGTCACTGGAGACCTGAAAAAACAAGTTAGACAGACATCTCTCAGGGATGGTGGATCCTGTTGTGGCAGGGGACTGGACCAATGGGCATTTTTACACACACCTTAAAGTGCTGGTCTTTCAATCTTCTGGGTTTACAAGTCCACAAGTAAGTTCTGGATGCATTTCTCTCTCTCTCTCTCTCTCTCTCACACACACACACAAACACAAATTGCCCTGAGGCAGTTCCTGGATGCATTCTTCACACAAACACTGCCCTGAGGCAGCCTAAAGTAGCCGCAGCTGTAGACGTGAGGGGCTGC
>QEPC01006549.1:3585997-3597377 GCA_003113815.1 Sphenodon punctatus | reverse complement strand
GCCGGCCGTAGGGGCTGCAATGGGACATGTCAAAATCCGCTCGCCTGCTTCTCTCCGGTGAGCACATTTCCGCTCCCCCTGCAAATCCCTGCCTGGCAAATAGGATTTGTAAGCCTGGCTCAATAATTACTTGTATATATTTGGCGGTCGTGGCCATCAATCAGGCAGCAAAAAGTTTGCAAAGAGCCTCTCCCTTCCCCAGTTGTGCCTGTGATGCTACCGTGCCGTCAGATCCCTTATTCTGAAACAGTTCTTTCTGCTCCTGGACTCTGCCTGCCATCCAGCAGCTGGGACTACAATTCCCAGCAGGCTGTGCGGATCAGGGACCATACAAGGCTTTTCTTTTTGAGTCACGTGCTGTTGGTGATCCCAGCTGGGTATCCAGTGTGAACTACGAGGTCTAGAAGGGATCGGTGGGTCTAGCCTTTTACCTGTGAGGCAGGTTTAGGGTAGGGGGATGGGGAACCTTGGGGGCCAAATGTAGACCCAGGCAAGTCTTTATGCAGTCCCTTTCCAGTTCCTGAATGTGGATCCAGTTCCTTCATCCAAGCACTAAAAGACTAAGGTCAGGGTAAGGGAGCAGAGATGAGGGCCCTGCCCACAAGGACAGAGGACAGATTAGTGATCTGGAACCCATTTTTCTTGAGCACACCCCCTTACACAACCCCACCCCCGTGTGGCCCTCGGAGTTTGTACTCCTTTTCAAAGTGGCGCCCCGGGAGGGAAAAGGTTCTCCCTGCCCTGGTTGAGGGGGGTCAGGAGAGTGTGTGTGGGGAGACTGTGGCCCCAATTCCCCCTGGAAGCACAGGCTTCCGATTTGCAAGATACCAAACTTGATTGTTGACCAAGGCTGTTTAGAACGAGGTCTATTGTTAACACCTGCCTAGGATTTCAATTGCCGATGAGTTTCCTAATCTTTTCTTTATACTTGTGACTTGGCTTGATGACTCCGCTTGCCTGATCTTGGCCTAGCTGTGCCCAACCCTGTGTTCAGTGCAGTGTCAGATTTCTCAGAGCTGGGGCGGGGGCAGTGGAATTGCTGTCACATTTCAAGGTTGTCCTGCCTGAAGGGGTAGGTTAAAAGCACGTTGTACGGAGACTGTCGGGAAGGGCTTTGGGGGATTCTGCTAGCGTATACCCTTAGATAGCGTCCAGCGTTTTTGTGGGAGTTTGTGGAATTTGTATCTAGGATGGTTATAGCTCAAGGGTGGCTTAATGGTTTTTTTGTTTGTTTTGCCCTTTCCCACTTCCTGGCTCCAGTTCCTATCTCCAAGCACTGAAAGACTGAGGCAGAGATCTATGATTTGGACCCTCCTTTTTCTGAGCACCCTCCCCAACCTGTTTGCGGCCCTCGGAGTTTGTACTAATTTTCAAGGAGGCCTCTGGGAGGGAAGAGAAGAGGAGGTTCCCCCACCCCCGGTGTAGATGCTCCTACATATTTAGCGTTGGGGGATTTAAACTGCCTTGTAGATACTGACTTGCTTTCTGAGACTTGGGCTTCCACGGATGTTCCAGCTTTCCATGGCCCTGACTCAACGCGTCGCAGAGCATGCACACAGATTTGATTTGTTGAGGTTGGCATGGAAATTGGACAAGTCCAAAGTGTTTCATGCAGGGTACCCCTTGAGTAGCGGGGGCCAGAGGCAAGGAAAACCGAGCTTCCATCTGTCCTAGATGTGGCAGTGAGCTGCCCCTCTGAGCTCATCAGGGGGGTGAAGAGGGTCCTGCAATTCTATGCCCTCAGATAGAGAATGGTGTGAGAAATGGATTGGATTCATGCAGGATTGACCACGTGCCCAAGGCTGTTTTCTCTGAATAGGCTTGAAACTGGTGTCTCCCATGAAAGTGGTCGGTCGTCAGCTGAGACCCCACATTTTACAAATGCGGTCTTCATCCTTCCTGGCAGGTTGGCGCTGGTGGTGGGTGCTGGCTGCCCTACTGCCTCTTGGCAGCAGGCGTGCAGGGTGCTGGCTGCCTTGAAAAAACCTGCGGAGCCTCCTTGGCTCGATTTCTTTGTAAGCCGCCTTGAGTCCTTTAGGGAGAAAGGCAGGGTCTAAACGGGAAGCTAGAAGCTGTCCTCGATGCCACTGAACTGGGCAATTCTCTCCCTGTCTCGATTCTTTCATTTTCAGGGGAGGCTTGGCAGAGCAGTTAGAAGGACCTCGCTGCCTGTAGCTACGGTACCCTCTTCTCTCCTCTGGATGTGTCCTACACCCTCCAGTTTGTTACCATCCACTGCATGTCACCCTCCCTAATCCTGGTCGTCTACTGACCGTACGCACCTCACACCCCCCCGCTCACTGCTCCTCCCTGTATGTATCGCCTCCGGTTGTTTTTCCCTGTCCTCTCTCCTTCATGTCTGACACTCCTAGCACGATGCCCCCTGTTCATCCCCCCCCCTTCTCCTCCCGCTGCACAACCCTTCGTGTTGCTCTCCCTGTGACCCGCTCCTGTCTGTGTGACATGAGTGGGGTGTGGGGGGGGGTGGCTGGAGGTGTCTGTCTCATTGGATCGGTGTTTATAGCATGTCATTCTCTACGCAGGCTTTGTGGAGGGGGGATGTGACACAATCTCTACCCCCTCCCAAGCATTGTGCTAGGAACTCTCTTAAGGGAAAATGAGTGCAGATCACATGGTCCATATTCCTTTTTTTAATCATGATTATTTAGGCTATGCTTTATTTATTTACTTGGATTTATACCCTGTTCTTTCCCGCAGGGTGGCTTACAAAAATATGACAATATAAAAAAACCCCAATAAAAATGTATCCTATAGAATTTCTATCCCCGCCCACCAAAACCCCAGCCAAATAAATAGGTCTTGTATTGCCTTCTGAAGCTGCCCGCTCCCCCTCCCCTTTCCTCCTATTTCCTCTGGACATGCCGTACAGCCCTCCCACATCTGGATACCTTTCTAACCTGGTCAGAGAGCATGTCCCCCAAAGTGCCCAGATAGGGGGGGTTCTAGTGTACTTTTTTGGATTGCAGTAGCATCTAGAGAGCTGTGTCTTGGCTTAATCCTATTGTGCTAGATTCTGTGTGAACGAAGTGTGTGGTGTGGCCCAATCCAGATACAAGAAGTAGGTGAAATCAATAAATTCAGGGTAGGAGTAAGATGTTATAAAATGACCAAGTTCGGCCTGAGGCACCCTAATCTCTCAAATCTGACATGGCTCCCCCTGCCCTTTGCTTTTAGCTCTCCATGCTGGCTTATTGAGACAGGATCTTGCTGTCGTGTTGATTACAGCAAAAGCCATGACTGCTCTCTTTCAGATATGACTCCGTACTACGAATCTCTCTGCAAGTCGTTTGATTGGCAGATGGACATGGATCTCTTGAATAAGATGAAGAAAGCGAACGAGGAGGAGCTGAAGCGTCTTGAAGCTCAGCTGGAAGATGCGGAGAAGAACTTGGGGGAGAGCGAAATCCGCGATGCGATGATGGCCAAGGCGGAATATCTGTGCAGGATTGGTGACAAGGTGAACCATGAAAACCAGCCACTGAGGCCCTCTAGAGAGAGCAGGCTGAAATGTACTGGAGGGAGGAGTGAAAATCTAATTGCGACTAATAGAATCTAAACTATATAGGAACAGAAAGGAAAGGATTGGGAAAATACTGCATTTTCTAGGCGGTGTGTTCAGTATTGTGGGGTGAGTGGCATACAGTCTTCATCTATCCAATGGGTTGGCTTTAATTCATAAACGATAAATGCGTGCTACTTTCTATTGGAATACTTACGCTGACCATCATTAGGGACTCTTCCTGAGCTACTTGAGGATCAAGAAACAAGGAAAGAGAGGCGTAATGAGAGTGTTTGATCAGTGAGAATACTTGCTTACTGCTGCTTGCTGAGATGGAGGTTTTGTGGGAGGAAAGTACGCTACAGATGGAGAAAAGGAATCGCTTTCTACAATGAATAAAACTTGCAAAAAAGTTTCTTTGAGAGCAGTAGTCCGAGACGTGTCTTCACTGACGTCTGTAGCGGAGTGGGAAAGAAAATTATTGGGTTTCTATTGGGCATAATCTAGGAGAAACTGTCAGTAAGGGGACCTCAGCTGAAGGCCGCAGAACAGCATCTCTGTGTGTCCTCCCCCCCCCGGCAGAGGAAGGTGAATTGGGAGAAACTTGCAAAGCGGCCAAATAAGAATAGTTAATTTGGTAATGTCAGTCTCCGCTTTTGACACGGTGGGAATTGTTGTAATATTTTAGCAATGTAACTATATATGCAGAGTGATCCTTTATCCCTCTTTGTAACAGTCAGATGAGTAACTGGTTGCCCTGTAGATTAAGAATGTATTGGGAGTGAAAGTGTTAAAATGTTTGTTATTGTTTGGAAGGCGGTTGCAGTTTCAGCTCGATGATGGGTAAGACTGTCGTTTACCAGTGGGGAAGGAGTGGGACCCGTTTTCCAGAACGGGTTAACTTTGACAAAGAAAGCTGGCTTTGCAAGATGATTGAGGCACCCTGGCAAGCTTCCTTTGCCTGCTCAGCATTTTCAGTCCCCCACAATTTGCTAAAGCCCTTTTTTCAGTCAGATAACCATAAAATTGGACAGGACTCCGAGGGTCATTGCTTGGTGCAGGATCTGCTGTATCCAAACCATCACAGAGATGTCCTCTCCAGGCTCGCAATGATGGAAATCCACAATGTCCCTAGGCAGCCTGGTTCCACTTCCTGACTCTCCTTGCAGCCAGGAAATCTATATGATTTATTAGCAAAGCTGTTAAAAAAAAATAAAATCCCGTGCCTCTGCTGCATACTTGCTTACTTGAGCAACCCTGGACCTCGTCCCTCTTACAAGTTCCGCACAGCCTAGAGAGTAGTCTATATATGCCTGTCTAGTGAATTATATATGTATTTACTGCCCTGCTCGTTAGCACCCGAGGTAGCAAGTTTCTGTGTCATTAATTGCCCAAAGTAATTTTCTGGGTCTCTAGTCTGTGTTATAATATTGGCAAATAATTGCTTTTTTTAGGAAGGAGCTCTGACAGCCTTCCGTAAGACCTACGACAAAACCGTGGCACTGGGCCATCGCCTAGACATTGTTTTCTATCTCCTAAGAATTGGCTTGTTCTACGTGGATAATGACCTCATCACGCGCAACACGGAGAAAGCCAAGAGGTACCATTTCTCTTGCTAGAGGGCATGGAAAGACCCTGTCAGCTGGATCTCAAGGAGTAAAGCATTAGCGGGTCCGTTTGACTAACACATAACACTGGTTTTGAAGGTAGCTGCAGAACAGTTTGACAAGCAGTCAGTAAATTTGGCTTCATTTCTCTTTTTCCTAGCGCTGAAACAAGTACTCGCCAAATTGCGCTATCCGACCAGTAACATCGGATACTAATCGGTACTCAACTGGCAACCTGATGTACCGGAGTACTGATTTTCATCCTGGTTTTCTGACTCTTGTACTGATTTTTGTCTCTTGCGTTCTGTACCAATTTCTTTACCGATTTACTGTTCTACCGATCAGTAAAACAGTAAATTGATAACTTGGTAATCAGGTGCTCGATCAGTACTCTGGTAGCCCGCCGGACACCCGATACGGTACTTAGAATTGTGGGTATACCCCACAGGTAACAGATGACAACCCACAACCCTCCTCAGAAACCCAACCAGCCCCTATTCCCGCCCGCCAAATGCTCTCTCAAACACACCAACTCTGGAAGATGCTTAGGGATGGGCTCAAGGAGGTTCTCCTGGGGAAGGAAGTTCCACAAAACTGGGAAAAATGTAAAAACTAAAAGTATCGAAACGAGGGAAACATAGAGCACTACAAAAAGTACCCAAAACCCACGAAAAATGCGGTTATCAAACAAAGGTATATATTAAAAACTCCCACACCACCCTCCTGGGCACTCCCATCCCATTCCTTTTTAATTGCTCGATTTTCCCCTGGGGGTGGATGAGTGGAAGAAAAAGGGAAGAGTTAAGGGTACGGGTGGAGGGAAGAGCAGAGACAGCAAAGCCTGTCAGGCGTGGTGATAAGACTGGCTGACAGTAACTAATTGTGTTTCCGCTGTATTGCTGCCTTTCTGCCCCTTTCGTTCCGAGGCTGCAGGTTTCCCCCACTAAGTGAGAAGGAGAACTTCCCTCTCTTCCTGGGCTGGACCAGCACCTTTGTGCACAGGAAATTCTCTGAACTGTTGGGTTTGTTCTGGGAACTGCCTGCCTACCCCTCCACACAAACCCATTGTCCTCCTTCCCCTCTGATTGGCTGTCAGCTGGCATGAGAGGGGCTAAGATAGCTTGTCTGAAATGAGAGTTATTGGTGGCGTCGCCTCTTCCCCCCGGGCTGGGAAGAAAATGATAGTGAGAAGCTGTCGCCCTCTAGATTCTGGGAGACGGAAATTACCTTGTTTCTTCTCTTCTGCATCTCCCGGCTGCTGCAGGGAGCGCTGGTCCCCAATTTTGCTTCTTGCCTCAAAGGAAGGGGTCTCTGCTACTCTAGGACTTCCCCAACCTCTGGTTTTGGTCCCTTCCCTGAGAAGAGCTCCGGTGCCTGCAAGTGCAGCTCAGCAGTACTGCAGCATTGAGTTCCCATGATCCTTGACAGTTCTCCTGCCTCCCACAGCCTGTAACCAGCAGGCTTCCTTCCTCTGCAGGCTGGTAAACCTTTTGAGCAGCAGCCGAGGCAATAAGGTCTCTCTCTGTCTGCCAGCTCGCGAGGGAGTTTCACAGCCGTCGAGGTTAAAAGCATGGATTCTGTGGACACTGCTCTTCATGCTCTCCAGGGGAAGCTTTTTGGCTGCCCTGGTTGTAACCCCTCGCTGTCGTTTTCTAGCTACAATTTCTTTCAGATCTTTGTTCTGGTTCAGTCTGTTTTGCGACTCTGTTCATGGCTTCTCAGAAAAGGAAGCAAACGCATGTCTCTTGTTTTTAAGTTTAATAGAAGAAGGAGGAGATTGGGACAGGAGAAATCGCCTTAAAGTCTACCAGGGTCTTTACTGCGTAGCTATCCGAGACTTCAAGCAAGCTGCCGAACTCTTCCTCGATACAGTTTCGACGTTCACGTCCTATGAGCTCATGGATTACAAGACGTTTGTAACCTACACGGTCTACGTCAGCATGATTGCATTAGACAGACCTGACCTTCGAGAGAAGGTGAGCTAAGCAAAGGGCTGCAGGGATTCATGTGGCTTTTTGATGAACATCAAGCTCCCCCCACCACCCCTCATCCAAGACTAATGACATCTAATGTTTCTGAATTGTTTGCTTTTATTTTCAGGTGATTAAAGGGGCAGAGATCCTGGAAGTGTTGCACAGTTTACCAAAAGTACGGCAATATCTTTTTTCACTTTATGAATGTCGTTACTCAGTTTTCTTCCAGTCGCTAGGTAAGTGTGTTGTCCACTAGTACCTTTCCCCCCGGGGTCCTGAATGCAGCTTGCTTCAAGGGATACCTGAGGCTTTTGGAGTTGCTTGGAGAAGGATTATACCTTGGGGGGTGGGGGAGTTGAACCCCGGTAGTGTGTCTGATAACCCAGGGGGAATACCCACAGTTTTGAGGGGTCTATTTGGGTGCCTCATCAGTACCCGAATACCAATTTTGGGTACCTGATTATTAGGGGTGGGAATTTCGGTTCCCCCCGGTATCCGAAACTGCCGGTATTTTGCTGTACCGGCAGTTTCGGATTAACCCGGTAATCTGGGGTACCGGTACCGGTTCCCCGTGCCGGATTTTTTTACATTGCGGCCATTGAAATGAATGTCCACAATGTAAAAAAAACAAAAAAAACCACACCACTCACTTTCCCTCCCACATCCAGGCTGCGCGGATGGAAGGGGGGACACACACACACACACACACCCCGAGCCTGGATTTGTTTAAAAAAAATGTATCCCGAAGTCCAGCTGCTAGTGTGGGCTTCGGGCTGGCGGCGGCGGTGGTGACCCGGACACCAGCAGCAGCCAGGATGATCCCTGGAGTGGGGGGTGGTTTAACACCCCCCACCCCAGGGTTTGCCCTACCCCCCCACCCAGATCGCTTTACTTGACCTTCGGGTGGTGGCGGCAGCTGCCGCCGCAACCTGAACAACAAATAAGGTGATCTGGGTGGCGGGGGGTAGGGCAATCCCTGGGGTGGGGGGTGTTAAACCACCCCCCACTCCAGGGATCACCTAGTACCTGCTGATACGGGCTCCAGGTTGCCGCCGCCGGCGCAGCGGCGGTCCGGAGCCCACACTAGCAGCCAGACTTTGGGATAAAATAAAATTTAAAAAAATCCAGAATGGGTGGGGGGTGTCCCCCCCCCTTCCCCCCACGCAGCCTGGGAGGGGAAGGAGGGAGGTATGGGTTTTTTCCCCCATTGATTAAATGGGGACAGGTCCCCATTGAAATCAATGAAAAAAACCCGGTACCGGTATACCGTTTTTAATCCGGTAAACCGTTTTTTTGTAAACCGGTAACCGGTTTTTTGCCCCAAGTCCCACCCCTACGTGATTATTATTAATATGTATTTATATAGTGCCAGTGGTGTACCTGCCACTGTACAATTCATTGTTATAGATTACCCCAGAGTAACATTGATTGCTGTTATCAAGTTGCCATTTTACCAATCGGTAAACAGTAAATTGATATCTGAACTTGGGAAAACTCAGGACAGGAAGTCCAAAAATTGGGATGAAAATGAGTAAATCAATATTTATGTATTTATATTGTTACCCCACCTTCCCCCAAGGATTGAGGGCAGCTTATAACATGTAAATACAATCAAATACATTTAAAATCCCTTAAAACTCATATCACCGACAGCCGGTGCCTTAAATTTCAAGGCTTCAAGGACTGTATTCTTGGCCACCAAATACCTGGCTGAACAAAACTCTCCTCCGGAAGACAAACGGGATTGGGCTTAGAGGGAACTCCAAAGGGAGGGAATTCCATCACTGTGGGTCAGCAACTGAGAACGCCCCTTGTAGCAACTTCATGGGTCGTTGGCACTCACAAGAGGGGGCCCCCGGCCGACCTCAGAGGCCATGAGGGTACCTAGGGGAAGAGGCGGGTCTTTCAGATACCAGGGGCCCAAGCCGTTTAGGGCTTTATAGGTTCAAACCTGGCTGGTCTGTCAGATCCCCGTTACTCCCCAGGAGTTGAGTTGGGCACCGTAATCTCATTATTGCAGGTACTCATTTCAGCTGTACTCGAGGAGTTCTTTCACCGCTTGGGAAGAAGATATTTACCTCTTACGAAATTGAGCTCTCCCTCCATAGCCGTCTGCTGCAAAGGAAAATGCCAGTTTGGGGGATTCGCATGCTCCGTTAAATATTTTTCTTATCAAATGAGCATTGGAAAAGGTGGCATCACAGGCCCTAGCCAAGTCCTGTACGGTGGGATTCGAGAACAAGCTGGCTGTCCTGGCAGCAATTCTGGGACAGAAGGAAGGTTCCCTATTGCAGAATCAGGCCCATTTAATTCCTTCCAACATCCTGGCAGCTCACCTGTCAAGCCAGCTTCTCTGCCGTACACGTGAAACTGAGAGCCAAGCAGGTGCCAATTGCTGTAGGTTTTTGTCTTTCTTTTGCAAGCTGATTTCCTGGGAGCAACAGGAAAGAGTGTTTGTGGCTCTTGGCTGCTCTCATCCAGGTTCTGTGGGAAAAGTAGTGAATGGGAGGAGGGGGACAGTTTGAAAATACCTCTTCTGCCGCTGCTCGTTCTGCTTCCGCTTCCCTGGGAATATGTTACGAGTAGCAAGGAAGTCAGAATTTAGGCAAAACCTCTGTCCCTTATTTCCCTTTTCTCAAAGAGTGGATTGAAAGTGGCCTCTGCAGCAGACAGCTCTGAACTAGAGCTCCCCATCCTAGCAGGTTTCACCGACCGCTCGGAGCTGCTGGCCAAAAAGGATCTCTTGACATGTCGGATTCCTTCAAATTAAAGTGTCTCGCCAGTCTCTCTCCTCTTCCACACAGCCCTTAAGCCGTTCTGTCCAAGCAAGTCCACCCAGTAGTCTAGGGATAATAGACATTTGCACCTTGGACCTGTGGATTTGGTTTGTATCTTCGAACACACCCTAAGTACGTGGGTTCCAGGATAAGCCACGTTCCTTCATGCTTCATTAGCACCACATCAATATAAGTTATAGACCATATGGGTGACTTTTTTCTTTTCTTTTTTTAATTTCAGCTACCGTAGAACAAGAAATGAAAAAGGATTGGCTGTTTGCACCTCATTATCGCTATTACGTCCGGGAAATGCGCATCCACGCCTACAGCCAGCTGCTAAAGTCCTACCGGTCCTTGACGCTGGGCTACATGGCGGATGCTTTCGGTGTCTGCGTAGAATTCATAGATCAGTAAGTCAGGCCACTTCCACCAGTGACCTACCAGGGAGGCAGGAAACTGTCTGCGAGGGCAATCGCGGCTCTGCTCTCATGGGAGTTAGCGCACGTACGAAAGAGCTGTTCTGCTTTTATCCTGCGAGAACACCCGTCAGAATTGTACAAGCTACATTGGGGGACCCAGTCATGCGCGAGTGTCCTCTCCGGATACAGGTGGAATAATGCGGTCTCACGTGCACTAATTCCTGTGAAAATATTTATTTATTTATTTATTTCATTATATTTATAGGCCGTCCCCCCATGCCTACGGCATCTCAGGGCGGCTTCCAGCATAATATAAAACAATTTTTAAACATAAAAAATCTACAATATCATAATTAAAACAAATTTAACCCCCCCACCACCAAAGGCCTGGGTGAACAGCCAAGTCTTACAGATGTGTCGAAAGGCCAACAGGCCCGGGGCCAGGCGAGGCTCCTCTGGGAGGGAGTTCCACAACCGCGGCCCGGCCACCGAGAACGCCCTCTCCATTGTGGCCCCTCGTCTTACAAGGGGGAGCTCCAGAAAGGCGCCCCTGGTGAACCGAAGGGATCGCTCTGAGGCGCGGAGGGCGAGGCAGTCCCCGAGATATGAGGGGCTCAGACCGTGCAGGGCTTTGTAAATCAATACTAAGACCTTGAATCTGGCTCGGTACACTATAGGCAGCCAGTGCAGAGAGCACCGGTGTTATGTGCTCACGCCGCCCCGCCAGGAGATGGGCCGCCGCATTCTGAACTAACTGCAGCCTCCGAACCAGAAACAAGGGAAGCCCCACGTAGAGCGCGCTGCAGTAGTCTAGCCTCGAGGTGATGAAGGCATGGACAAGAGTGGCCAGATCGGGCCCGGAGAGGTAAGGTCGAAGCCCCCGTACCAGATACAACTGACGAAAGGCAGCTTTAGCCACCGCCTCCACTTGCCGATCCAGACGGAAGCCTGAATCCAAAACCACCCCCAGACTCCGAACCTGAAGAGCAACAGGCGGGTGAATCCCCCCCCCCATCAGGGGGGCCAGCACCTCCCCCGCCCTTCCCACCACCATCACTTCCGTCTTATCGGGATTGAGCTTCAG
>QEPC01006549.1:3429132-3585897 GCA_003113815.1 Sphenodon punctatus | reverse complement strand
CCCAAGTCTCGCAGCCGTCTCAACAGCAGCCCATGGTCCACGGTATCAAAAGCGGCCGAGAGATCTAGCAGGATCAAAAAGGTCAAACATCCTGCGTCCATCTCCCGGCGGAGATCATCCACCAAGGCCACCAACGCCGTCTCGGTACTGTAGCTGGGGCAGAACCAGATTGAAAAGGGTCAAGGAAACCGATTCTGTCCAAATGTGCCTGGAGCTGCAGTGCCACTGCCCGTTCAATAACTTTCCCTAAAAAGGGGAGATTATAGACGGGTCGGTAGCTGGCGAGTGTGTCCACATCCAAAGATGGCTTCTTCAGCAGGGGACGTACAACAACCTCCTTGAGACTGGGTGCCAATCTCCCCTGCCGAAGGGACGCGTTCACTATCCTCGCCAGCACCGTCCCCAAGGTCTCCCTGGAGGCTTTCACCAACCAGGACGGGCACGGGTCTAGTTCACAACCGGTGACTCTGACAGACCCCAGGACATTCACTGCATCAGCCGGAGTCACTTTCTGAAACTCATCCCAGAAAGATCGACCAGACGGAGCCTCCATAACCTCGTGTCCCTCGCTTACTGCTTCCAATCCGGTGTCTAAGTTGCTCTGGATCTGAGCGATCTTGTCTGCAAAGTAGGTGGCAAACTCCTCACAGCGGGCCTGGGACAAGTCCCCGTCCAGGCGGAGGGAGGCCGGACTGACCAGCCTCCGCACCACCCAGAACAGCTCTGCTGGACGCGACTTCACAGACGCTATGAGGGCAGCAAAGAACTCCTTCTTTGCTGTCCTCACAGCCTCAACTTAGAAACGCAAATAGGCCCTATGGAGAAGTCGGTCAGATTCAGAGCGAGTCCGATGCCAGCGTCACTCTAGTCTCCTACCTACCTGCTTCATACACCGCAGCCCCTCAGTAAACCAAGGGGCCCTGCGGTGACGAGACGGAGGGAGAAGACGTCTTGGAGCCACCCTGTCGATGGCCTCCCCCAACAAGATGTTCCAATGCTGGACCAGCTCATCTGCAGAGTGGCCGTCCGGGTCTAAGGTTAATTCCCTCAGAGCCTCCTGGAACCGCTGTAGTTCCATCAGCCTCCGAGGGCGGACCAACCTAACTGGTCCAATCCCCTTCTGAGGGAGGTGCGCTGAGAGGCTGGCCTGTAGGAGATAATGATCCGGCCATGACACGGGCGTGACCCTCACATCCTCCACTAACAGATCACCCGCCTCAAGGCCAGAACAAAAGATCAGGTCGAGGCTATGCCCCCCCCCCCATGGGTTGGGCAGTTGAGCCGTTATTGCATTCACAGAAGTTTCCCTGCCTCCCTGGTGACGTGTGAAAATGGCCTCAGTCCATTTGTTTTAAAACCTTGTGCTTTAGACAGGTTTTAGCTTGCAATGAGCCCATGGCCCCCTCCCCTCCCCCCCCAAAAAGATTTGAAAAGTTCTTAGACTATTAAACGATCAAATTCTCAGTGTGAAATTTTTGGAATTATTAGTCTGACATTAAAATTGAGTCTGTAAAAACTGTGTTCTTGCTAAAGAATTACACTGTTGCCCAGGAAGTTAGTGTAAAGCAGCATCTTCTGATTGACAGCTAGAAAATATTCCCAACCTCTTTAAAACGTGACTAATTCTGCCAGCGATTTCCCTGGCAGACTGAATAGTCCTTAATTAGATTCTGGCCTCTGCCCCAAGGGGCTTACACTGCAGCTCTGGGCAATAGAGTTGAAACAAATCCACGTGCCAGACTGCTCCTGTCTGAGAATCGGAATGGGGGGTGGGGAAAGGAGGAGGCGGCAGATTGCTTACAAGCTCTGCTCTCTCCCATCAGACTCATTTGACTGTCCGTGAAACAGCTGGATCTTGAACTCTCCTTTTCCTTTTTTGCAATCAGGGAACTTTCGCGATTCATCGCAGCTGGGAGACTACACTGCAAAATAGACAAAGTCAACGAGATCGTAGAAACTAACCGGTAGGTCCTTCAAAACCTTCCACGAGTCCAGCGCCCCTCTCTCTCTCTCTTGGGGGCTTTGCTGTCGTTTCCATGGAGGTTGTGCTTATCGGTCAGCAGTGACGGTGATTGAGACGCTCTCGTTGTGAGCTCTCCCTATTGAACTCTCTTTCCATTCTTCCTAGGCCCGACAGCAAGAACTGGCAGTACCAAGAAACCATCAAGAAAGGAGATCTGCTGCTAAACAGAGTTCAGAAACTTTCCAGAGTCATTAATATGTAACTTTACTTTTTTTTAAATCAAACCAAGGGAATGCCTAATCTTGACCTTGAAAGCCTGTTTCGGAGGTAATCTATAATCTGTTGTCTAACTTGGCATACTGTAGTTGAGGGAATGTCCAGCCGGACGAAGCTAGGGTTTTTACAGTCGTCTTCATTGTGTTAAACAACTGAACTGTTGAAATGTTCCGCTCATGTTTTCAGATCCACTTCATTTTATTAAATGTATGAGACCATTGACCATCTCTTGTAGCGTGTTGAGTTTGCCATTTCAGCTAATGCGAGGCTCCCTTAGTTGGAAATCAGCCTAGCCAGCAGAGAGAGAGCTGATTGGCTGACTATCAATCCCTCTCCATTTCAGCCAAAGACAAAACCGATATCCATTAAGCCGGTATCCTTCCAGGAGGCCGGGTCACGCTGTGCTATAACCAAGAAAATTGATTGATTGTTGCAGGAAATGGGCATTTCATTGGGGTAACCTGAAGAACGGAGTCTTGCAAATTTCCAAATGATGGTTTCAGACAACAGGAGGTTCTGTCGTAGCTTGATCCAGCTGGCCAAGCCAAACACCGTACATCAACCTGAGCAGCCTGGGTGAAAGAGAGAGCCTAGTTTCTGGTGAGGGTAGGTGGCTATGGAGCAATTGCTCTTAGTGGAGCCTAGGACAGTCGACCTGCTTGACCGGGAGGACACAGCAGCTTTATAAAAGGAAGGCATGTCAGTGATTAGCTGTGATGATGATCAGGTGATAAAGCCTTGTGTTCAGAGCACCCATAAGCCCCTGGTTGCCAGAAGCTGGGAGTGAACAATGGAATGGATTGTGTCCATGGTTCTTCTAATCTGTTACAGGCCATTTTCAGAGACAAGCTAGGGGGCTAGATGGAGCAGCCCTCTGACCCAATACACCAGCAGTAATGTTTGAGCTAAAGCCATCTGCAGAGCATATTGGATTCACGTTTGCTCTAACCATCGCTAGAATCAGGTGATGCAGTAAGGCAGTGGTGGGGAACCTCAGTCCTGAGGGCCAAACGCAGCCTAGGGCTAACTTTTATGTGGCCCCCTTCCAGTCTCTGAATCAGGCCCCTGGATCCAGTTCCTTCCCCCCCAAGCACTGAAAAACTCAGCTCAGGCAAGGGAGCAGAGATTAAGACCACATTCACGCCACTGGCACCCGACCAGCCCCTGCATATTTGGCTCCGGGAGAGAATCCAGATGCCAAAATATGCGTGGGGTTTTGCCAGTGTGAAAGCTCCCCCCCAAACAGCTTTACAGGCAAACACCCGGAAAAGCAGGGAAATCCAGCTCTGTACATTTCTGGGTGTTGGCCGGCACAGCCATGGGGGGGCTCTTTCACAGCAGCGAAACCTCACGCAGATTTTGGCTTCCGGATTCTCTCCCCGAGCCAAACTGCGGGGATCGGCCGGCTACTGAAGGTGAATGCGGTCAAAGTCCTGCCTAAAAGGATAGAAATGGAAGTTTCAACTCAATCAGAAAGTGAGGGGCGACCAGCCTGTAAGTGGAATAACCCGTGGCTATTCAATCTCACTTTGTGGGGCACGAATGGTGGCAAAAGAGGCAGCATGTTCTGGCCCAAGTGCCGTTAAAAACCTCAGCAGTTCACCTGTTGCTCTGGAGGATTCTTCCCCCACCAGACCAGCCAAGCGCCAGTTTTCACTCAAGGCTCTATGCCACAATGCACACGAGCCAAGTGCAAGAGTTCTCTCAAACCTCTGCACTTCCTCTAGAAATCCTAGATGGGATGGGACGGGCCGGGCCGTGGAATCCCCTAGTGCAGGGAACCTTTTTCCTCCCAGGGACCACTTTGAAAATGAGCACATGCTCCGATGGCCGCGTAGAAGGTGGGAACGGGGGTGCTTGGGAAGGGGCACTGAAGAAAAGGAGGATCGAGGTCAGGGATCTGTTCTAAACTGTGGAGAGAGAATGTTTCAATAGTGACTCCTGCAGAGGTTCAGCCCAGCGCTGCTAGATACGGGCCCAGTTCAAACCCCAGTGCGGTTGGTAGCCAGGCAACAAATGTAGACTGGGAGCGGACTGGGCCCACGGTCTGGCCCTGCGAGCTGTCCAGTGGGCTGAACTAGGCAGGTGCGTGTGTCATCATGGCAGGGGGCAGGGCACCGGCCGCAGTGGGAGTGGGGAGTTGCCAGCCAGCTGCAGGGCTGTGTTCCCACCACCAGAACTGCCCTGGCCAGGGGTAACTCTCCCTACCCCCGGGTGGGACATCAGGTGTGTGAACACCCATTGGAGCGATAGGGGGCAAACAAGCGTTCCCAGGGGGAGAGACAATCTGCCTGGGATTAGGGCAGAAACAAGAATTGAAAAGGCTTATCGAGATCTTGCTGGGATATTTCTGTCGGGAGATTCTCAGGAGAATCTTGCTTTAAAATAAACTATAGAGGCACAAAGCGACCATCCTGGGCCGTTCTGTGCATTGGCAGCATTTTCCAAATGGGCCAACTTATGCAAATATGAAAAATGGCCACCGCGCATGCAAGGAACAGCTGCCTTTTTCGAAAACGGCAGTGGTGCCGCCGGCACCGTTTTGGAAAAGGGCAGCACAGGCACAGAATGGCCCCAGCAGCTGGTTGCGGCATGCACTGGGTTTAAAAAAAATCTTGATGAGAAATTGTCAAAACGGGGGCTTTTCTTGATTCTCATTTTCTCAATTCACATTATTATTTTATTATAAACATTTATATAACGCCGGTCATGTGCCTGGTGCTGTACAGAACATAGAAATAGACGTGGTCCCTGCCTGTGGCTTATAATCTAAAAGACAAGGAGGAGGAGACAGGGAGAGGGGACAGTGGGAGAGACAGGGGAGAAGACAAACAAACATTCAGGCGGATGCGAAGTCTCCGGTACGTGTGCTTGGCTTGGTTACAATCAGGTTCGTTGCAGCAGTCTGCAGAGGAGGGCAGACAGTGAGTATACGGGGAACGACTAGCAGGCATTGGGAAAGGCGGCGAGGAAAAAGTGGGTCTTGACTTGAGGGATTTGAAGGAGCGGAGGGAGGGGGCAAGGCGGATGTGGGTAGCGAGGGAGCTCTAGGCATGGGGGGCAGTGAGCGAGAAGGGGCGAAGGCGGTTAGGTGAGCAGGAGAAATGAGGGAGAGTGAGGGAGGGGACAGGAAGAGCAGAGAGCGCGTGCAGGAGTGTGTAGGGAGATTAGGTCTGAGAGGTAAGGGGGAGCTTGGTTGTGGAGTGTTTTGAACGTGAAAACCAGGAGTTTAAACAGGATACGTTCAGGAAGGGGGAGCCAGTGAAGAGAGAAGAGGAGAGGCTGCACATGGTCGAAGCGACGGGCAGAGTGAATGACCTTGGCAGCAGAGTTTTGGATCGCCACAAGGGGGGACAGGTGGGAGCGAGGGAGGCCAGCAAGGAGGAGGTTGCAGTAGTCGAGGCGAGAGATAACCATGGCATGAACAAGGATTTTGGCCGAGGAGACAGATAGAAAGGGGCGAATGCGGGCAATGTTGAGGAGAGCGAATCGGCAGGATTTGGCCACAGAGTCAATGTAAGGTTTAAAGGAGAGGTGCGTGTCAAAAATGAAGCCCAAGCTGCGGGCACGGAGAACAGGACGGATGGTGACCCCATCAATGCAGATGGTCAGGTCAGAGGGAGAGGAGGGGGATGGAGGAAAAATGAGGAGTTCAGTCTTGGCCATGTTCAGTTTGAGTTGGCGTCGGGACATCCAGGCGGAGATATCAGAGAGGCAGTCGACGAGGCGTGAGCGGATAGAGGAGGAGAGAGAGGGGGTAGAGAGATAGAGTTGGGTGTCATCAGCGTAGAGATGATATTGGAATCCATGGGAGGCAATAATTTTGCCAAGGGACGGTATAAATAGAGAAGAGGAGAGGGCCAACGACAGTGTCTTGGGGGACCCCAACTGAAAGGGGGAGGGAGGAGGAGTTTGACTCAGGGAGCGAGACTTTAAAGGAGCGGTTAGAGAGGTAGGAGGAGAATTAGTCAAGGACAGAGCCACGGAAGCCCAAAGACTAAAGCGAGTCCAATAGAAGCAAGTGGTCAACAGTGTCAAAGGCAACAGAGGTCAAGGAGGACAAGAATGGAGTAGTGGTGCTTGGATTTAGCGACAAGTAGATCATTGGTGATCTTAGCCAGGGCAGTTTCAGTAGAGTGGAGGGGAGAGGGTCCAGGGAGGAGTTGGCAGAGAGGAGGTCCAGGCAGCGGGAGTAGACGACACGTTCCAGCTTTGAAGCAAAGGGAAGGAGGGAGACTGGCCGGTAACTAGAGGAGTCAGATGGGTCCAGGGTGGGCTTTTTGAGGATGGGGGAGACAGTGGCATGCTTGAAGGCAGAGGGGAAGGAGCCTGTGGAAAGGGAGAGATTGATACATGTGGGGTGGGCACGACAGTGGGAGCAATAGAGGTCGGGAGGCGGGAGGGTCGAGGGGGCAGGTGGAGAGGTTGGATGAAGAGAGCAGAGCGGAGATTTCCTCGAGAGAGGCAGGAGGAAAGGATGTGAGGGGAGGGGGTGGGGGAGGTACGGGAGCGAGAGGAGGCGGGTGGGAGGCAATGTCCTGATGGATCTTGTCAATCTTTGAGATGAAGAATGATGCAAGATTCTGAGCAGCAAGGGAGGAGGGCAGGGGGATTTAAGAAGGGAGTCGAAAGTAGAGAAGAGGCGGCGAGGGTCACGAGAGAAAGATTCAATCCTGGAGGCATAATAGCGTTGTCTAGCTAGGGAGATAGCCGAGGAGAGGGAGAATTTGTAGTGGAGGAAGTCAGGGAGGGAGCAGGATTTGCGCCAGAGGCGTTCGGCAGCCCGGGTGCAGGAGCGGAGGTAGCAGATGTTAGGGGTGAGAAACTTGGGCTGTTTTCACACAGATTCGCCCCCCCCCCGCACATGTGCGGGTTGGGTGGCGGGGCATGTGCATGCCTGTGCTCCACGCATCACCCATGCATGGAGCAACAGGCGCCAATGCCCTGTACGTGGAGATGGGTGGAGGTCCATGGAAATGCACCCCCCATGCACCGCCCACTCACCCATACCACCACCACCCCCGCACCGCCAGCCCCTTTGAAAAGGGCTTTGGTTCTCGATAAGAATTGAGAAAAAATATTGCATTTCAGCCCTCGTGGGGATACATTCATTTTAGGGAAACCAGGTTTCCTAAGCTTGCCGTTGCCTGAAAATTCCCCAGCCTGACTTCTCCTGTTGATCCCTGCTCGCCAGTCTCCCTAGCCTCATAGCTGGGCTAAGAACCGGCAGGATGGCAGTCGAGAGATTTCATACTTATTCCATCCTGGACGGTTTTGCAGAATTCTCAGCTTCTCGCAGGGGCCTTGACCTGGGGTGCTCCCAGCATCCCTCTTTCTGCCAGTTGCTACTCGCTAGCTTTGCTGATCCCTGGTGCCATATTTACTGGAAGAGCAAAGACATGATGATCAAATGGCCCCAAAGCCATTTTCTAAGCTCTTCCTTTCCCTGGTGGTTCAGTATCAGAGAGAGGATTTCTGGGCATGGGAGGCAGTCGGGACTTGCATCAGATGTCTGCTTTATTAGGCAGTAGCAATGCACCCCTTACCTGTGGATAATACAAATGCCAAACCAGAGCTGGCCCCGGAGAAAGGTGGTCGAATGGTTTCTGCTGATCCCCAGTCACTTGGTTTCCCAAAAGTTAGAATGCGCAGCTCTCTGCGGGCCCTGTTAGGTTGCGTTGCTGCAAAAAGGAGACACCGTATTTCTGTCAAAGACGGTCTCTTCCCAGCGCCCCTGAAGATCTTGCTCTGCTCTAGCTGTCCAGGTTATTCCATGGTCCAGCCTCTGAGGTGACTCTCTGTCGGTGTTACTTCTAAGCCTGAGGAAGTGCTGTAGACTGCACTGCGTTCACAGAATTAACTAGCTAAACGAGAGCCAAGAACCTCTCTGGGGACCTGATTAATGCCTGAGTCCCGGCAAGATTGCTCGCTGGGAGCACCCAACCAGTTAGCAATGACTCACAGCTGGAGCTTTCAGTTCCTGGATTGAGCGGAGCAGCAATAACCACGTGGGAGACGTCGGTCACAGGCTGGGTTTGCCTTGGTGTGCTTTCCTCTCGGGATGTGTAGACGTGCCTCCCTCGCGGGGAAACAAGCAGCTGAATTCTCCCCCCCTCCCCCCAATTTTCAGCAGGTTGCAGTCAACCCAAATGACATTTGTCAAAATAGTCAAGCCACTGCTTCGTCACAACTTAGGTTTGTTTTGTTTCCCATTTTCCATTCGTTTCCACCAGGAAGAAGGGAAATTAATGTTGGGAAATGAATGATAAAAACTGGAAATGGCCAAACTGAATAAAATGACAAACCCAATGAACTAAAATTGTGAAAACCCGCAGCAGGAGCAGCCAAGGGCTGATTTAACGGGATGGTCTCTCTATCTGCCTCATCCATCCTGGTGCAATCGCTCTACTCACCCACACCTCTTGGGTTATTCAGAGATCAAAACCTGCAGACTCCAGCACCAAGCCACTTCTAGCCCTTGCTACTTTTGCAGGATGATTACTTTTCCAGTTAGTGGTTGTTTTCTCAGGAGGGGGTGGGTAGTCATTTTTTCTTCCTGCCTCCTTTCCTGTTTGTAGAATTATTTTATAGATGGATTGACCTCCAGCTTCTGGGTTTGTTCTCATGAGCTCAGTCTGCAGGGTAAGTCCCTCCTAATTCAATTTAACTCCCCCTGTGTTTCCACAAGCAAGGACCAGCAGTAGAAACCCCTTTCTACCAGTGCTGGTAGGAAAATGTGTGGAAAGGGAGGGTGATTTTATGATATACTTTTAGGAAGGAGTGTGTATTAAAAATAGTAAAGAAAAGTGTGACAATTTATGGAAGGAGGTGGCTACGCCAAAGGTCATGCTTGTCAGTACTGGAGGGAAGCAATTACACACACACAGGGTCCTCTACTGTTCCTGGAAAAACTCAGCATCTTTCTTCCTTGTGTTTCTCTGCCTCACTGACTGCCTGTTATTCCAGCTCCCCCTGCTTGCAGTTCCCACAAGGGAGATCAGGGGAGGGGAGATGCTATTTAACCATTAGTACTCCCTGCTTGTGGAAATAAAGGAACAAGGGGAGTTAGCCTGGCGGCCCCTTTGCCTTTATTCGCCCTGGCAAACTTTAAACACGGTAGTAATTCCAGTAGTTTCTCGTGCCAGAGAAACTACTGGAATTTCTACCGTGTTTAAAGTTTGCCAGGGCGAATAAAGGCAAACGGGCCAGGCTAACTCCTACCCTGCCCATCCCCCAAGCCTCCTGGGCACAAGGTTTCAGCAGAGCGGTAAGAATCCACGAGGCCTGACCCAGAGACCAAGTAGCTCCCTACAGCTGAAGTTGGCCGTCACTTATTTATACAGCAGCAGGGATGGGTGTCTAGTGCTGAACAACTGTGACAGGAGTGAGGTGGAGGGGACGCCCACTGTGTGGTGGGGCTTCAGTAGAGCCCCACAGGACCCCCTTCTCCATCCACAGCCGTACATTCACACAACTGTCAAAGCACCTGCAGTTCAATGGCCCTTCCCCATTTTCCTGTTTCCCCCCAACAAGGCAGTGAACTGCAAGAGTCTGGCCACATCTGTGGATTGTACAGTGCCAGGTTCACTGCTGGCACTAAATAATCAGAGAGTGGTGCTCTGGGTTTAGCTGTTCAGACATCTCCCTTGCTACTGGCTGAGCCGTGTGAGCAACTCTTTGCATCAGGTGGCAGGGAGCACAAAACAGGTTACCAAGGAGAACAGGGAACAGCAAGGCTTTCATACAAAATTCTCAATAGGGTTGTGCCAGCACCTGCTCTAAGAGTGTTGGGTGAATGGGCCTTTTCGGATGCCCTCTTATTTATCATGAGCCCAGCCTCAGACTGGGCCATGTTCCACTGAATGCTTAGTCTGAGGCAGTTGGGCCTGCCTTCTATCACGTTTACACAAATGGATCGCTAAACCAATGTTTTTCAGGTGTGGGAAGTAGGTCGCCCTGGACCATCCAGAGTACGTACTTCCCTTTGGTTTATATATTGGAGTAACTGTTCATGTGAACCCTTATCAGTGTGAGGGGAGCAGCTGTGGTTAAAACAATCACTAGGGGGAAAGTTGAGAGAGGAAAACGTGCCTGGCTTCTCTGTTGTCCAATTCTCTCCCCCTGCTTCATGCCAGTGCTAACCCTCAGTGCCCATAGGAAAACACTCGCTCACAACAGGGCTAATGTTGCTGCTAACTGTGGTTCCCAAACCTCCACCAGACACACCCCATTTTGAGACCTCTAAACCCAGGACCTGCAGACACCAAGGTATGGCCGCCAGAGTAGAACTATCCATTGGGATTAGGACCCGATCAACATGGTCTGATCCTGCCTCAGAGGCCCCAGTTCTGTCAACCTCACACCAGCATTACCAATCCAAGACCCCTGGCCTCAGGGTCATGTGAGAGACACCGCCTGTCACGAAGTGCCATGATTTTACATTGTTCCATGGGGTCAGACCACATCTAAAAGGAGAATTAGTCGAGGGAATGCCTCTATGATGTCATGGCATTCTAGGGGAGAGTGGGGTGAGCCACCTAGAAAACTGCACCCAACCTTGCTTGTGTGCCAGTCCATGGTTTGGGAAGGTCTACATTGGGAGCTGGTTCGCCATGGGTGAAGGATGAGCTTGTTTACCGTTGGGAGGGCAGGGCAGGGCAGGGCTTGACATAACCGATTCCTGGTCCACAGCTGAGGCCTTCTCGGTGCGACAGCAATGCAAAGCATCGCTGTCGTCCTGTTGAAGCCAAGCAACCATGATGAGAGCCCCGACCCAAGTCTTGGAAATCAATTCAGCGAGGACACCGACATGGTTCCCGTTTGGGATGGTTTTGCTGGTCGTTAGAATGAAGCAGAAACATATCATGTATCTCATGCAACCAACCTCATTTATTGAAAAGTCCTAATTTTATTGCCTTGTTTAGTAACATCCGTTTGTTCAACAAACGCTTTTCTTTCTTTCCATGAAGCAAAGCACAACTTTTTCTTATAAATAGTATAAATTATTTTATTTACAGAAACTCGTTACAAAACAAATAGACTATATATTTTTTTCTTTTAAATATCCAAAGTAATTTTTCTACCCCATGACATTTGTTCATGTACTATACAGCAGCCAACACAAAGTTCAGCTGAGCAGACGCTCTTGATTATGTATACAAATTATCAAAGTATTCACACATTTTACACAGGCAATTTGCTTCCCGAGCCAGGCTCCAGGACTAAGCCAGATGCTTCCGAGGCCTACATTCACATTGACAGTATGTAGTGCTCAGGTTTAAAATTATCTTTAGAAAACATAAAAGATTTTGCACAAAAAAACAAACAAACCCCAACAACCAACCACATAAAAATGATTCTTTTCTATGGAACAGTGAAAGGTTTAAGCATCTTTCTGACGCTGATCCTCTCTGTAGGACAGAGAGAGGAGGGAATCCTTGGCAATAGAACTCTCACAGGAAGACGACGGACTGACTGCCTTAAAAATGACATTGGGAAATCACTACGTTTTAAAAACTGATTTGAAGAGGTACTTACCTGGATTTATTTGTGTTTGTTTGTGTGTTTTCTGGATTACAAAATATTTTAAATAGTCTCTTAAAAAAAAAAAGTCTCGTTGGTGAATGAATTAACCAAAGGAGGCAGTTTAACAAATTGCTAGTTGAAAAGAAACATTTCTAACCCTTGGCATTATTTTTAGGGTGCGTTCTTTCAGTGGAAATTGCTTTGGAACGAGTTAAGAGAGTTTAAAACACTTTATAAAAATGACCAGCAGTCTTAGGATTTTTATTTCTGACCCCCCCGCCCCACCCCATCCTTAATTAAAATTAATATGTTGGTGGAAAAAAGCAAACTCCAGAATTTCAACTGAACATTCAAGTCTTTTAAGGAGAAGCTTTTCTAAACAGTCCAAGCTTAAAACTAGGTATAATTAGGCACTTTCAGTTTTTTTCCATTAGTTTTAAACCACATAAGACCCACCCACCCACGTGTGCATGTGCACACACGCACACACACAAATACTAAAAAAAGAGAAGCAGTGTGTCACTTAACTAAATGTAATCTTGGAATCAGGCAACAGATAAGAAATGCCATACAGACCGCCTAGGCCCCAAACTGGCAATCAAATGTCCGTACAGACCGTCAACGGGCAGAGGGCCGCTAGCTGGCATCTGGATGCAGGATTAGGGCCTTGGTTTGTACTTATCCACTCCAGAGATGTTAAAAGGGACACAGCTTTCACAAAACAGGCATCCCTAATGTTGCTAAGTAGGCATGTATGTTTACTATTGGCTTGGCAGTGAACCACTCAAATTATAAAAAGGTATTTGTTTTTCTTTTTTTAATTAATAAATAAATACTAGATGATCTCAATTGTACCAAAACTGGATATAAGAAAAAAAGACCTGTGCAAAAATACATATTTTAAATATGTACAATCAATTAACAAAATATGTCTTCTGAAATAGGGATACTTCAATATTTATAATAGAACAAGAAATTCCAAAATAAAGATACAAAAGTATGGGGTATTTTTTTCTTTGTTTTTTTTTTGTTTGTTTTTTTGTATAATTCTTTGTTCAACATTGTTGCAACGATTCTTTTTAGGTTAAGAAAACTGCAGGAGTCATCATGAGAAGCTGGAAAGACTATAAAAATTGTATCTCTTAAATTAATACCAAAATCTGTCTAGAAACAACCCCGCCACTGCAAATTCAATTTTGCAAGGTAAAATTAATTTTAAAACTTCCTTAATTATTTACAATAAGAATTAGGAGACACAATAAAAGCGTGAGGAACAATGTTCCGTCTATAACCAAGATCTAAAATGTAATCTTATTGTGTAATGTCGAAGCAAGTCTGTGCTCGAGGGCAGGAAGAATTTAAGATGTCCTCCTTACATATTCCGATAAGTTTACAACTAGGAGTTGCAAAGCAGATCTAGGGTTACAACCTGTCTAAATGAAGCACAGTAATTTAAAAAAATAGTAATGTCTTCCAAAGTTTGCACGCTTCTCAAGGTGCGTGGGCTTGCGACAAATCAACATAATCTTCAAAATAACTAAAAGGAGTTTGATTACTTAAAGCCACTAAGGTTTATTTCATGAAATTTCTGTCAGCCTTTGAAGATGAAGTCTTATCAAAGCCAAACTGCACATGTGACTGAAAACCTCTTAACGTGGGGCATTCAATGTGTGCAGATGCTTCTCTGTGGGACGGAATGTCACTTTGGTTGTTTTCCGCACAAGTAGACCAATTACAGTCTTAGCCCTGTCATTTGGGGGCATGTTAACTTGTTTTCCTGGGTACCCAGAGTTATTTTATGTTTGCATAATAAATGTCCAAAGTATTCTCCCCCCACTCTACTTTTCAAACGTGAGTTTCTCCATAAACCCAACGGTTAGAGGGTCTGCATAGAGGTGCATTGCTTCACTGGATTTAATAGGTTGTGTTCTGAGTCCCTGATGTGCTCTGCCCTGCCATATTGGGGGGAAAGGCTGGGCTGTGGGGGGCTAACTGGAAAGACTCCGATTGTCTGATGTCAGCAAGAGTGGGTGCCCCTTTAAGGCAAGAGCGCTAGGATTGGCTTTCTTTCGCTAGACACCTCTGTAAAAGTTTCAAAATGAAGCAATGTTTATAAGAAGTTTCATGGAGACCTCCAGATAAAACTCTTACGGTGAAGCCCTTTGAAGGATTTCCTGTTTGAGGTGTTTTGAAGACTAACTGCATTGCTCATGAAAACTGACCCACCTGGGGCTGTATAATATAGCTCGAATCCTCTTTGATCACAAATTGTCTGCATGTGGGGAAAAAAGGGGGCATCGACGTTTAGTGGGGCACTCAGAGCTGGCGTCAAGGAGAGTTCTCAGAAGAATCTGGGGTGGGGTGGGGGGGTATTAATCATTTGCTCCATGAGCAAGGCATCAATTTAACGGTAAGGACCACAATCCACAAGCTCCTTAGTAGCCCCACTGAAGCCCCGAGACCTTGTTGCTCTGGAGCAAGTGACTTATGGATTGTGGCCAAAGTCTTTTTCCGTGTTTTGACATTTTAAAAATTGAGTTTTGAAAGGGCTGTTTGGAGGCTGGTAAGGTACAACCAATTAAATTAAATTGGTATTTTTCCCACTCCCCCACACAACAAAGGTTTATGGGTATACAGTATTGGTCAAGAAATCTGCTCTTTGGGAATAAATTATCTGCCTGTGTTGACTGGATATTTTTGCATTTGGATTTCTTTTATCAAAAGTGATTCACATTTATTCTTATTTTTTAAAATTCTTCTGCAATTTGATCTCACTCCAAATATACTGTCGAATTGCTTCTGTACCAAGGGCGGATGTTATTTGACTGTTTGAGACTTTAAGCAAGTTTTTAGAACTCCTGACAGCTTCTTACCCCAAATTATTTGCAAAAGGCTGGGCAAAACACAGACAATGTCGTTTCTGAATTGTGCTATTTTTTAATATATTTTCTTTTGCATTCCCATTAAAGGAACATTGCTATAAAAACACTAAAGCCATATTCCCGTCTTGAGGGCGTTTCTTGTGCCGCAGGCCTTGTGCCCCCTTCTAGAGGGGTGATTTTGTTTTCAAATGGACAGTGCCTTATCGGTGGGTGGGTAAGAACCTATGAGACACCATAATGTTTTTTTTAATATTTAAAAAAAACACCATGATGAACAATATGTATATTTGTCCACAGTAATGTTCTCTCTCAAATATTCTTCTGCCCAGCCAATCTAGCTCAAAATAATGGCAAGATGATGTACTCCTGTATGTAAAATCTCAGAGATTGGTAGCCCACAGTCCAGAGCACTGCTTAACACTGATAAGAGCAATTCTGTGGTTGGAACTTCCTCCCGTGTCTATTTCTAGAATTCACTGCTACAGACATGGCTTCAAGGAGACACCTTGTGGAAACGACAGTCCGGTAGCTTTCCGCACCTGAGGACCGTGGGAAACGGGGAGAACTCAAAAGGCATCCGCGGAGTCCAGATTTCCAGATGGAGGTTTTGCTTGTAGTGAAAACTGTCCGGTGCTTTGCTCGCCGCAGCGTGTCCGGCGATCAGGGACGGGCCTTTGGCTTGAGAGGGAAGAAAAAAGCAAGTCAGGATCTGGGGAGGAGGTGGGAAAGCTGCATAGTTGGCAATGCCTTGCTGAAAACGGAGTGCATGTGCTGGCCCCGTCCCACGGCTGCGTGTGTCTCGATTGCTAAGTGCTTAAGCCGCAATCCGGGAACCACGGTCTGCCTTTTGACTAACGATGAAAGAAACTGAGATCAGTCTCCACTCCTCCCCCTTTTAATGGATACCTTCCATTTAAAGTAGCTTCTCCCTCCTCTATTAAAGACAAAATGGTTAACATGAAAGCACTCAGGAAATGGCAATTGAAGGTATTTACAGCAATTCTAGCTCAGCCCCTTTCCCCAGATGGTGTACTTTCCTGTCCTCATATTGCGAGAACATTTGCCAGGGAACGGGAATAAAGACTGGCCTGTTTGTTGGCGTTGGACGCAGTGCACGGTCCGTGTCTGAAGGGCGCTAGGAAACTCCCACCGCTTCAGCTACGGACTGGCGATGCCAGAGGATGCCGGAAACCACTCCCAGCCACAAGCCGTGCTATCAAACACATCCAGGGGTGGAAAAGCCCTGTGTCAGCACGGCGATGGAGAACTTCTCCAGTTACCATCCTGAGTTCTCTATAGTTTTCCCCCGAGAGTATTTTCCACCATGTCAAGTTTATTATAAGGGAGTGGCTTCCGCCATAGCCCAAATCAAAACAGTACATAGACCAATACAAAAACACACACTAAGTTTGCATGATAGTACACACTATATAAGTATAGGTATACATGACACCCAACTTACATGTTGGAACAATAACCTGTCTAGTCGTTTCCCAACACAATATTTATCCGGCCATTGGTGTCTCACACTTACCCAGCTTGCCCTTTACCTCCCACAACATACAGTCCTAGAAGCATATATTTCATAAAGGACCTTAAAAACCATACACGGAAGCTCCACTCTTAAAGCTGCACCTATTTGAATCAGTTAGCCAGGGGCCTGGAGCTCCCTTCGCTTTTTAGAGGCCAGCCAAACAAATGAGGCCACAGCAAAAACAGCCTCGGCACTTGTTAAACTAAGTACCGATAATTAGCCTCTAGGTTGGCACTGGAGGGCCCCACTAGTAGGGGTTCTAGCCAAACAGTCCGGAGATCTTTGAAATGAGGACAAGCCAATAAAAAATGGCTGGTAGTTTCCACTTCATTCTGATCGCAAGAGCACAGCTGTGAATTGTAGGGCACCTGCGCATATCGCCCCTCGGTAACTGCCATTCGCAGGAGCTGAAATCTGAGCAGCGCAAAGCTCCTTCGCAGATTCCGGTTTTGTAACTGGTTCAAGTACAGTTCAAAAGTACAAGACAATTTGACAGATCTCAAGAGTGGAGCCATCTTCCAGGCTGCCACACTGGAAAGGTCTTCCTCATGTTGAATATCTAGAAGCCTGTGCCAGATCTCCCTCTTAATTGCAGCAAATGATTTGCCTGCAAAATACTCAAAAAAACCACCAAGACCCAGATGACTAAGGATGGCTTTTAAATAGACCAGCCAGGGATAGGGTCCAGCTCCTCCTTAAGGCATAAATATGGTAAAGCGATATCCTGGAGTGCCAATAACCGCAACCAGTAACGAACTACTGCCATTTGGGACAGGGCATAGACCAAAATCAGACGTGTCTCCGCCCTCAAGACAGCAGCAGGACCCTCTCTTTCCAATTGCAGAAAACGGCGCAAAAAACAATTTTGCGGTTTTTCTCGGGTTATTACAATGACAATTTCTGATAATTATTACAAAATCAGAGCATATGCAGAGCGATCCAGTTCCTGCCGTTCACACCCAATTTCTGGAAGCTAAACATTTCATCCCTTAATAAACCTGATTAATAGTTACTTATGAACTTTATCGTCCATGAATTTATCCAATCCTTTAAAAAAAAGCTAATTATACTACCGGACAGGACGGAAACAAAATTTTGGCCTGGATTCCATTTTTTGATTGATCTGGCAAGACACAGACTGGAATACGATACGATCTGTGTTTCACCGGAATGACCGTAATAATTCCACCTCCTACGGTGCATGTGCAAAATGGAGGTGGCTATGCTGCGCACGCACAAAATGGTACAGTGGAGGCGGGAATGATTCTGATGGAACTATGATCAGAATTCCACCACAGAATTCTGATCGACTTTTTGAAAATGTGGAAAAAATTGAGTGCGAACAGTTGGGTTGGGTGTCCGTACTACTCCTTTGTAACATTTCCTGCCAACGACCGAGTTCAACCGATTAGGTTCCACAGGGATTCTATGTCCCAGACTTGCTTCTTCTCTATTTTTTTTTGTCATTCTTGCTTATTCAACTCACTAAGTGAGTTCTTACTCTGGTCAATATTGACAAGACAGTAAACATTTTCTGGGAGTGGAAGCATTTCTTCTTCTTATTACAAGCTTGTCTGTCGTCAGAACCGTGAACTAAATTCTGAATGCAGAATGTTCTTCGTTGATATGAGAGCCAAAAAGAATAGAATTTGACTTTCAGACACCAAGCTAAGTTTGCTTCCAGGAAAATGAATATATAAAGAATATTTTTATTTTATAATAAATTCAGAAAATTATTGTGCACCAAGTCTGTCCCATCGGATAGTCTTTGGGAAGCAGTAATGGTGGAAAAGCCAGTGCCGTCCATTTTAGACGGTCGACTCTCAACCTAATGCCAGACCAGAATAGCTGGTAAAATCTGGTGAAAAACATTCTGTGGAAAGATTTTTAAAAAAAAAAACACAAACAAAACAAAACAACATTTGTCAAATATGAAAATGTAGCTCCAGCAAAGAAGGCATCCAGAACAAGCTACCTCCACATCTGGGAGCCGGCACACCCTAGTGGAGAAGGTGTTGGACTTGGACATGAGAGATCCAGGTTCAAATCCTGGTTTAGCCAGCCACGACCTTGAGTTGTGTCGGCCTCAGTTCCCCATCTGTAAAATCAAAATATATCTATCCCTGTCTCTCCCTACATCCCCCTTCCTTGTCTCCTCATCATGTCCATCCTAGATTGTAAGTCCCTTGCAGCAGGAACTTCTCTCTCATTAGAACTGTTCAGTGCCAGGTACATCATTGATGCTACAGAAGTAATTAATAATGACAATAATCTAAAGCAACAGGACAGCCAAGAGAAATATCCTGGGGAAAGTCTCCATGTTCTCAGGCTGGCCCGACTACAGTGAAATTTCATCACTGTAAAGCTAGGATGGGGACCCTCAGGCACAGGGCCAAAGACTGCCCCTGGATCCGGCCCCTGGCCCAAGTTCCTACCCCTCAAGCACTGAAAGACCGAGCTGAGGGAAAAGGAGCAGACAAGAAGAGGGGAACAGATCCATGATCCGGATCCTCCTCTTCCCAAGTGCACCCCTTAAACAAGCCCACCCCAACCTCTGCGCGGATCCTGTACCAGCTTTCAAAGCGGCCCCTGAGAGGGAAAAGCTTCCCAACTCCCTGGCGTGAAGTTTCCTACCTGATGAAGAAGCGAGTTGTTCATCAGTCCTGGAGCCCCTGGAATCGTACCGACGTGTTTCGTGTGGACGTTGTTGACCGGCGGCAATTTGGCAACCTTGTTGGGTTTACTGCTGCGGTTGAGGCTGCTTGCGGCGGGCGGGCCCTTCCGTTTCTTTCCTATGTATTTGTCCAGGGAAGAATGCGCGTGGAGGAAACCGCTGTGAGAATTGACTGTCAGTTCGCTGGCCTGGTGAACGAATGGCCCTAAGGAAAGGGTGGAGTCGCTACTGTTCATCACCACGCTCATTCTTTTTATCGATTCTGCAGGGCTCCCGGCAGGAGGACCCCTCCCTGATTGGTCGTGTTTGAGGCTAACTGAGTTAGCTTTGCTAGACACACAGTTGAGGCCAACGCTGTGGGACGAAGACGTCACCGGCGAATGATAAAGGGCCCCGGCGCTAACCACACAGTTTTTCCTAATGGACTCTGCGGAATGAGAAGAAGCTGCCAAGAGCGCGGGGCTGGTTTTACGCTTCCTTCCTGAGCCACCATTGCTGCTGTTGCTACTGGTGCTATTACAGTTGGCGCTGCTAGCAGGAGATTCCTTAGGTTTAAAAGACTTGCTGGATTTCAGTTTCTGAGGTTTGCTGGGCATAGGTGAAGGTACGGAGGAAAGCACTGTAGGTGTTGAAGGGGATGAAGACACTTGTCTTGATTGCATACTGCCAACAGGATCCACTGCACCCAAACTAGCAGGACTGGCGTTTAGTGTAGTTCCATGGGATGGGACCGGCTTGCTGTTGAGAGATAAACAGGATGGAGAAACCAATGCCGGCGAGGACATAACCTTGGTGGGTAAGAGGAGTCCTGGTGCACTGACACCATACTGCGACGTAGGCATTGAGTTTGTCCGATGGGGAGCACGTACGGATGCTGTGCTGCTCGATGCTGGAGGAATTTTCCTAGGGAAAAAAAAAACAGTTCATGGTACCGGCATTGCAATAATGATTATTTACATTTGTTCAGTGCAAGATTCCTACTCGCACCCCAAGATTTAGGAAATTTAACTCCACTAACCAGTAAAGCATGCATCCTTCAAGCTAAGCAGCCTAGCCTCCACTCCACCAGATGCTTACCGGTAACGGGAGCTCTCAAGTATCATTGCCAGCTCACTTGTCATGGAATGTACGGACGCATTCAGCGTTAGCCTCCCAGTCTTCCTTCTCAAGTCACTGGGAATCTGTCAGTTGATTTCAATAGACCCAGTTTCTATCAATGCTGGTTTCTTTCAAGGAATCCAGTCTTGAAGTCACAAAGCATTTCTCATTGATCCCAAGCCATTTCCAGATACTAATCTGGAAAGCCTAGGGCTTTCAAAGCACTAAATATTTACCAAGTCATGCAAAATTTCTATTTTTAAAACATGTTACTTTAATAAGTTAGGTTACCGTAACAAATTATGGTATTACTATAGGGAGGAGATTAGTTTCCCCTTGTTTGAAGATAGCAAGACGAACAGAAAACCCGTTGTCTCTACTCACTTCCACATCTGCGAGTTAAGATGCTTGTCCACCATGACATTAAGTGCACATCGGAGATGGTTCCACCGCTTGTCAAACACGTAATAACCTCTTCCAATTTTCCGACTACCAAATGTGCAAAACTGGAAATAAAGGATTATTTTAGCATCTCCTAATCGAAACATCCATCCTCCGAAGAGTAAGAATATGCCAGGGGAGGGCAAAGTTCCCAAACCCAAGTGCCGCACACCAAGACGTTCCTTTCGCCGAGAAAGACATTACACGGATCCCGGCATACCCCGATCTTGGCGCGGATGGGGCAGTGTCGCTTCCCCTCCCATCAAAGCCCTGGCTCCCAGATGGTCTAGCAGGTTTGGGCAGCAACCATAGCAGTGAATGCCAACGTCCCACTGCTCCCATGGCCTCCAGGAGGCTCCAGCAGCAGAACCGGGATCTTGGCTTTTCTTACTCTTGACACGGATACACCCCCGAGCAGCCACTCCTGGCAAGAGCCGCATACGGTTCTTGAGCTGCTGTTTGCCCACCTCAGGCATAGACGTTTAATGAAAAAGCAGCAGTGTCAAACAAACAAGGATGTGCCGGGGGGGGACCCCAAAGAGACTCCCACCATCCTCCATTTAACTGTGTTGCCATACAACAAAAGGGGAGCGGCTCCCTTAAATGCTTGGGGCCTGAGGAGCCAGGCAGTGATTGGACACCCCCCGTTCCTCTGTGTAGGCAGGCGCGGAGACTGGGACCCCCCCCCCCAATAAACACAGGACACCGCTAGTGACCGTGCTACGTGACTCCCAGCCTATGAAATGGGTCTGATCTGCTAACCGCACACCCGTGCTCCACAGCTAACCCTGCCCCCAAACATCTGGTGAGAGAAGGGTCCGGGGGAGAGAAATGTTTAATGGGGAAGGTTCCTCGAGCGCTGGTACCAAGTGCACCATGAGAATTAGCCGTTCAATCTTTAGCTTAACTGCCTTTCTAAGGTTTGTTAACGGCATCGTCAATGGCAATTAGGTGCCTTTCCCCTTTCTCTTTTTGTCTGCTGTATTAAATAAATACCGTCTTAGCAAGCTCCATGGAACGACTCTAGTAAAACCTAGGCTTGTTTATTTAATGGTCCTATTAAGGTTACATTATATTACCCGAAGAAAATCTACTGATTGTTTTGGGTTTTCAAAACTGTACTACCCCCACCGAGACCAATTTCTGGCCAGCTGTGCCTAGGCTGCTGCAAGCTGCAGTTTCTGCGGAAAAGCAGAGCGGTTCCCACTCAAGTGTGCGGCTGCGCCGGTGTGCACATACGCTACTTTCCACACACAGCCTGAGAAACGGACAGAGACTCCAGCCAGGATGCTACGTTTGTACCTCATTAACACCAGTGGGGTCTCCTATACACCTTGCTCCAGCGCCCTATTCTCCCGGATAAAGGAACAAGAAGCTGCTACTTCCTTTTCCAAATAAACCAAGGACATAAGGAGCTGCCTAACCGAGTCAGAACAACGGTCCATCTTAGCCCAGTATTGTCACAACCTGACACGGCAGCAGGGGTTCAAATCCGGCTCTCCAGGGTCTCTGGGAGAGGCCTCACCCCGGTGTGCTACGAGACCCTCCAGGATCCCCAGCAGATTGAACTTGGAAGCTTATAGATGCAAAGCCTGCGCTCCACCCCAACACAGAGCTGACACAAGGACACAGGAAGGGAATAGAACCCAGGACCCTTAGTGTGGTTACCAGAAGGTTTCGCTCCCCAGCCACATTGCCAATCCTGCTGGAGCACCCTAACAAACAGCTGGTTAGCTACTGGGCAATGGACAAAGCTCTTCTCTAGCGGTTAATTAAAAAGAACAACCAAGTGTTGTTCCTGCAGCTCGGAGGTTTGAGCTGTGAAATTGGAATATCAAGAGTTTATGGGAAGGGATTAAACGCATGTAGGCTTTCTTTTTCTTTTTAAATGTGCTTTTTAAAATGGAAACCTTATTTTAGCCCAGCCCCAAAGTTAGGCAATGAGCTGCTTTAAATTTGCATATGTTTACCAGAATTAAAACATGTAAATGATGATACAGAGGTAATTTTGTGCATGCGTGAATAGAGATTAGAAACACGGACCAAGGGAGAAAAATCACTCTACACAACGAGGGGGGACGTTGGTTAGTACCATAGTTAATAACTGCTAATGACTCTTAACGGCATAGCATCATTAAACAACAGCCCTATTTACATATTCCTGTCCTGTCTCTCTCCCCTCCAACATCTGACTATCTGTGCCACTTGAATGTTTCTTAGCACCGTGGAAATTCTCTCAAGCATAACTGCCATTTACTACGGCAACCACCAGGAACCCGAAAGCAGTGCTTGCCAATGTTTTTATCCCTTGGGACTCCCTCTCGAGAGGCAAATATAAACCCTTGGCCGCAGAGAGACATGGTAACATGCAAAGCACGTTAACTACCAATCAGGACCCTGCTGTCTCCCTCTGCAAATGGCATAACCCCAACCTGACCCCAGAGTTGGGAGTGTCTGTCTTGACGCCAGTTTCCTGCTGGTTGTGTGAACGAATTTCAATGGTCCCAGCATTTGCGGGGCAGAGTGCACGTTACAAACACGCCCGGGGCTGTGAGACGGTTTTACTTGGAACGTACAGCGGCTGGTTGAGGATGATGACCTGAATAGAGACAATCCAGTTTTTCAATGGGCTCTTCTTTTTCCTCACATTCTCCCTCGTCGCTGGATAACCGAGAGGCTGGCTCAGCTGCAGGCAAGGGAGGGTGCGGAGACTCATGGACTGATGGAGAGTCACTAGGGGCATTCCCACTGTGCTGGGCTGGACAGCCTGGAGGCCTTGAGAAGACAGGAATTCGGGAACAAAACCCATTGAGCTTAATATAAAATCATCTCTTTTTGCAAACAAGTTTCCACCCTGCCACCCCAGCAGGGTCTCAAAGTGCTTTAAAATAGGTATATGCAACAGCACTGCTAAAAAGGAAGAAAATGCTACACCCATTTTAGATATGTGCAAACTGAGGCAGGTGGAAATGCTCGACGATTCACAGTGTAACTCAGTGGCAGAACCAAAAATAAACCCAAGAGTCTTTTCTCCCCTCCCTTTGCCTCAACCGCTTTCTTTAGCTACTTGCAAAACCCGGGGGCAGGGAAGCTTTGGCTTGTAGGCCAAATATGGCCCCATTCCCCCCCCCTCAAACGTCTCCAAGGCAGATATTAACTCAGCCCAAGGCCAAGGGCAGGTACGGTGGGTGGGGTTGGAGCTTGCTCAGGGTGGAAGCTTCGGCTCCTTCCCTCTGTTCCAGCTGGTTAGCAGTGCCCCCCCCCCTCTTCTTTTTTGGTGCAAAATAGGGAGAATTCAGAGTCCAACTGGATCATGAATGAGCAGAGCCCAGCTCTGAGGCAGCTGGCCTCTCCCATGCTTGATCTGCCCCGGGGGTAGCCCCGCTCCCAAGGAGAACCGTGCGGGGGGGTGGGGGGTAAGCGGTTCTCCCCCTCTTTGTTTGACTTGGCCCGGCTCCAGCAGAAGTGCCGGTGCTCCACAGAGGAGGGGGCTCTTGCCCAGAGAGAGTCCGACTTGGCCTGATGGGGGCTCTAAACCCCATCAGACCCCTCGTGTCTGGCTACGCAGGGTCCGAATTCCCTGCCCTGTGATGCCTTTTGCTGTAAAGATTTCTAACAAAGGCTAAATGAGAAATTCTAAAATGAGAATCAATCAGACCCCGCTTTAAAAAGAAACGCACCGTCACCTCCGGCCGCTCTTTCATTCACAAGTCTGCGTTTTAGACCCTAACCTGCCACCCTGGCCCCTGCCAGAAGGGACAACACTCCTAGGGAGCAAGGCCGGCGTGGATTGTGGTCGGTTTTACACGGGCGGCACCCATGCGTGAACCCCCAGAAATCTGGGTGTCGCCCCCGTGTAAATCCTGCGGCAGGTGAGTAACCGGCAAACACCGTGGTTGCTCCGTGCGTGTTGGTGGATGGAGGTGGGCGTAGACGGGTGTACGCCCGTCGGCACCCTCTCCCCACCCGGTGCACACCGCCCTCCCCCCACGTAAAAAGGGCCTGTGACTGAGCAGCCACCAGAAATGAAACGAATGGGACTCCCCGGTTGCTAATTAACCCATATCCTTCAAGGGGAGCCAGTTGGAAGGCACCTTCAGGGCTATCTAGTCCAACCCCCTGCTCGGAGGCAGGAGGATAACCGCTGCAACATCCCCAACGGGGGGCCATCCAGCCTCTTTTTGAAAACCTACACCCAGCCTCCCTAGCCCGCTGGCTGAACAGCTCTTACTGCTAGGACGGTTTCATATCGAACTGAAATGTACCTTCCTGTAACTGGAGCCCATTATTTGTAGTCATACCCTTTGGTCGCCAGGCAGAACACTTCCTTGCCATCTTATCGGTAGCAGCCCTTTAGATATGTGAAGGCGGCTATCCGGGCTCCCCTTAATCTCCTCTTCGTTAGGCTAAACACACCCACTGCCTTCAACCTGCGAGGTATGCGGATTGCACTTACCTTGGAAGACTGGGGGTATGAGGTTTGGGTTTATTAGGCGCTAAAGGCTTTGATTCCGCAGGACTAACTCCATGAGAATTTTGGTGCAGTTCCTGGGGAGTTTTTGAAGGGGAGGGATGTGGTTCCCTGAGTGAGGGCATCTGCTGATGATGATCACAATGTCGAAGCATCTCCTTTTCCCTGGTTTTGCTTTTGTGCTCGGCTAACAACACGTCGAATCGTTTCCTTCGACCCTGTACAGCCCTCCGCTGGGTTAAGGAATGTGCCTGTGAAGCAAAGCAAAGCAAAGTAAAAGTCATCAGTTCCAAAACATTGCAGCTTGGGAACCCCCTTCCCCATGGAGGTTCAACAAAGCCCAACCCTGAGCATTTTCCAGAGGTGATGCAAGACCTATTTATTTGGCCAGGCATGGGCTGGTGGGGATAGGGCTTGGGATGCTGTTTTAAGGAGGGGGGGGGCGCTATATATATTTTTAGAGAGCTTGGGTTTTTAAAATTGGTTTCCTTTTATGTATGTTTTTAGGCATTCTGTGTTATCCACTCTGACCCTTAGGGGAAGAGCAGGCTATGACACTGGCAGCAATGGGGAAAACACAATGAATATGGATCCCTGGCTATTAACTGAACAAAAAAACAAATTACTAAATTATTTCAAGGCAGTTTGAGCAGGGGACATTCCCAGGACTCAAAAGACAGACTAGCCATTCCTGGATAAAAACCCATGGTCCATCAAGCCCAGCATCCTGTCCCCGACACTGACAGCTGCCACTGGTTGGGGGTTTAAAGCCCCGACCAAGTAAACATTTATGACTCTAGCCTGCTGCTGCTGCTGCTGGCTTGGCCTCCTCTGGGAACGGGTTCCACAACTGTATTGCCTGCTGAGTGAAAAAGTACTTCCTTTTGCTGATTTTAAATCTGCCACCATTTAACTTCAGAGTCTCCCCTTGATCTCTTATTGTGGGAAAGGGCAAACAACAGTTTGCTATTTACTTCTTCTACACCGTTCATGATTTTATAAGCTTCTACCAGATCCCCCCTTAATCGTCTCTTCTCCAAGCTAAACAGCCCTAACTTGCTGAGCCTCCCCTCATATGGAAGTCGATCCATCCCTTCTCTCATCCTTGTTGCCCAGCTCTGAATTTCCCCCCATTCTGTTGTATCTTTCCTGAGATGGGGGTGACCACAAGTGCAAGGTGGGATCATACCAAATATTTTTTACAGTGGCATTTTCCTTTTATTTTCTGTTCCTTTTGCAATAATGCTTAGCATTCGGTTTGCCGTTTTGACAGCTGCCGCACACTGAGCCAACAATGTCTTCAAGGAACTATCCTCAAGGACGCCAAGATCCTCCTCTCGAGTGGTTGCAGACAGATCAGAACCTAGCATCGTGTGTGTAAAGGGAGGATTATTGTTCCCTACATGCAACACCTTCATTTACCATTTTATTGCCTGTTCACCTAGTTGTGAGAGATCTCTCTGTAGTTCCTTATGGTCTGTCTGGGTCTTAAACAGCATCTGGCAAATTAGCTACGGGAATGCCTTGATAAGGAATTTATGTTTAACCTGATGGAAGATGTATTGCTATTTAAGAAACAGAGAGCAGCTGTAGTTATAGTAGGAATCAGCCCTCTTTCAAAAGACTAAAAAGGCTGAAATTTAAAGTTCAGGCCTTTTTCAATGTCTCAGTTTAAACTTCCAGGATTCTACCTAAAACCGTTTCTATGAAAATCTGAAGCACAAACACGTTATTTTCTCCTGAGAGAAAAGAACAGATATTTAGGTTTACTCTGGGGAGAATCAAAAGAATGCTTTTAAATATACGAAAAAGCAAAAAGCAAAAAAAAAAAAAAAAAAAAAAAAAAAAAAAAAAAAAAAAAAAAAAAAAGAGCTTGAAATAAAGAAATGAATAAAACATGTGAACTTTGAAACACCAAATGACAACTACCAAAATCTACAACAAAATAAAAATGCAGGTTCAGCTGCTAAATTCCAAGCCTGAGGCTACACTAGTTAAATTTACCTGGTTCCTGAAAAGCCCTGGACACTGCAGGATTAGCTACGTAGGAGAGGACAACGTTGAGAGCAGTGTTTTGCAAGCTAGTTTCTCTCTCTCCCCCTCATTTTTCCAGATCCAATTTGTGTGTTGTCGCCTAACATCTCTAGCACACCTGCTTCCCGAGTGGAAGGGGCCAGGGTAGAGTCATTTGGGGTATCTGAATGCCATTCAAGTAGTCAGGAAATCAACATTTTGGCTACCGATTTTTCTAGTACCCCAAATTACCCCCCAAATGAAATAACAACTGAAGAATTCCTGAACACTGGAATGGAATCAGTATTCCAGTATGCCAAGTGTCGACAGAATGATGGTTGGGATTTTGGGTACCTGGTCAAGAAACTGTTTGGGTACCAAAAAGTACCTGAAATATTTGGTTTGTTTTGGGTACCGAGAATTCGACGGGTATAATACCCGTTTTTATGGGAACTCGTTTCTCCTCTAGGTAGGGGTGCCCCACAATTTAAGGAACGCTGACCTGGATATAGGAGAATAGATAAAGGAGTGTTTCTGCCTTAAACTTGGTTGCCTTATTTTCCTGAGTTAGAATCTTGGTTAAGTAGGGCTGCAACTCAATTAAAGAAATCTTAGTTCATGAATCGGTAAATTTTAGTTGATTAATTAATCAATTAAGTTTGCATATGATTTACATAATTTGCATACATTCAGAAAAAGTCACCAGAAATTGGTCAAACTGTTAAGCCATGTTTAATGAACATGTTAAAGTGCTTAATGAATGTTAAAGAACAGAAAAAAGTGGGGGGAAAATAGCCTTCCTTCTTTGGGTTCTTTACAAGACTGTGCAACATTATCCAAGTGCCGTTCCATCTAGTGGCGCTAACCTGCGGCAGCTTGCTGCTGTCCCCTAGGCCAAGTGGCGAAGAGAAGTTTCTTGACGTGCGTTATACTTGAAGCGACCACCAATTCTAGGACACTTGCTAAGTTGCTTGTCAACGGTGACAAGAGGAAGAGCCTTGTTTATGCTCAGTTGCAGAGTATGAGCCACGCTTCTCACATTTTCAAAACTGGATTTCTCAACCCCCAGAACAACATTTCTTGCATTACCTGTGCCCATCGCTACCCCGCTCTCACTGATCTCCCACTCCATTACCTGTGCCCATCGCTACCCCGCTCTCACACCCCATTACCTGTGCCTATTGCTACCCCGCTCTCACTGATCTCCCACTCCATTACCTGTGCCTATCGCTACCCCACTCTCCCACTCCATTACCTGTGCCCATCGCTACCCCGCTCTCCCACTCCATTACCTGTGCCCATCGCTACCCCGCTCTCCCACTCCATTACCTGTGCCCATCGCTACCCCGCTCTCCCACTCCATTACCTGTGCCCATCGCTACCCCGCTCTCCCACTCCATTACCTGTGCCCATCGCTACCCCGCTCTCCCACTCCATTACCTGTGCCCATCGCTACCCCGCTCTCCCACTCCATTACCTGTGCCCATCGCTACCCCGCTCTCCCACTCCATTACCTGTGCCCATCGCTACCCCGCTCTCCCACTCCATTACCTGTGCCCATCGCTACCCCGCTCTCCCACTCCATTACCTGTGCCCATCGCTACCCCGCTCTCCCACTCCATTACCTGTGCCCATCGCTACCCCGCTCTCCCACTCCATTACCTGTGCCCATCGCTACCCCGCTCTCCCACTCCATTACCTGTGCCCATCGCTACCCCGCTCTCCCACTCCATTACCTGTGCCCATCGCTACCCCGCTCTCCCACTCCATTACCTGTGCCCATCGCTACCCCGCTCTCCCACTCCATTACCTGTGCCCATCGCTACCCCGCTCTCCCACTCCATTACCTGTGCCCATCGCTACCCCGCTCTCCCACTCCATTACCTGTGCCCATCGCTACCCCGCTCTCCCACTCCATTACCTGTGCCCATCGCTACCCCGCTCTCCCACTCCATTACCTGTGCCCATCGCTACCCCGCTCTCCCACTCCATTACCTGTGCCCATCGCTACCCCGCTCTCCCACTCCATTACCTGTGCCCATCGCTACCCCGCTCTCCCACTCCATTACCTGTGCCCATCGCTACCCCGCTCTCCCACTCCATTACCTGTGCCCATCGCTACCCCGCTCTCCCACTCCATTACCTGTGCCCATCGCTACCCCGCTCTCCCACTCCATTACCTGTGCCCATCGCTACCCCGCTCTCCCACTCCATTACCTGTGCCCATCGCTACCCCGCTCTCCCACTCCATTACCTGTGCCCATCGCTACCCCGCTCTCCCACTCCATTACCTGTGCCCATCGCTACCCCGCTCTCCCACTCCATTACCTGTGCCCATCGCTACCCCGCTCTCCCACTCCATTACCTGTGCCCATCGCTACCCCGCTCTCCCACTCCATTACCTGTGCCCATCGCTACCCCGCTCTCCCACTCCATTACCTGTGCCCATCGCTACCCCGCTCTCCCACTCCATTACCTGTGCCCATCGCTACCCCGCTCTCCCACTCCATTACCTGTGCCCATCGCTACCCCGCTCTCCCACTCCATTACCTGTGCCCATCGCTACCCCGCTCTCCCACTCCATTACCTGTGCCCATCGCTACCCCGCTCTCCCACTCCATTACCTGTGCCCATCGCTACCCCGCTCTCCCACTCCATTACCTGTGCCCATCGCTACCCCGCTCTCCCACTCCATTACCTGTGCCCATCGCTACCCCGCTCTCCCACTCCATTACCTGTGCCCATCGCTACCCCGCTCTCCCACTCCATTACCTGTGCCCATCGCTACCCCGCTCTCCCACTCCATTACCTGTGCCCATCGCTACCCCGCTCTCCCACTCCATTACCTGTGCCCATCGCTACCCCGCTCTCCCACTCCATTACCTGTGCCCATCGCTACCCCGCTCTCCCACTCCATTACCTGTGCCCATCGCTACCCCGCTCTCCCACTCCATTACCTGTGCCCATCGCTACCCCGCTCTCCCACTCCATTACCTGTGCCCATCGCTACCCCGCTCTCCCACTCCATTACCTGTGCCCATCGCTACCCCGCTCTCCCACTCCATTACCTGTGCCCATCGCTACCCCGCTCTCCCACTCCATTACCTGTGCCCATCGCTACCCCGCTCTCCCACTCCATTACCTGTGCCCATCGCTACCCCGCTCTCCCACTCCATTACCTGTGCCCATCGCTACCCCGCTCTCCCACTCCATTACCTGTGCCCATCGCTACCCCGCTCTCCCACTCCATTACCTGTGCCCATCGCTACCCCGCTCTCCCACTCCATTACCTGTGCCCATCGCTACCCCGCTCTCCCACTCCATTACCTGTGCCCATCGCTACCCCGCTCTCCCACTCCATTACCTGTGCCCATCGCTACCCCGCTCTCCCACTCCATTACCTGTGCCCATCGCTACCCCGCTCTCCCACTCCATTACCTGTGCCCATCGCTACCCCGCTCTCCCACTCCATTACCTGTGCCCATCGCTACCCCGCTCTCCCACTCCATTACCTGTGCCCATCGCTACCCCGCTCTCCCACTCCATTACCTGTGCCCATCGCTACCCCGCTCTCCCACTCCATTACCTGTGCCCATCGCTACCCCGCTCTCCCACTCCATTACCTGTGCCCATCGCTACCCCGCTCTCCCACTCCATTACCTGTGCCCATCGCTACCCCGCTCTCCCACTCCATTACCTGTGCCCATCGCTACCCCGCTCTCCCACTCCATTACCTGTGCCCATCGCTACCCCGCTCTCCCACTCCATTACCTGTGCCCATCGCTACCCCGCTCTCCCACTCCATTACCTGTGCCCATCGCTACCCCGCTCTCCCACTCCATTACCTGTGCCCATCGCTACCCCGCTCTCCCACTCCATTACCTGTGCCCATCGCTACCCCGCTCTCCCACTCCATTACCTGTGCCCATCGCTACCCCGCTCTCCCACTCCATTACCTGTGCCCATCGCTACCCCGCTCTCCCACTCCATTACCTGTGCCCATCGCTACCCCGCTCTCCCACTCCATTACCTGTGCCCATCGCTACCCCGCTCTCCCACTCCATTACCTGTGCCCATCGCTACCCCGCTCTCACTGATCTCCCACTCCATTACCTGTGCCCATCGCTACCCCGCTCTTCCTGATCTCCCACTCCATTACCTGTGCCTATCGCTACACCGCTCTCACACTCAATTACCTGTGCCCATCGCTACCCCGCTCTCACTGATCTCCCACTCCATTACCTGTGCCTATTGCTACCCCGCTCTCACTGATCTCCCACTCCAATTAACAGATTAATCAGGGGAGCAATTTTAATCAAGTGATCGCCCACGGATTGATTCATCGATTAAAGGTTGCAGCCCTATGGTTAAGGCGTTGCTTTCAATGTGGGGGTGAATATTTTTATTCAGACTGGAAGAACTCGGCACCAGTTTGGAAGGAAGTGTTTGTTTTGCAGAGTTGGATGAGAGGAAAGTGAGTTGAAGGAGTTCCTACAGGGGTGTTTTCGCTGAGTTTGTTCCCTAGAGCTCCTGGGGAACGTAGCAGCACAACACCCAGTGATTCTGCTTCCGTCTCCAAAGCCAGAGCGCTCAGTTTGACAGCCGTGCCTCCTTAATTCCAGACGTGCCTGGTTCACGTTTACCCTTCGCGCCCTCTGCTGGTCTCAGAGCAGCTCTTCAGCAGCAGAATTAAACAGGAAGAATTGCACACAGTTACTCTGGATTCTCTTCTCTCATTTTGAAGGGACAGGGAGAGGATGTCAAACGGGCATTTTTCACCCGACTGCAACATTTTAGAAGACTGATTGGTTTAGATGGGGTTTGTTCTTCCTTTCTCCAGCCGGGGCAGAATGCGGCGACCTCGTCTCCTTACGTGGATGGGCTACCGGGAGCATATTACACCGGTGCTCCGTTCTCTGCACTGGCTGCCTATAGTCTTCCGGGCCCAATTCAAGGTGCTGGTTCTTACCTATAAAGCCCTATATATCTGTGGGATCGCCTCACTCCCCATGCGCTGGATCGGCCCCTGCGGTCGACTGGGAGAGCCCTTCTCGAAGTCCCCTGGGTATCCCGGGTGGCGACCATGGAGACAGCGTTCTCGGTGGCTGCACCTAGGCTGTGAAACTCTCTCCCGGTGGAGGCCCAGGACCTCCCCTCCTTTCGGTGTCAATGCAAGAGCTGGCTGTTCCGCCAGGCCTTTGGCGAGGGAGATGGGGGAGTGGGGGCTTATTTTTTTTGAGGGGGTGGTAAAGGTTGGGGTATTTATTTCTTTGGAATTTTTATGTCTTTGGCACCCCTTCTTCTCTCCTCTCTTCCTGGAGGGGGATGTTTTCTCCCCTTTCTTCTCCTCTTTCCCCCCCTTTTTAGATGTTTTAATGTTTATGTTGATTGTGTTTTTATTTGTGTATTTTTATATTCGGTAAGCCGCTTTGGCAGGAGGGGCAGGATATCAAATATTCTAATAAGTAAATAAATAAAATAATTAAAAAATTGTTCTTTAAATGAAAAGCAGGCCAATATCCAAGAACCGTCAACCTCTAATGTTTCATGCCTATATATAATCACTAGAGAATGGATTAAAAAACGACATTTTTTTTGCTTTTCTATATCCTAGGTAATCAGTGATTATATTTCTAATTTCTTGGCTGTGGAAGGATATTTTGAATATTTCTAACATTTGGAATATATTCTCCACAACAATATCCAACAATTTTAAAGGTGGGCGAAAGGGAGGCTTAAGTTATTTAATTTCTCAAGGGCTTTACAAAAAATGTCGACAATAATCATTTCAGCATTATGTATTTTCAGCGTGTCTATGATTATATAAATGCTGTCTACTGGTGTTTAAAATACATATAGCAACATTATAAATTGTGCAAGATTCCTTTACAAAAGCAATCAGCATTGTTGCACAGTTCCTTAGTGGACAGCACTGAAACATTTGCAATGAAGGGAATCCTATTTTGTTTTCTGTCCTGAAGCTCAGGATTTTATGCTAGAGAAGACATCCTACCTTGCATGTCAAAGACCTAGTACAGGGCTTCTTGGTTTCCACATCGATGACACCACAGTATATATCGGGATCAAATTCTCTCTCTGTTAAACGTGCAAGAAATAAAATAAAATAAAAATCCCATTTTTGTGAAACCAAAGCTGATTTAAAATTTTTTTAAAAATAAAATAAAAATGGTTAGTACTTTAACTGTAACATATAAGTGCACTTGAATCGCTTTCAAATTCAACATGTCATTTCAGAAATCATATTCAACATTAGCTTCAAAACATCAAAATAACCTCCCATACGGCAATATGCAGGCAGACTTGGATTCCCTGTTCTAGAATAAGGCCTTTTGCTGGAAAGGAACATGAACTTGTGTAGAAAGGGTCTTAAAAATTACAACAGATTGAAAAGGGGGATCATCAACTTGGAGGTGGAAAATCACACCTGCCATGAGCCACAAAGCACTTAAATCTACTAGTGTTTCCAAGGAACATTCAAATTACTGTATTCTTCTAATTGTTCCGTTTATTTTGTGCCGTTGTTCAGATTCCCAATTAGAGATATCATTCACAGAGCAATAAAGGGGAAGAAAATTAATTCACTTGTACGAAAGTTCTATTCTGAACCTATAAATATCAGCAAAATGTGGGTCTAGGGTAGACATTGTAGTCTGGGAAAGCATTACAACTATCTGCTTTAGATTTTTAGAAAACCCATTGGAATTCAAATTCATGGTACTGTTTTCAGAACAAGACCGCTTAAAGGAAAATGTTTAGGACTAATCTCAACACTCACTTGTTTAAATGGCCTTAAACTACACAAAGTTATCTACTGCATTCTTCAAACACGACACATTATGAGCATGTTGACACCTGCATGCACCATTAACAACGTTAACATAGAAAACAATTTATTGGCGGGAAAAAAATTACCTGACAATCTTTTATGGAAAAATTTCCTATTATTTGTACTATCTTCTTGTTTCTTTTCCAAAGATGGAGGCACCGAGAGAAGACCTTTACCATTCAGTATCTGTCCAGGGGAAGGCAAGGGTGGCTTTGGTATTGAGGGACAATTAAGGCCAGTCTTTATTGAGGAACTCACAGTAGTAGAACAAGTTGGACCGACAGCCGTTTTCAATAGCACACCATCTATCTTTTGAGGAATCTTTTCCACTTTGACAGATGGAGTCATGCTGTTAGTAGGAAACAGAAGAAAAGACCATTTATAAATAATGATCGCACCAAGGGACCATGCTCCCCAAAATCTCTCCCTTGTTGCCCCAATATGCCTGCAACTCCCTCCCTGAATGAACACACACACACACACACACACAGCTCCCTCTCTCCCTCCCAATTCCTCCTAAAACCCTACCTCTTCACTCAGGCTCACCCCCATCCCGATTGCTCATTTATGATTTCCTTATACTTACTTTATCCTTCAGGATCCCCCTTTCCCCCTGTACCTCGTAATTAAGCTCAAGTTATATTTATTTTATGTTGTAAAGTGCTCCAAGTGCCAGTTGGCAGGGGAGCACGCTAGAAAAAAAATTATTACCCTTAAACACAAAATAATTTCTTCTTCTTATTATTATAAAATTGTTGTGGTTGCTATAGCGTTGAACAATCAGTAACTAGACACAGGCACCTGCCCGAAGGGGCTTACAATCTAGGATAGACAAGAGAGGGAAGGGGAATGCGGGAGAGACAGAGACGTATGTTCTCATTTTACAGATGGGGAACTGAGGCCGAGAGAGTGACTCGCCCAAGAATTATTAACTTTTACACCCTGTCCTTCTCTAAAGGCTCAGGGCACCTTACTTTCAAAACCAAGTTCATGGCTAAGATGGATTTGAACTCTGGCTGTCCAGGTCCTGGCCTTTATTCACTGTCGCTCATGTCTTCTTATGTCCATGTTCCTCTCCAAAACCCTACCTCTTCAGTCAATCTTTCCTGTCCTTGTTACACTCTCCCCTCGGACTGCTTCCCAACATTTTGAAAAGTACTAACGACATACGTAGCCAGACTGGCTCAGACCAATGGTCTATCCAGCCTAGCATCCTGCCTCCGACACTGGCCAATCTCGGTTGCTTCGGAGAAGTACCCAATAGACCACAATGAAGGGATCCGTTCTCTGCTGTTCACTCCATCCCCCAACCGATTTGGCTAATAGCTTGTTAATGGACCTCTCCTCCAAGAACTTATCCAATCCTTTGTTAAAAGTCCAGCTATACTGCTGGCCTTGACCACATCCTCTGGCAACAAATTCTACAAGTTAACACTGGATCTACCCTGAGAAAAACCCAGGCTGCATTTTTGAAGGGTTCTTTCTAGGACAGTGGTTCTCTTATTGTTTTTATCCATGCCCCCACCCTTTCTACTGTTAGTGGAAATAGAGTCACCCACCCACATCATTCACCCTCTCCCCCCTCCTTTTACCTTCCCTCCCTCTCCACCTATCTTGGACTCTCTCCCTGCCCGTACCATTCTACTAGTCTACTCGGGATATTCCACCATATCTACCCGGGATATTCCACCTAACTCAGTCAGAGAGGAGCGAGGCATTTCATCTGTGGTGCTTCTTGCACATCCCGCCCCCCTCCCTCCCAAAATTAACTCCTATGACCCCGGTTTGAGAACCAGGGTTCTAGAACAGCACTAACTGGTTGCTTGATCTCCAAGATTTGTCTACTGGGCATCAACAGGAGATTGGAATGCATGACATCTTTCCAAAACTTTAAAGATGCAGGACATCTTTCCAAAACACACACAAACTTAAATAATCATTGGTTCCCAACATTTTGCATCTATGTATAACCACCTCTCTACCAATATCCTATTCATGGACACCCACTGTCTTCTCTGCTATAGGACAGCGTAGAGGGAGATGTACATAAAACGTACATACAAACTTCTGTATCTAATCCAAGTCCATCCTGACATTATTTTAAAATCTTACTGTCTCCATTGGATACAAGGAGACAACTTTAAACATGCAACTTTAAACGCAACTTAAAAACGACACGATGCATTTTCAAAATCTAACCTCAGGAATGGACTACAGAATGCACACCTTCATATTCTGACACCTCTACATTTCCACATGAATAACTTAAAAACAAACTTTCCTGCATCAACAGAAGATGAACGGTTCTGCCTCCAAAATTTCAAGTCCTACATCTCAGCTGTTTTACATCTGATCTGTCTGAAATTTAGACAGCTTCTACGTCTCACCCAAGTGATCCTAACTACAAACTGATAGGCTAACAATTTTATAACAAGTAGGATTTTTGTAATTAAACTCTAGAGCCACTCCCGTGAAGGGTCAGACTTAAGGGCAGGCAACACAGGCACCTTCCTAGGGTGGCAGATTTTTTGGGGGGGGTTGGAGGCTTCTCTTCTCAGCCCGTGCGCGCCCAGTCATGGCGTCCCCACTGCTGCCACCACTAGTGATGTGGGTTTTCCAGAAAATTTTGAATCGGAAAATTTTCCCATGCAAATGTTCTTATTTGCATTAACGTTCATTTGCATAAAATCTACGTAAGAAAACTTTGAATTGAAACATTTTCCTGTGCAAAATCTCCTATAGCCCTGGAAAATTTCCTGCAAAAAAATTTGATAGTGGAAAATTTTCTGCCCCACATCACGGGCAACCGCACCGCCTCACCCGTGCAGCCCATAGCCTGGAGGAAGGGGGCCTCTGTCCATCCCCACGTGGAGAAGTCCCGTTCCACTCCCGAGCCCCCCACAAACATGCTCTGCGGCGGTGCTGAGTGCAGAGGAAGAGACTGTACTTCTGCGCTGGGCACCACCACTGTCCCCCCCCTCCTCTGTCTCAGAGCCCCTGCAGGTGGGCAGCCTGAGTTGCGTACGAGCGTTGAAATCCTAAGTCTGGCCTTACTCCCGCGGCTTTATAATCAGTGAGGTGCTGAATCTATCTTACACATGGAGCCCTTCAAGTAGGGAGTTTCCCTCCATGTTGCCTATTCCACTGCTGCAGCCGTTTCTATAACCAGGGATAGCATTTAAAGTTCTCTCTGCAAGAGCACACTCACATTTTCTCGTGGAGAACTTTGCTGTGCTGGACCGAATGCATTGGCCTATTGTTTCCACTGATCGGCAGCTTGTCTTTGGGCGATTTCAACAACTTGGAATTGGAGGACGATGTGCCAGCCCCTCCGCTGGATGAGCGGCTGCTCCCTCCTCCGCTGCCACCTTTGCTTTTCGAAGAGAGAGACGAATAGAGGGAGAATACTGAAGAGGAGGGAGGCGTCAAAGGCTGCTTGCTGGAGGAGCTGTGTCTTCTTTCTGAAAGGAGAAAAGGGTGCCTGGGTGAATTGCCGGTGTGGACACGGAAGGAATCCCAGCAGTTCATTGGCTTGGTTCAAAGTATTACAGGTGGTCTCCACACTACACCTAGCCGATTCCGCACATTACAGCCAAGAGAGAGGCAGAATTCAACGCTGCTCCCTAATCAATCACAGGAGCCACGACTCTTAGTTTTGTCCCTCCATCCAGCAACTTAGCAAGGCTCTGAGGAGCCCAGGGCCATGCTCCCCACCCGCCGGAGTGAGGGAGGGTGGATTGCTGCGGTGGCCCCATTCCCCACTGGCCAAGTCTGAAACGTTCCTCCTGGGGCTCAGGCTGTTTGCAAAGAGCCCTCCCTCCCCTCCAGTCCCAGAGCCCCCGCTCCATGTTAGCTAGGCTAACTCTGCTTCCTTCCATCCCTGTCACAAGCCATTTCACCTGCCTTTTAAAAATATGTTTTGAGCTCAAAGGAACCAGAGGTCAGACAAGCTGAATTCAGACAACGTTACTCTGATGAAGAGAAAACCCAGAGCACAACGCAGTCAGTTACAGGCCTGTGTGTGCGTTTGTCTTTCTGTGAGCAGATCTGCACAAAACCACTACTAACATGGGGATGTCTGTCGCGTTCATGGAGGACAGGCATCCTCATGGCAATGGCACCTTACAGGGTAACACTGCATGGGGTCCGGAGAGGCCGACTTCCCCCTGGTCACTAGATTCTTGTGCAGTGATGCGAGTTTTCTGGGAAATTTTGAATTGGGAAGTTTTCTGGTAAGTTTGCCAGATAATTTTCCAATGAAAATTTTTCCAGTGCCCCAAAATCAACTGAGATTTGATTTAGCATGTTCATTTGACTTGCACTTAATAAACGAAACTCAAAAAGTACATTATGTTAATTTTATGTGCTGGATAAATATCTCAGAAGTTTTTACAATAGCTAAAAGTAGTTGAACTGAAATAAATTAAGAAAAAAGTAAATAAATCACCATTAATGTGGTTTAAATGCTCACACAAATTCAAAGAACTTGGAAATTAAAAAATCGGGGTTCTTTTTGTGTTGTGTTTAAGCGCTTACAGGGCGCGTGCTACAGTCAAGCTTCCAAGAACAGCAACATTTATTTATTTATTTTAAATATTTTTTAAAGGTTGAAACAATTAGTTTTAAAAGCTGCAGCATTAAAAGAAAAATACCCAATATTGTGAGACTCATGATAAAACTGTAAGAGCTGGTTACACTAATGACTTGAGTACAATTCTGCAACACAGCACAGTACAGAATTATCACTAGTCCAGCAGGTTCAATTGTTACATTTCCTTTTTAAGAGTTATCACTATTTTTTCTGTTCTAGCGACACTGAAAACAGTAGCAGAAATAAAAAAAAAATCTGCTTCCATTTCACAAGAACCCCCCATCCACTACCTACTCGCTCTCCGCTCTGGAACGCCCTTGAGATTGGGTAGCTCACTCCTGGATTTGTATACTGTAATTTTCCTATGAGCTGTTCCACTCTCCTTTCATAATCTGACCAGACCAGTTATGACAGAATTCTCTCCTACAGCCTCAGACACCAAAACCTCAATACAAATAGTAGATAGTTAGGCAGATGTTGGCCTTGTTTTTTTAACCATCAAAGTGGCATACACATTTCTCAAAGATCAGGTTATATAATGAAAGTAAGTCTGATTTTAGAACTATCTGACTTCAAACATATAAGCAGTGGCTTTTAAATGCATTCATCTTTTAACGGACTAATCACAGAGAACCACTGCTCAGGCACTTTTCTTTTTAAGATCAGCGTTTCGTAGTTTTGAACAATACAAAATAGACCCAAAACAACTGCTTAAAGCAGCTTCAAAAATAGATAATATTTAATGCCATCTTTTGTCGTAAGTAAGAAATGTCATGAATGACATGACATAGATAAACCCCAAAGAAGAAAGTAAACTACTAGAAAAGGGAGAAAAGGAAATAGAGGAACAGATGAAAGGGGAGGGCGTGTAGGGAGACACGATAAGGGCAAGATCAAACCACAAAGATTCTACTCAGTAATTTGTAAGTCATCACCTCATATGCCTGCGAACAAGCCCTTGGCATTTCTGTTAAGAAACAAAGGGTATTTTCAGACGTTACGAGATCACGCTCAACCACAGTGAACCACGGTCAATCCCGTGGCGGGGCCAAAGCGCCCTGAACATCTGTTTCGTAGGTGCCAGATGTTCACCACGGTCAATACCCACATGGGGTCAAAATCAACCACACTTCCGGAGCTCCCCCCTGGACCATCTCCGAAAGCGTGGTTAAAGAGATTCCCGATGGGAACCAACAAAAAGTAACGTCCGCACGGCAACCACTGGCCAGAATCAAAGAAAATGATTCCCAGCTGGGGACAAAGCACGCAGTGTCGCTGCCGGGCAATGAGCAACACCACAGGCCGGGGAGGAAGATTTAAAGGGCTCATGGCAGCAGCCGGGATGAGCCGCCCCGGCGCCGGTGCTTTGACCACGGCCCGGCCCGGGATTGGCGTAATGTCTGTTGCGCTGCCCCGGGCCGTGATCTGGCGGCCCGATTCCCTGCCGTGGTCCTGGTCCCGTCACATCTGTTCGGGGCTTTTTTGACCACTGGGGGTGGTTGTTCGGTTCACCCCCATCGGGAATCCACTGTGGTGAATCGGGACCGCGTAACGTCTGAAATCAGCCACAGTTGTCTCCTTGGAGGCCAACTCCACCACGCTGATGCACCACTCGTCTACTGTTGGGTGTTTTGTTGTTGCTGTTGTGGTTTTGTATTTCTATGACTGGAGGACCAACTTTTTAGCTCATGCCCTTTTTAGCAAACACAGAATTTGGCCGCGAACCACCAATCGCTTACTTGGGAGTAGTCCCATTGAAGCCGAGCTCCACAGACTCGTTTAGGATTCAATGGGGCTACGCCAGAGCAAGTGGTTGGCTGATTGGTCAGTCTCAAATATGTTGGCAACCACATGAATGAACTGCTAGCTCTACTGGTATTTAGGATTTCAAAATTCCTTGTCGCGCAGTCACTATTAAGCAGTGATCTGAGGTCCCCAGCAATATGAAAAGTGGAGCACACAGGATCACAGAATATGCATCGGGAACTGGCGGCTAGGGGTCTGTGTAGGGAAAGGGTGCATACACATTATAAGCGTTCCTTCCCTGAACAATGCTCCATTGATGGTGTCCAAACTTACCATGTCTATCTTTCCAGTAGGAGAGCTGGCCCACAGAATGAAGGCAAGTCTAATTCAAACTAGATCAAAGACTGTGACCCAGTTATTGAGGATATTATGTCAAACTCCCCCAACTATTGCATACGCATAAGAAAGATTTCTACACTTCCTAATCCTGTAGGGTGACCTTGTATACAACGGGATACAGGGCAAATCAGTGGAAGTTCAGCTAATTCAACCCAGGGAAATAATTCCTTTTCAACTCTAAACAAGCCAATCATTTACAACTCCGAAAGAGACCGAGCCCAATTCCTAAAAATCTTAATTCAGAGAAGGAATCCTTCAGCTAGAGGTTACTCCCCTAGCCTGCAACACGGTTAACCGACGGAGCTCTCTGCTGTGCAATGTTGTGAATGTGAATAGCATAAGACAAGCCCTGAAGAAAAGGGATAGGTAAATCCATGGAGGATAGGGTCCTCAAAGGTTGTAAGTCAAGATGGTCAGGGGCATGATGCGCAGGATTGCCAAAAGCTATGTTTGTTTGTTTATTTACTTATAATAAAATTTGTATGCTGCCCCCTCCTGTTAAAAGCATCCTGGGGCGGCTAACATATTAAAACAATTTTAAACAACAACAATAGGATTTAAGACACTATTAAAACACAATATAAAAAAAACATACCCCCCCTCACCCCCCAACCCAACCCACCCACTCCCTCCCTCAGGAAAAGCACGGCGGAACAGCCAGGTCTTACACTGTCTACAGAAAGAGGGGAGGTCGGTAATCAGGCGGACCTCCAACGGAAGGGAGTTCCACAACTGTGGCGTGACCACAGAGAATGCCCTCCGTAAGGTCGACACCCAAGAAACCCAGGGGACCTCGAGGAAGGCGCCCCCGGCTGACCGCAGGGGTCAATCCAGGACCTGGAGGGTGAGGCGGTCCCGCAAGTAGGCGGGGCCCAGGCCGTTCAGGGCTAAGGTCAAACACCTTGAATTGGGCCCGGAAGACTATAGGCAGCCAGTGTAGAGAGTGAAGCACTGGTGTAATATGCTTGCGTCGGCCTGTCCCCGTTAGGAGATGAACCGCTGCATTCTGCACCAGCTGCAGCCTCCGAACCAGCACCAAGGGTAGCCCCACGTAGAGTGTGTTAGAATAGTCCAATCTCGAGGTAATAAAAGCATGGATGATCGTTGCTAGGTCAGAGTCCGAGACATACGGCTGAAGCCGATGCACCAGATGTAATTGGCGAAATGCCCCTTTTGCCACAACAGCCACCTGGGCATCCAGGCAGAGCTGCAGGTCCAGGAGTACCCCTAGACTCTGAACCTGAGATACCAGGGCAGGACGGATCCCATCAATAATGGGAACCACCACTCCACCGGCCTTCCCCACGACCATCACCTCCATCTTGTTGGGATTTAACTTCAGACAGCTCGCCCTCATTCAATCCCCCACAGCTGCCAATCTCAGTAAGCACAGAGACTGCCAGGCCTGAGTTGGATGAAAATGACAGATAAAGCTGGGTGTCATCAGCATACTGATGACACCATACGGCAAACTCCCTAACAACCTCCCCCAAAGGCTGCATGTACACACTGAACAAGAGAGGGGACAAGATAGAACCCTGTGGGACTCCACATGTGAGGCCCCGGGGAAAAGATGAAGAATCACCCAGGACCACACGCTGGACTCTCCCAGCCAGGAAGGAGCGAAACCACTCAAGAACAGTCCCACCAATCCCTGCCCAGTCCCGCAGCCGAGTCACCAACAACTCATAGTCAACGGTATCAAATGCAGCCGAGAGATCTAATAGGATCAACAGGGTCGAATGATCCCGGTCCAACTCATGGGCAAGGTCGTCGACCAAGGCCACAAGTGCAGTCTTTGTGCTATATGCAAGGCAAAAACCTGACCGTGAGGGATCGAGAAAGTTAATCTGGTCCAGATGTTCTTGCAACTGTTGAGGTTAGGGTGTTCCTGCAAATGCTGAGGTTGAGGTTAGGGTGCTCAATAACCTTAAAGTTAGAGACCGGCTGATAGCTGGCCAGGACTCCAATGTCCAATGATGGTTTCTTGAGCAGGGGCTGCACCAGCACCTCCTTAAGGCAGTCTGGCACCCTGCCCTCCCCCAGGGAGGCATCGACAATCCCCGCCAGCAATGGCCCTAATGTCTCCCAGCTAGCCTTGACCAGCCAGGACGGGCATGGGTCTAATTCACAATAAGTGACTCGAACAGACCCCAGGCCATCCTCCGTATCTGAGGGCGACACATTTTGAAATTAATCCCACAAAACAGGACAAGGTGGGACTTATACTGCCTCTGGTTAACCCACTGCTAAAAGTGTTGCATCAAAACTGTGGTGGATCTGAGCGATTTTATCTGCAAAAAAGTCCACAAACAAATCACAGTGGGCATTCAATGACTCTAAATCCAGGTGGAGGGAGGCCGGACTGACCAGCCACCTCACCACCCGGAAAAGCAACACCGGGCGTGACTTTGCAGATGCAATGAGGGCAGCGAAGAAAACTTTCTTTGCTGCCTGCACCGCCATGGCATAGGTACATAACCAGACTCTATGCCGCAATCGGTCAACTTCAGCACGCGAGTGACACCACCGTCGCTCTAACCGCTGCCCTTCCCACTTCATCTACTGCAGCTCCTCCGTATACCACAGGGACCTGCACTGTTGGTGGTTCAGGAGCGGACACCTGGGAGCCACCCGGTCAATGGCCTCCACCAACACGGAATCCCACATGGTCACGAGGCCATCGAGTGAGCAGTCACTGGGATCAGAGGATACATCCCCTAGAACAGTCTGGAACCTTCTAGGTTCCATAAGCCGTTGGGGGCGAACCATCCTAATTGGCTCTGCACCCTCCCGGGGGTTGGCATGTGCCAGGATACCTGCCTGGAGGAGATAATGATCCGTCCATGACAAGGGTTCTGCTGACACCTCCCCCACTAACGGATCTCCCGCCTCAAGGCCTGTGCAAAACATCATGTCTAGGGTAAGTCCCCCAATGTGTGTGGGGCCCACCATCCTCTGAGACAGGCCCATGGTTGCCATAGCGCCCATGAACTCACGCTCTGCTCCTCCAAGACTGGCGTCGGCATGGGTACTGAAGTCCCCCTGGGCTATCGTCCTGGGAGGCTTCAAGACCACCCCTGACACCAGCTCAGTCAGTGCCGATAGGGAAGCTGCCGTATAGGTGGGTGCCCGGGATATCAGCAGTATCCCTAATTTGTCCCCGGACAAATCCAACACCAAATGCAGGCCCTCTATCCCCATGATGGTTTGCAGAGGAAATCTCAGACAATGTATCCTTAAGAACAATGGCTACACTGCCCCCGAGGCTGATGCTGCCGGGACAAGGTCAGTCAATATAGGCCCCGACTCATTGTCCAGCCAGGTCTCCGTGATACATGCGAGGTCGGCTGTCTGGTCCAGGATCATCTCCCGGACCGCAGCTGACTTACTGGCCACCGGACCTCGCATTCAGCAGCAGTAACCCAAGGCTGGACGGCCTCTGATCCTGAATCACCTCACCGGCTGCCTGTGGGCTACTGAGCGGGAGAGGAATATAACATCTGCCCTGCCTCACAGCTTTAATTTGCCTCCCACAGGGACCAAAATTCCCCCGGCCCAAGATGACCCCTATAGCTGTGCCCCCCCAACCCCCCGGGGGCCATCCTTCCAGCCTCCACGGGAGATCCCCACCCACTACTACACCCGCTACCCTCCTCTTGCATCGGAGGGCAGTCCCCCTTGGTGTGATGGAGGGGCACAGCTCCTGGGGGAGGGGAACCCCTCCTCCCTATCCACCCGTCGCTCCCTCACACTGGGTGACACCCCTCCCTCCATATGCCCCCACCTCACACCTGGACACATGTGTCGGGACCTCCTCCGCCCCCATCCCTACTCCCAACACCCTCCTGGGTCCTGGCTCCCGGTGGCGACAGTAGTGGATGGGCTGACAGCGCAGCTGGTGTCCCTGGCACCCAGCCCCCACGCTGCTCCGGGGTTCCGGCGGGGGCAGGGCAGCGGCAGCAGCGTGATGGTAATCCCACTCATTAGGGTGTCGGCCTCCACCGCCCTGCCACCGGCTCTTCGCCCTTTGGGGCACCCTTCGGTGTTATGTTCATAACACCTTTCCATAACTGTTAGCAGGAGTCGGAGAAGAGCAACCCCACCACAGAGTCCTTCACCCCAGGAAGGAAAAGAGAAAGGAAATTGGGGCCTGACAACAGTATCCCCATTTCAAGGGAGCCAGACTTTTAAAAAGCTTGCATCAGTCGAAGTATTTATAGCAAAGGTGACTGGGAGTCAGAGCTCTGGCAGGGGCTTTTTGATTAAACAATAATGTATTATTAATTAATTAATTATTATTATTATCATCCTCCTCTATTAGCCTAATGGTTTCAAGTGTCTAACGTGCTTTATAATCTTCATCTAGCTCCCCCTCACAACACTACCTTGAGAAGGGGGTCATCATTAGTCCCATTTTACATACGGGGAACTGAGGCTGAGAGAGAGTGACCTGCCCACCGCCGCCTAGTGAGTTCACAGCTAACACAGGATTTGCGCCCCGGGACCAAGTCCAATGTTAGTGTGTTTTTGTCTTCAGCCGTGCTCTGAACCTTCAAATATTTAATGGGAGAGTGGGACTGTTTTAAAACAAAACAAAAAGAACATGGCAACCTTGCCAGAATCGGCAGCACAGGACCCACTGATCTACAGCACACGATAAGGAACAATCATAATAAAATAATTATTCAATAATAAAATTAGATAATGAATTTAATATCATTAAATAATTATTCAATCATTTACAAATTATAATTATAATTATTAATACAACACCCACAATGTGCCAAGTACTAAACAGTTATGATTATAGAGGCAGGGTTTACATCTAGAATGGACGAGGGGATGTCATTACACTTTAAGAATGTGTGTCAAGAGCTTTGAGATCCCCAGCTGGAACACACAACAGAAGGGGCGAGGAGGGGAGACCGTTATCAACGCTCACTCTCAAAACACCACCTTTAAATTAGCCAGGGTTTACCCTGCGTGGTTAATTTAACTCTTTCCTGGATGTCCACTATGAACTGGTTGGTGTATTTATAAAAGTAGGCTCTGTGAAAGACTTCTCAAGTGCAGTAGATTAATCATCTCACACTCAAAACGACCGTGATTCTAATTTGACAAAGTGCTTATTGCCAAATGTCTTAAAATAAAAAAAATTTAAAAATCAAGGGTATGTTAAGAGTCAGCCCTGAACCCCATGGCCGTGGGATCCGGTTGACAGCTGCTGTTTGCCATGCGCCACTATGTGACTTATGCGGGAGCAGTTCTCTCCCCCCCCCCCGTGTGTCTTGCCCTCTCTTTCCCTTTTGCACCTGATGGCGGGTGTGGACTTGCCCACCGGCTTCCCGACTGGCTCTCTGCCTTAGACAAGGCATTCTGGGAGCTGTAGGAAGTTGGTGGAGCTTCTGTTGCTAGACCCCTCGAGCTTGTGCTCTGCTCGCACTTCCACTTTATGCGTCCGTGTTTTTCCTTGTAACCCTGTGTCAGTTGTATTGGTGAGTCTGAAGTGTTCTGTTCACCCCTTTAGGTTCCTTTTGTGTAGCATGTCCTCTCCTTGCTGTTGCTTGTCGTTCTTGTTCCTTCTGTGTGTTGAGGCACGTCTCTTCCACCTCTCTTGGCCCCTAGCCTTCCCTCACTGTGCGCGTTTTGCTTTGTATCTTCCTTCCTCACTTCTCCATGTTGGTTTTGTCTTCCTTCAAGTCCCGAGTTCCTCACACTGTGCCTTGTTGCGTGTGCGCAAGTGCACGTGCTTCCTTATCCTCCATTGGTGCTTTTTTCCTAGCCCTGTCTTGTTCCCTATTGGCCTATCCTTCTATCACCTGTGCTTGTCAAGTCCTGCATTTGCTCCCCATTACACCCTACAATTCTTCAGGCGATGTCTTGTCAAGCCCTGGGTCACTGTTCTATTATCCTCTAACTTATCCAATGTCCGTGTCCTGTTAACTCCTGTGTCTTGATGCTTATTGTCCCTCCAAGTGTAAGGCGATGGGGTTTTCGGGGGAGGGGCAGGGCACAACAAAGAAGAGATAGGACACAGCGAGGCCCCCAAAGTCCAGGACAAGCCCCCTTGGGAGGCCGTGACATTACCACACCAGGGGCCCCAATGCAGGGGCAAGGCACAGAGCCCAGGAGTGAGGAAACCCCGCGGGGAGAGCAGGAGCAGAGAGAACTGACAGCCACGCCACCAGCTGACCTAGGGGGCGTGGCTCCAGCACCGCGACGCTCAGCGCGGCTTCGGGAGCGTGGGGGCGGGGCCAGCCTTACATAAGGAAGCCAGAGAGAACACAGCACTGCCGGAGAGCAGCAGCGCTGTGAGACTGGCCCCAAGTGACTCAAGGAATCTATAGCAAGGAGTGAAGCAGAGTGAAAGCGGAGTGTCTGAGTGAGTGAGAGTGGTCGAGGCGAAAGTGAGAGGGCAAGGTAACGGTGAGCGTGGTGTCAGGGGTGGTTGGGGGAACTGGGCGTGTGGGTGCACTCCCCTCCCTAGCCTCGGTCTGGGCCCCGCCCCCCCCCCTGTACCGTGTGTGAAGATTCCTGCCTGCCCTTCCTTCCTGGTCCTGCTCCCCCTGTTGTCCCTCACTACCATCACTGCCCCTTTAAACCCCCACCCTGTCTGTGTCACGGTGCAGGCAGAGCAACTGGTGTGTGCAAGGGAGCCTGAAAGAAGGGGCTCCACTCGAGGTTGCGTTCCACTACCCCAATGATGAAAGGGCCCTGCTTCTGACGAAGTCTTACAAGCCACCCAATATCCTGAGGGGTTATTTTTCCCAGAATACTCCAGTGGGGCCCACCGATTGTGAAGAGTGTCTGAGTACAGTGTGTGAGGCTTGGCGGTATCCGTGGAACCCTTCCCTTGATTCCCTGTCCCCCCTAACACCAAGCTCTGGTTCCCCCAGCTCCCTGTCTCTGGCTCCCCCAGCTCCCTGTCCCTTGAACTCGATGATGAGCCAGAAGCTCTCTTAGGCCGGCTTGTCTGGTTCTCATGCTGAGCATTCAGTCTCCCTGATATCGGAGAACGGCTGAGAGGTTTTCTCGTTTGATCTGTGGGACATCCCCTATTCCCTTCAGCCCTTTCCCCCCTTCCCTGGCTCCTTGCCCCGGAGCCTGGCAGGGTGAGACTCCCTGTGTAGCTTTGATAAGTTACTATTTGGAGGGCATTAGATCAGCTTCGCTTTATGGTGTAGTGAGAGCCCCATGCCGAAGCCATGACAGAACGATGATGTGAAACACAGAGAAACGGACTGTGATTCCCTCTTTACCTACCATATACTTAGAAAATTCTAAGTCCAAATACTTTTCGCAGATAAAAATAGCATCTGATAAACTGGTGGGTTACCAACATCATCTATTTTTAATTTATTTTGAAACGAGAGAAGGCTGTTACTTCCTTGTGTGATTGGAAAAAAAAGGAGTGGATTAGAATGTCAACACCTGAGACTCTTGTCAGTACTAATTGACGTAAAATAACAATTTGATCAACTTGTCCCGTATTGCCCCTTTCCGGCTAGCTCGGTCAGTGTTAGTTAATTAACCGCCCAGCGAGATCTCCCGTGACATTCTTTCATAGCAGGAAAGTCAGAGTCTTCAGAGGAGATAACGTCAGGACCCAGAGCTCTAACCTGCACCCACGGGAGTTCTTGAGCAGCTCTAGCTTAACCCTGCCGCTGCTGCTCCTTGACTCAGCCTTGAACTCTCTCTCTTCCCCCCTTGTCGCAGCTTGGTCATGCCCCCAGTTTCCTGGTGGGCTGCCAGCCAGGATATAAGGCCGGCTGGTAGCAGAAGGAAGCTTTAAAGATGATAAAGGGAGACACTGAAGGAACTGTAAATGTTTAGCCTACGTAGTAGAGAAGAAAATTAAGGGAAGGGAGGAGGGGAAGATGTGACTACAGTTTTGAAATAGGTAAAAGGCGGATACGAGTAAAAACCGTGCCCAATTGTTCTCTCTGGCCACTGAGGGTAGGACTGGAGGGAACAGACTTAAATTAAAGAAGAGAAGGTTTAAGCTAAACGTTAGGAAGACTTTTGGCAGGATAATCTGGCAGTGGAATAATCTGCCAAGAGAAGTTGTGGCTGCCCGATCACTGGAGGCCTTTAAAATAGGTGACACAGATGTCTCTCTGGGATGGGGTAGGCACTGTGGGTTCTGCTTCATGGCAGGGCTAAATAACCTGTGCGATTTTTTCTGGTCCTATGGTTTGGACCTATAAAGGATCAATGCTGAGAGTAGTCTCTGGAGACCGATCCAACAAGATTTCTTCCATCATGGGTGGATATTCAGGCGCAGGAGATCCCAAGGCATGACTGAAATAGTGGAGAGGGTGAGAGACCACAGGACTTTTGACAAGCTGTGGTTGATGGATTGTACAATTGAAACTCCAAAAGCAGATACAGAAGTTAAATAGCCGGAGTCTTTCCCAGACAGAATGACTCTGTTGAGGATGGTGCAGACCTGATCCCTAAATGAACCGGGTGCCAGGAAACAAAAGGTCCTCTCGAGACTAACCATAAAAAGCCTTTGGCTTGCACAAAACAGGGGGATCTCTGAGTATCTCTAAAGAACCCCACATGCAAAGCAGAGTGAATTAAGAAGTCATCTTCCTTTCTTACACCACCAATCAAGATGACCAGGATCTAGAAAAACAGCCTTGTGACCAAGGCTAACAAGGAGACCACAAAAGTGTTGGTCCTCTGCATCTGTCCATCTTAGAGGGCCCCTGACACAGAAGCCTTAGAAATGGAGACTCATGCAAAGATCAGGCAGAGGTCACCTCTGGCCCCCACGTATCTGAAAGACTGCCTCTTCCCCCGTGCTGCATTGTGATCCTGGAGGTCTCTGTAAGCTCTCGGGCAGGGACCATGTCTATCTTAGTCTATGCAAAGCGCCAGGTACATCGCTGGTGCTATATAAATGCTTATAATAATAATAATAATAATAATAATAATAATAAATAAACGGGAGCACCGTCTTGCAAGTACTATCAGTTTATTAAGTCGATATGGCAAAGGTGCACAGAAAGACATTCTTGTTGGCTACTCCATGGCTATGGGAGTTCCCTTCCCTGTAGGGCCATTACACCCTTCAGCCTGAGTATCTTCCAGAGGCGTTGCAAGACTTTTTTTATTTGCCCAGGCATTTGGTGGGTAGTTGCTTCTTATTTTATTTTACCCATTCGGAGCTTTCAAGACAGAGTAGGATACAAATTTGAAATGAATAAATAGAACAAAGTAAGAGTAATAGTGACATTGTCCTTTTTCTACAGAATAGGAATTGTTATCTGCCAAGTCTTTTGAAGGAAATAGCACCTTCCACTGAGATGATAGTCTTCCTCGCCAGGGAGTTGGAAAGCTTGGGGTCCACTCTGGGGACTGTATTGAGTCTCTCACTCTCAGACTTTACTGCAAATCTCACTGAAAATATTAGGAAGCATTCCCTTCTCTTCTCTGGCCCAAGTGCAACTCCAGAGGGATTAGCTTCCAACGTTTTCCCTATTGCCCACTGAAAATAGCTGAAACAATGCCCACAAGTCAGCTGGATAACTCTTGGTACCAGGCTCTAATGGCATTTTGCTGGTTTCCATCAGCTGAGGATCTGGCCACCCATGTGAATAGGTCTCGGCAAATGGAATTATTACACTCTGGCCACGATCCACAAGCCTATTTAAATAATAATACTGTTTTGAACTCAGTGACTGTAAAGAGATGCATCATGCACAAATAGAACCAGCTATGCTGAAATTTAGGCTAGCGATGCAAGCTTACACCCTTCAGATTGCAGGAAAAAACTGGTAGAGAGGATAGGATCAAGTGTGAAATTTACGAGTTTCATTTTTAGGAGGAAAAAGCATAAACTTCCAGCCTTTATGACGGTAAAGACAGACAGCCGAATACCAGAAACAAACCCATGTCTGGAGTCAGCGGACAAGGAGTTCAAAAGCAAGAGCAGGGGCAGCAACATCAGGAATTAAGAACAAGCCTTTGGTTGTGTTCACTGTTTCCAAAAATAAGAGTTTTAAAAAGAAAAATTTGATTCCTCTTCAAGGTTTTTCAGTCTTCTGGATTTCCCCCACATTTTTTAGAAAATAAAATTAACTAAACTCCTCAATTTTGGTTGTCAGTGTCCGCCCCGGCGGTGATGGGTGTCACAGGGGGGAAACTCCGGGGACTCGGAATGCGGCGGCGGCTCACCCTCCCTGTTCAAGCCACAGCGACTCCATTAGATGATGAGGCATTGGACGCCTCGCCGCGGCATCCAAGGCAACCCGCACCGACAGCACGGAGCCCCGCGGGGCCTTCGACCTCACGAGACATGAGGTCATCGCCTGAGCCAGTGCGGCGCCCGTGGAGCCTAGAGTATAAATACCGGCGCTGTGCAACACACAGGGCCGGTAATCAGAGTCTGGGAAGCTGGCCCCAAGCAAGCTAGGTGCATTCTTGTCTTTGTTCTCTTCTCCTACCGCGATTAGTAGAGTGTGTTATTGATTGTGTTCCTTTGTGTCTTTTCCCTATCATTGCACCTTACCCCCTGTTGTACGAAAGCCCTATCTCCCCTTTCCCCCCTGGACCTGGCTCCTGCCCTTCTAACCCCCACACGTATGGCGTGAGGCCATACTCTCATTTGCGAGTTCTGTGCCCTATGACGACAGAGGCCTGGTCTCGCTGAGCTCTATAGGGCCACACTACTATCCTGACGGGCATTGTTCTCCTGGTGTTTCCCAGCAGAGCGTGAGTTTGGTGTCTCTGGGTGAGTGTGTGCAGTTCCGCGGGGTCCTCCTTCCCCCCCATCCCTGTGACAATCAGCTACTGAAAAGTATTATGTTTCCAGGAACCCTGAAAGCTTTGCATAGGCTGAATGCTCCCAAGTATCAGGATCTACAAAGTGGAGAAATCTCAGAAGAGAATTGGCAGGAAAGCCCCACTTACTACCAGACTGAACACCAATAAACGTACGACCAGGGGAAGGTTTGCCTTGGCAATGGGGAATCTCTGCTTTCTGTGGTCAGTACTGAAACCAACACCGACAGCTGTCAAACAGATGGACTCCGTTCTTACATACGCAGGGACATGACTGCATTTGTGGGCAGAGGGGAGATACAAAAAAAGGGGAAAGTGAGTGTTTACATCTGGTTTCAAACTTTAATATCCAAACTTAAAGTAAATCCTGAATGACCCTTTTTTAAAAGAAATCTGGCCTATTTGATACCCATATGGACTGCTGGTGCAAATTAAGCAGAACGGAGTATATTTTACATAGGGATTCTGGTTCCATTGCAAGCTCTACAGATTAAATACGGGAGTTTTTCACCTCCATTCCTAAGAACAAAACGGTGTATAATCTCGAATAGTCATGATGTGCTATAATCTGGGACCCATGTTCAGTGCGTTTTCACCCTTAACGACAATGAGGAAAACACAGTGAACCTGGATCCTTGGTTATATGGCAGAATGCTCAAGATCGGTTTGACCCTTTCTGCTCTGTCTGCTTTGATTTAGGCAACATCCGTGACAACAGGAATTTTGCCGCTGACGTCGATGGGGCCAAGACTTTGTCCATTTTGCCAAGAGCCTCCGTCTTGGACATGTTGGGGGGATGAGGGGGAAGTGGTTGTTTTGTAAGCCCTGTAAAACTCAGTTTAAAGACTAATGTAACCCTTCTGCATGGGAGAAAGCTAATTCTTTCTCCCCAAAACGAGAGATTCGTTTTAAAGCACGTCTGTGGGAGGAGCTATATTTAGCATGCCAATTTAACCGTACTCTTTCATGGAATAGGTACATGCAAATGGTTGTTCGGCAGCGTAGTACTGTACACAGAACACAAAATCCCTTTAATTGGTGAACACTCATTGGTTCCCCTTTGTCATTACCTATGACTCAGGCTGTAAACATTTTAACGCTGTTCTCTGCAGGGTGTTCTGCCATTTCCAAATTCAACAAGTTAGCACCCTTTCCCCTGCTTCAAAAAGCAATCCCTAAATGAAAACTAAAATATTAGAGCAGGCCACCGGGAGCACATGACACCGGTGCTCAAGAGACTGCATTGGCTGCCAATAACCTTCTGGGCACAATTCAAAGTGCTGGTTTGAACCGATAAAGCCCTAAACAGCTTGGGCCCCTGGTATCTGAAAGACCCGCCTCTTCCCTCGTGCCGTTACAGCCTCTGAGGTCAGCCAGGTGGGCCCTCTTGCCGATGCCCTCTGCCTGTGAAGGGTCTACGGCAAGGGCATGCCAGCGGCATTCTCGGGGGCTGCCCCATGATTATGGAACTCCCTCCCTTTGAAGGTCCATCGAAGCCGGAGCCTGCTCCTCTTCCGGAAACCATGTAAGACCTTTCTATTTGGCCAGGCGTCTGGCAGGCAGAGATGGGGTTGGGTGGGGTTAGGGAAGAGCTGTGGAAGGGCTAAAGGGATTTTTAAAAAGATGTTTTCATCGATTGTAAACTGCCCTGAGCCGTAATGGGGAGGGTGGAATACAAATTTGATTAAATAAAATAAACAAAGTAAAAATGACATTTCAAATGGTGCAGCACTGATTTCGGTTCCGGTACTGCGTATCTTTTTAGAAAGTTGGACTATGAAAAAAATATGGATTTTTATTTATTTTTTAAAAATCCCATTAAGATGTGTGGGGCATAAATTAAAACTAAGCTACTTCACCTTTTTATCAAATCTTCACAGAAAGACCAAATCAATCCCCTAACGCAAAAGCAGCAACCAAAACCCAAAGTGTTAAACATCTCACCTCTCCAAACAAATATTTTTTGGATCCAGCTAAATCTTGTCATCACGATGCTCCTCCACTGAGAATGGGCCACACACAAATGAATGGTGAAGCAGGGAACTCCTGCCAGAGAGGGTGCGCTGTAGCAATATCTATTTCTACTACATAACTGGACAAACGTTGTTACAGTAACCATACTGAAAGATATTAATTTAAAATTTATATCCTGCCCCTCCTGCCCACAGGGCAGCCCGGGGCGGCGAACAACACTCAGTAAATATTTTTAAAAAACAATTTAAAAATACAATACAATACAATACAATACAATGTGGGGAAACACCCCCCACCCCTCGCCAAAAGCCTGACAGAACAGCCAGGTCTTTCTTACATGTGCCTAATTACACTGCGTTCACACCTGACGGCGGCACGGCAACGGTGCTCCCGCGCTGGGGCCAGAATTGCCACCAGGGAGAATGGGGTTTTGCCGCGACTTCACTCGCAAATCACAGGGCTGAATTTTGAACTGTGTCGTTTGTGAGTGAAGCTGCGGCAAAACCCCGTTTGCACCAACGATCATTCCGGCCTTCGCCTCCTTCCCCCGCTACATTTTTTTTGCTCACGGGAGCGCTGCTGACGCACTGCCGTCAGGTGTGAATGCTGTATTAGAGAATTGTGTGGCTATATCTAGACTCGTGGTATCGGCCCAGAAAGTAGCTCAACACTTTGGGGCCATTTTTAATGCCCCCTTCCTCCTTGTTACTGTATGTCACTCTACTACAGACCCTCCCCGGCTCCAAAAAAGTATATCACACAAATCATGTCCACAAACACTGGTTCTCATAAGCAGGACCCCCTGTATTTTGCATTTCTCCCATTGGTGGCAATGATGGAAATGCAAAATGTGCAAGGACACATGTAAACTAAACACACACACACCACCCCCAAGCCCCACTAATCTTTCCATTCACCTTAGATGTTACTAAAAAAACAACAAATAACCGGTAAACAATGCTCAGCGGCTTTTAACTTGACAGAGAGAATCGGACTCGGATCCAAGGAAACTCTGGGTTTGGAAACCCCAAAATTTCAGATCCACTGACTGCCAACAAGCTAAGGTGGAGTGCGGAGGTTATGTAAATGTCTGATGACTTTGACTCTCTTAGGATCATCGATGTTCTTGGGAATACTGGCATGGCAGTTCAGCAGCTTGCAAAGGGCAGCACAGACATATAAAGGGACATCTTTTCTTGCGCTGCAATTGGAGTAAAAGGCTGGCTGGGACCAACCACCCAGCAGGTAGGTTGTCAGCTGCTCACTTATTTATCACAGTTTTATTATCCTGCTCTGCTCAAGTGGCTGAGGTCCCAAGGATTCCCCCTTTAATCTTCCACTCATTTCCCCGCTTAAACAGCAGATCAGTTTTGTCAGTTCTGCAAATCAGGACTGAGTCAGTTTGTTGTTGGTGTCATTATTTATTTATTTGTAATAATTTCTATCCTGTCCCTCCTGCAGTTTGAGGCAGCTTACAATAGTGGCTATTAATCAATCATGTCAGCTCCATAAATGGGTGTTAGTCTAGTCGATCAAGGAATGAGATCTCCAACTGTCACAGCAGGGCATGAAATTTCAGATCCAACTCTGGGTGTAAGAAAAAAAATTATTTCTAAAAAAAATTCAGTCGCCAGACTTTATCCTGGTATTAAACTGTTCTTGTCCCACTATACCTCTGAACCAGTTGCCAGCCTGAGTTTTCTGGGCGCCAATGGCTCCCAGGTGACGGCAAATTTTGTGCCTTGGCCTGGGAGGTGAGTAGCAGGGAATGGAACACTCCATTGTGAGCTGTTGGGCACTTCTCTGGAGCAAATGAAGCTGGCCACTCTCAGAGACAGGATGCTGGGTTGGATGGACCACTGGTCTGATCCGTTATCGCACTTCTTGCGTTCTTACGACACAAGCCATCTTACTGTTGCCAATACAGCCACCAGTGTAAGCTGAGCACCACTCTCTCTGCCGGTAAGAACCTAAGAGGAGTGTTCTAAGAACCTTTATGTCAGACCAATGGTTCATCGAGCCCAGCATCCTGTCTCCAACAGTGAAAAAGTACTTCCTTTTATTTTCATAAAATAATACTACAACTAGCTTATTTTGTTCACAAGGCTAGAGACAAACAACAAAACAATGTATACAAGATATATATGTAATGCTGAGTGTAAAAAACATAAAGCACACAATGAGCAGGGGAGGTTTCAATTTAAAGTAATAAATGATTTAGGCCATGATCCTGAAGCCACTTACAGAGCAGTCCCACTGAAGTCTGCAGTTATTTGTGATGTTACCCTTGGAAAGTTCTGAGCATGTGAAAACAGGTGGCTGTCAAGCAACTGGTTTTGCAACTTTCAATGAAAGCAGGTACTACTAGGTGCTGATTATAACAAACAGATACTATTAGCACTTGCAGACTGGTTTATATACTCAAAGAACTGCCAGAGCACTAAGCAATCTCCACATTCTCACCCCCTCCAGACAGATTAGTGAACATACAGATAGAGATATCCCACAGACGATGGAGTGGAGTGAAGATACAGTGACTTGCCCAAGGCTCAATTTGTAATCAGTGGCAACGTCAGGATGGAAACTTGGGCAATCCTGGTTGTGTGACTGGAGAGGTTGCAGTTCGTCTGCATACTTCTCCCAGCATCCTCGGCAGAGGACACCAGAAGACACTGCAAGCTCCCCGGGGCTTGGGGTTTTGTCACCCCGTGCACCTTTGACCAGTGGGTTAGAAGGCACGTGCCTTATGGCGCCTGCCAGAAGACCACATGGACTCACCTCTCCAACAGCAGGTGCTAGCAACTTTAGGTAAGCATTTATTTTGCTTCTCCCATCGCTCTCTTACACTTCCTTTTCCTGATGCTCATTCTTCCCAATCTTGTTCCCCACTGTAAATCGCTCCAAACCTTTATCCCAATGCCCCCCTTGTTCACACTGTCCCCCTGTCCAGTCTCTCTTCTGCCTTATCTACTGCTCTTCACCTTAAAAGGATTCTTCCTCTCATCCAGCTGTCACCGTTCTCTCTTAGAGTATCTCACTGTACTTGATGTAACAAAGCCAAGCGTGTGCACCTGAGACCTCGCAGCTTTGCGAATCTGTCTCTCAGATTGTAAGCCCTAGGACAGGTCTATTCCATTACTTTGTAAAGCGCCAAGGACATTGCTGGCGCTATAGAAATGCTTGCTAATAATAATAGTAGTCACACCTCCACTCCACTCTCCTCCATACCCTGATCCTCCTCCTCATGGCTGGAGATATCAATAACTCCGGACCTCTAGGGCACTTTCTACCCCATGCATCAGCCCATAAGCCCTCCAACCTCCATCTGCCCTCCCTCTGAGTCTCTAATAAGCTTGCCTTCATTCATGACCTCTTTATCTTTTACTCTCTCCATCTTCTCACTCTGACTGAGACCTGGTTTTCCCCGGAGGACTCGATGTCAGTTGCTGCTCACTGTCACGGAGGCTCTCTCTTCTCCCACACCCCTCACTCTTTATTTTATACAACATTTTTATCCCGCCCTTTCAGGGCAGCCCGGGCCAGCGAACAACAATATAAAAACATTTTAAAACAGTTAAAAATTCATAAAATGCAGGGGGAGAAACAAAAACAAAAAACCCCTCCTCCAAAGGGCTGGCCGAACAGCCAGGTCTTACATAAACGTCAAAATGACAGGAGAGTGGGGGCCAACCAAGCCTCCTCTGGGAGCGAGTTCCACAGCACAGGGGCGACCACCGAAAAAGATCTAACATCAGTGGCCACCCGCTTCGCCCGGGGAACCTCCAAAAAGGCCCCCACGGACGATCTCAGGGGTCGCACGGGCACATGGGGAGTGAGGCGGTCCCGCAGATAGGCAGGGCCCAGGCCGTGAAGGGCTTTAAAGGTTAGAACCAGCACCTTGAACCTGGCCAGGTGCTTTATAGGCAGCCAATGCAGAGCCCGGAGCACTGGTGTCATGTGCTCCCTGCGACCCGCCCCGGTAAGGAGACGCGCCGCGGCATTCTGCACCAGCTGCAGCCTCCGAACCAGCTTCTCGGGCAGCCCCACGTAGAGCGCATTGCAGTAATCCAGCCTTGAGGTGATGAAGGCATGGATGACAGTGGCGAGGTTGGAGTCACAGAGATACAGCTGAAGCCGCTGGACAAGATGTAACTGCCGAAACGCACTCCCCGCCACGGCCACAACCTGAGATTCCAGGCTGAGTCGTGAATCGAGGAGCACACCCAGACTCCGCACTTGAGAGACCATGGGAGGGCGAACCTCCCCCACCCACCAACAAGAGGAAATTCAATCATCTCCAGGCCCCCCAAGCCCTCGCCCACCAACATCACCTCCATCTTGTCAGGATTCGATTGCAGATGGCTCAACCTCATCCAAGCCCCCACAGCCGACAGGCACTGGGAAAATAAAGAGACTGCGTGACCTGGGTCGATGGAAAAAGAGAGGTAGAGCTGAGTGTCATCAGCATACTGACGACACTGCATGCCCTGAAACCCTCTCACGATCTCCCCTAACGGTGGCATATAGATGTTAAACAAGAGGGGGGACAGAATGGCACCCTGCGGGACTCCACACATGAGGTCCTGGGGGTGGGGGAAGACATACACTCCCCCAAGACCACCCGGTGAGTTCTCCCAGCCAGGGACGAACGAAACCAGTCCAAGACCGTCCCGCCAATCCTGGTTATGGCAGTGGTGTCGGACTGCTTTTCTCCTTCTCTTGCACGTTCCAACTCCTCCTAACTCCTCTATCCCATGCTTTTTCCTCCTTTGAGGTCCACTCCATTTGTCTCTTCACCCCCTTATCTCTCTGGGTAGCTGTCATTTATAGACTCCCCCTGCAAGGTCCCCCACCCCACTCTGCCTTCCTCACTGACTTAGACTCCTGGCTTTCCTTCTTCCTTGCCCCACCTTCCCTTATTCCTGGGTACATTAACATTATTAATTATTATTATAGCAGCACTTCCATCTCTGTGGCCCATCTGACTTTTATGCCTCCTGGCTTCTTGACCTAACCTTCTCATTTGGCCTCCAACTATGCTCTACCTCCCCTACTCACCAGCAGGGCCACTGCCTTGATTTAATCTTTTCATTCAACTGCCTTTCTCAGGCCTTTCCACTTCTGTCCTTCCCCTCTCTGACCATCACCTGCTAACTTTTACACTTAAACCCTCTCCCCTACAGCCTCGTCCAATTACCACCGACACCTTAAGGTGTACAACAAGGCACTCTCTTCTGCTGAATACTCTTGCCCTGACTCTCCCCCATCCGGTCAGGCGTGCCAAACCCCAACCGTGGCTTACCACCCAAGTTCACTTCCTACCTACGTGTGCCCGCTCTCTGGCTGAAATCCTGCTCCCACACTGACTTCCAGCACTTCAAATTCTGGTTACCTCCTTCAATTCTGCTATTGCCCTTGCTAAGCAAGCTTCCAATGTCCATCTTACCGACTCCTTTGCCTCCAACCCCCGCCATCTCTTTGCCGTACTCCCCTCCCTCCTCAAACTATCTCCTCTCACCACACTGCTTTGCTCTCTGTCTAGGGTCTGGCTGATTTTTTCTATGACAAGATTCACCTAGAGTTCTCTGCCAAGCACCCTCAATGGGGTTCAAATGGTAGGAGTTGGGTATGGGGGAGGGTAACACTACCCCTGGTGAGAGGGGGGTATAGGCAAGCATATAGGGGAGGTTTGCCCGTGTCCCCCTGTGAGAAAGGGGGTTTGGGGGTAGAAGGAAGTGATGGGAGGGGGTGCCCCAGCCTCCCAGTTAGAAGGGGGGAGCTTGGGAACAGGGAGGGAGTGCCTTGGCACCCCCATAACAGAGGGAAGGTGTGTGGGAGGTGAAATGGTACATGTCTGGACTCCCCCGTGGGGTGGGAGGATAGGGGAGTATCCTCCAGCCTGGTGGATTTGCTTCCGGAGGGTGGGGGATGAGAGGAGAGCAGTGGCCCAATAATTGGGCTGGGTGAATTATGGTCCTAGAGGGAAGCTGTGTCATCTAAAGGAGAAGGGAGACGCCTGGAAGCCACCATATCGATGACTTCCGCCAGAAGAGTATTCCACAAGGCAACAAGGTCATCAATCGTGCGGCAATCAAAGTTAGAGGATAAATCCTACAGAGCATTCTGGAACCTAGATGGTTCCATAAGTCTCCGGGGGTGGACCAATCTAATAGGCTCCGCACCCCGCCAGGGGCAAAGGTGCACCGGGACATGCCTTCAGGAGGTAATAGTCTGACCACGACACGGGTGAAATATCTACACTCTCAATCAAAGGACCCCCCACCCCCAAGGCCAGTGCAAAACACCAAATTCAGAGTGTGCTCCCTCTCATGTGTTGGGCCATATACAACTTCTCTTCTCTCTATATACTTGCTCCCTTGGTGCTCTGATCTTCTCCCTTGGCTTTCAGTACTGTCTTTATAGTACTTAAAGTCATCTGATGATTCTCAGATCTAACTCTCTGCACCAGAACTCTCACCCAGAATCCATTCCTGAATCTCAGCCTGTCTGTCTGACACCGCTACCTGGATGTCTCATTGCCACCTTAAACTTAACATGGCCAAAACAGGAGTTCTTTCTTTCCTCCTAAACCCACTTCTCCCCTCCCCACCTCTCTCCATCTCTGTAAAGAACACAGTCATACTCCCAGTCCCTTCAGCCCGCAACACTGAGGCCATCTTTGACTCCTCTCTCTCCTTCTCTGCTCCCATTAAAAACAATGCCAAAACTTCTTGTGTCTATATCATCAGAACTCACCCCTTCTTGTCTGAACACAAGACGCTACTACTAAAACCCTAATCCATTCTCTTATCACATCCTGCTTAGACTACTGCAACCTGCTTCTCACAGGTCTCCCACTGAGTCACTTATCTGCACGACAGTCTATTCAAAATTCAGCTACGAGACTCATCTTCCTTGCGTGCCGCTATGACCATCTAACTGCTCTCCTTAACTCACTACAGATCCCCATCTGCTTCTGCATATAGCTTGTTCAAGCTTCTACTCACCTACAAACGTCTTCACTCTCCAGCTCCTATTACCTTTTGGCTCTTATCTCTCCCTATAACCCTATTCACGACCCACGTTCATCGGGCAAGAATATCTGTGCCCTTCTCCTCCATTGCCAGCGCCTGACTCCATGCTTTCCATCTTGCTGCACCGTATGCTTGGAACAAACTTCCCTGAGATGGTGTGTGGGGCTGCTTCCCTGTCCGTAAAGACCGACTTCTTCGAGATCGCTTTTGAACCCAGGCACTATCCATATCATAGTCTTGTTGATTTCAACCATGTTAACCAAAATAAATAATCTTACTGAATACCTGCATCCTGTAGTCCATTATTCATAGAAAAACTCTTATTTGTAGTTGTCTGTGTCTCCATGGCTTGATTAGATTGTAAAGATCCATGGAGCAGGGACTGTTTTTATGTTTTGTATATCTGTACAGCGCTGTGTACGACTAGTAGCGCTATAGAATTAATTATTGTTGTTGTTATTTATTATTATTAGCAGCAGCAGTAGTAGTAGTAGTCTCTCTCTACAATCATGCTATCATCATCTGATATAGTAACACAACTGCTAGACCACAATCAGTGATTATAACTCCACAACACCAGGCACAACAAAAAGACATTTCCGGTCCCAATGACCTACTATTAATAGCAGAAGTCACAAGCATAGCTAGACTTGAGTTTAAATATGGATGCAAACTTTGAATTTCAAAGAGTAATGGGAAGTAATTCTCTACAGTCTACAAGAACCTCTCCTTCTCCCTCGCATGGAGAATAGGAAAAGAAGCAACACATTTAATTTACAAGTTTGCTTTACATATTAAGGCAAACCTCCTTAACGGTTAAAACAGTTCAATTGTGGAACGAGAGATGTTGAGAGGTTGTGGAATCTCCTTCCTAGGGGTTTTCAAGGGACGACTGGATCAGCATCTCTCGGGGATGATTTACTTATCTGGTATCCTGCCTCAGACAGGGAGTTGGACTAGATGACCTTTAAGGTCACCTTCAACTACCTTGAAAGTTCTTTGGCTTAAGGAGGCAAGCGAGTGCACCTTTGAGAATTTCCTTAGCACTGAAACAAACCTCTTTTGTTTTTAAAATAAATAAATAAATAAATAAATAAATGCTCATGTGTTTTTTGCATGATTTCAATCCAGGTGTAGTCAATGCAAATGACATTTGAGCCACACTCAAGCATCAAACTATTTGCAATATCGAGTCATTCGGTTCATTTATTGAATGTGTTTCATTCATTTATTTATTACCTTTCTTTCTCGTTGATTTCACCAGGAACAAGAAAAACAGGTGAGGGTAAAATCTGGAAACAGCCAAGATGAACCAAACAACCCAAAAAAGATGAAAATGGGTAATTGACTGAGTAGTCTTTGCTGCGCAGTCACACTATTCATTTTGGGTCAGGTTGTTCAGATTTGACAGGTTTGTTCATTTCAGCAGGTGCTCATATCAGGTTTCAGTTTTAATTTGTGTACGTTTTAAGCAAAAATAGGATCTTGTATCATGACTGGGCTGATGTAATCAATCCGCAGGAATATTGCAACATCCCTTCAGGTAATGCAGAGATTAGTGTTCATATAGTCTGATGTGGATCTTGCAATCCATGCATGGCCCTGTTATATTCTTCTGGATCACCAGGATACTCCCTAATTTTCTGTTACAAATTTGCAATAGCCACACTGTAGGGCATCTAACATTCCTTGGTAAGATGTCCCATTTCTTTTTTACTCTTGAACTGCTGAGCAAAGGTTGCTTAGACTCCCTCAAGAGCATTCTACCGTAGTTCCGTATCATGTTCTCTGTCTTTGCCTAGGGGGTTGATAACTAGTAAGACTCTATGCCAATGTCTGGCTGCTGCGGAGATCCCCAGTTCTCCAAATTTATTGCTGTTTTTTGTCGATGACTTAGCTTTCCCAAACAGCAGGAAAGCAAAACTGACATAGTTCTTGATCGTTGCATAGGACTTCAAGTCGCTGATCCAATCCTGACCAAGAGTGTTCCCAATTTCACTCTGGGTGATTTCAGAAGTGACGCGGTCCAATTCACCACAGCGAATCCCACCCCGGTGTGATCGGATTCACCGCGGGCTGTGGTGACACGTGCGGTACCAACAGAAGTGACGGGATCGTGACCACCGCCTGGGAGCAATCAGAGAGAACATAGGCCAGGGGAACACAACAGACATGCAGTGGAGACGTGGACCGCGGTTCGAGCCCCAGAATGCACCACGGCTGGGGTCAATTCCTTCCACCACGGCTGCGGGTTTCTGTTCAGAAGTTACTTTTCATTCACCCCTGCTGTGGTGACCATTCACCGCACTTCTGGACCTCCTCCCGCCCAGACCTCACGAAGCGTGGTTAGCTTCACCCCGGGCCACGTTTGACTGTGGTGAACATCTGTATACGAGCAAACAGACATGCACGGCGCTTTCACCACCCCCCGCGTTTGACTGAGGTTGACTGTGGTGGACATTCACCACATCACTTCTGAAATCACCCTCTGTTAGAAGCAGCTGAGGCAGAGTGCTAGAAATGTCCGATAACTCAACTGCTCTTGTTTATATGTTGTTCACAGCTGTAGGTGAAAATGCTGTAATAAAAGGAAATGCTTGCAATTCTGATGACTTTGCAGCCTCTTCATGGGATATTTTAAAAGACAAGCAATAGGGTGTTTTAAAAAGAAATTTCCTATAACATTACAAACTCATAGGGCAGGGAAAGATTGGACATGGCAGCAAAAAAGAACTTAAGTGCCATACTGAGTCAAGAACAATGGTCCATCGGGCCCAGAATCCCACCTCTTACAGGGACTAATCTCAGTCACTTTGGAGAAGTACCCAACAGGTTAAAACAGAGTGATCCATTTGCTGCCGTTCACTCCCAGTCAGAGGTTACAGACCCCAATCTACTTGGCTAATGGCCGTCAATGGACCTAGTCTCGAAGAACTTATCCACTCATTTTTAAAACCCAGCTGTTCTACTGGCATCGACCACATCCTCTGGCAACAAGTTCCAGAAGATAACTCTGTGCTGAGTGAAAATATACTTTTTTTGTTTTGTTTTAAATCTGCTGCCAGTTAGTTTCATGGAATGTCCTCTAGTTCTAGTACTATTTGAACTCCCCATGTACTCGTTCCACATCACTCACGATTTTATAAACATCTATCGTGTCCCCTCTCAATTGTCTCTTTGCCAAGCTGAAGAGCCCTATCCTACCAAAGCCTCTCCTTGTCTGGAAGTTGTTCCATACACTTGAAGACAGCCAAGAATTCTTCAAACGTTGCCATATTTCTTCTACATTCTTAGAAATATTGTACACAGTCCAACTTATCTTTTCTTTTCATCTGAAGCTTGTTTCATTCTGTGCTGTCAGTTGAAATAGTGATGTATTTATGTTCACTGAGATAGTAAACTTGTTCAAAAACTGTACGTTATTATAATGTTGGGGTTGCTTTGATTAGTCTTTTTCAAGGTAAAATCTTAAAGGCTGTGGAGCATGTTTTTAATGTCGCTTTTAAAAAGTTGCTTTGGGGTGAAACACAAATCTGTCATATTGGTGTTTAAGCTAAGAAGGCCTATTCTTTTCCTCCTGCCCCTTTCATTTTCCTTTTAAAGACACCTCCTCCTCCCCCAGCAAATGCCCAAACAAGGCTATTTAAATGCAAGCATTCTTTAGAAGTAAATAGAAATTGAGACGATTAAGAGGATTTCTTTATTTTAAAATCGTCTTGTTGGAACAAAATGTCAACACAACGCAATGAGTCAGGTTTCCAGATTTGGAATTCCTGGTCCTTTTTAAAAAAGCCATTCATTTTTCTCAGAATTACTCAGTCACATAGTTATGGATATATAGATAAATATTTTTTCTATGACTCCAATTGAAATTCATCCACACCGATTTCACGTTGATATGTTTTCAAGTAGCAGATGATGACATCTGCCATCCTACCTACTTCGTTAACCTTCAGCAATACCAGGAAAATTGTTTGTTCTAGTTATAATCATGTGACAACCAGCATAATAAATTTTCTCCATCTTTCTCATGGCATCCTTCTAAATATCTGAAAACTGTCAATGTGCCCGCCCCCTTAATCTTTCTGTAGACTCAACCTGCCCAGTTCCATCTGCCTTTCCTTGTATGACTTATATTATTTTGATGTTGTATAGATGTTGATCAATTTCATCGCTCTTCTTTGAAGTTGCTCAACATCTTTCTTGAAATGTGGAGCCCAGAACGGAGCACACTACTCCAACAGGGCTGACCAGTGTTGAGAAGAGGGGTACGATAGCTTCCCAAGTCTTGGATACAATACTTGTTAATACAACCCAAAATGGAAGTGGCCTTTTTTGCAAAAGCATCACCTTACTGGCTCATGTTCAGTTTGTGATCCATTATTATCCCTTCCTCCCAAAGCCTTCTTAGCAGTTCTGCTGCCTAGCCAGTTATCTACCAATACACTAACAGTTTGTTTTCCTTTCTTAGGTGCAATCATTTTACTTTTGGCTTTGATTGTTTTCAGCCCAAATCTCTAGTTTAGCAAACAAAATCAAAAAGTTAAAAACAGCCGCCACAAAAAAATAAGATAAAAAATAAAAATATAAAATAAAATGACGAGACAACTTTACACTAGGACACTGGTCCTCTCCGGCACTGATAAAATGAATCGCATGACATTGGTTTATGCTGGTAATATAAATGCCATCACAATACTGGTAGCATCATATTCATTACATGAATGAATGTTAACACACGTCCAGTACTTGCACTTCCTAAATAACTACAGACTATGCTCTGTACTCTCTTATTTCGGAAGAGTATCATCGGTTCAAGTTTCAACTACCTGTGATACCGATCTTATCATAGCAACCACCTAAGGAGGAAGAGGAGGAGAAAGAATGAATGGTGGAAACTATTATTAAAAATAGAATTACAGGACATTGATAAACATGACTTAATGGAGAAGAGTCAACATGGATTTAGCAAAGGGAAGTCTGCCTCACTACATCTGTTGGAATTTCTGAGGGTGTGAACACGCATGTGGATAAGGGGGAGCCAGTCAACATAGTTTATCTGGATTTTCAAACGTTTGATATGGTCCCTTTTGAGAGACTCTTGAGGAAATTAAAAAGTCATGGGATAGGAGGAAGTGTCCTATTGTGGATCGGTAACTGGTTAAAGGATAGGAAACAAAGAGTAGGACTGAATGGTCGGTTTTCACTATGGAGAGTGGAGTACCCCAGGGATCTGTGCTGAGACCGGTGTTATTTAATGTATTCATTAATGATCTGGAAAGGGGAGAAAGGAGTGACGTGATTAAATTAGCAGATGACACAAATTTATTCAAGGTAGTTAAAACTCAAATGGTCTGTGAAAAATTGCAGGAGGATCTTGCGAGACTGGGTATCTAAATGGCAGATGAAATTTAATGTGGACAAGTGCAAAGTGATGCACATAGGTAAAAACAATCCAAACTTTATGTACGCAGTGCTGGGTTTTAAAAGGAGTTACCATTCAGGAAAAGGATGTTGGTGGTCACTGTGGACAACACACTGAAATTCTCAGCTCACTGTATGAGGTCAAAAAAACCTATACAGAATATCAAGAATTATTCATAAATGGATACAAATGTGCCAGTATCGTGTGGAGTATGTTTACTATGTACTGCCTAAAACATTGCAATGTAAGTTTTAGTAAACACATAAAAGTGAAAATATCATAATGCCACTATATAAATCTATGGTGCGACTGCACCTTGAATATTGTGCAGAATTCTGGTCACCCCATCTCAAAGAAGATATAGTAAAAATAGAAAAGGTACTGAGAAAGGCAACAAAAACGATAAGGGGTCTGGAACAGCTCCCGTATGAAGAGAGGCTAGATAGGTTGGGGCTCATCAGCTTGGAAAGGAGACGACAGAGGAGATATGACAGAAGTTTATAAAATTATGAGTGATGTGGAACAAGTTATTAGGGAATGGTTCTTTACCCTCTCAAACAGTACTAAAACTAGGGGACACTACACCTTAATGAAAATAATGGGTAGCATATTTAAAACAAAAATCAAAGAAAGTATTTTTTTCACTCAACGCACAATTAAGTTGCGGAATTTGTTTCCAGAAGACGTGGCCAAGGCCAGTAGTCTAGCTGGGTTTAAGAATGGGTCGGGCAAGTTTCTGGAGGATCGGTCCATTAGCAGCTATTAGCCAGGTAGGTTTGGGGAACGTAACCGCTTACTGTCGGGAGCTGGGAGTGAACAGCAGGGAATGGATTGCCCCATTGTGACCTGTTGGGGACTTCTTCCAAGCGACCAAGATTAGCCGCCGTCGGAGACAGGTGGTGGGCTTGATGGACCATTGGTCTGACCCAGTAGGACACTTCTTATGTTCTTAGGATGCTGGGAAGAGAGGATAGAAGCACCGAGAAAGTTGGCTGGGGTAGATATCCTGTCGTTTTCATGCTCTGTTTTTGCTTTACAGAAAAGTGTACTTTAATGCAAGCATTTCCAAGGTTAATAATTTATTTTTGGGGGGGGGGGGGGGGAGGGGAGAGAGAAAGCAAGATATTTTTTTTCAAGGTAGTTTGACTGTAACACAATGTGTAAAAAGATCTATTTTAACATTTTCTCTTGAGAACACACAACTTGTTACAGCGCGCAGGCATGACAGGGCTTAAGCAATACAATTGATTTGTTTTTGAGGTTTTATGCCAGAAGCTTAATGCTATTTTACACTTGGTTTTATGCTTTCTTAGTAGCAATGTTTTATTCAGCACGGTCATGGTTATTCCATTAGCAGGGTAACAGCTCGTTCGGAGCAGTTACGATGTCAAAATGTGCCAGGATCCTGCCGCGTCGGTTAACTATGTACTGCCTAAAACGTTACAACGTAAGTGTTAGTAAACACAAAGTCTCATGGAAGTCACTGATCTAATCCAGCGAGGATGCAGAGTCAACACTGGAGAAGCAGACAGGGTGTTTGCTCAGTAGTCGCTTTTTCAAAAAGTCAGAATCAAAACTATAATGATGTGAAATCCATTTAGAGTGACAGTTTTATCCTCACATTTCAGCCCTGCCAGAATTACCACTGCAAAATGATCACCCTATCCGCTGTAAACAAAAGACATGGGTTTATAACAGATTGCAAGTCGGAGACCTAATGGGCTAATTACATGCTGTTGAGAGCACTACCAAGGCAGTTAAAGTAAATGCCTTTTTATTAGGTGAGTTACTTAATTAATAAATTGACAAAATGATACTAAACTGCACCTGCGATTGACAGAATTACCACTTCGCTTCTCTCCCCCCCCCTCCCCCTTTGTAACTGCTAGTGCTTCCCCCGTTTAAATACTTTCTTTTAAAAACATGCTGTGCATTTCAAGTTTCTTTAGGGAAGCAGCTCTAAAAAACAACACCACACTGCACTCTGTTCAGAGCACTTCCTGTGTCAAGAAACCAGAGAGTTACCACAAAGAAGATTAAAAATACCCAGGGAGTTTAAAGTAAAATAAATATATGAATATATATATGTATGCTAACTCCTATTTGAGACGTCAATCATGCGAACAATCAGGCTTCGCTACGGCACGCTTTGAAAAGAGCTCCTAAGTTTTAAGACACGGAGATGGCCGGGTGCAAACCTCAGCATTTTGTCCAAGTTAATAGCAAACCCAACTCCCATCTGCTTTTGAACTTTGGCCAAATCACTCAAATGACATTTCAGAATGGCTTATGTGGGCCGCTTGCAGCAGTTAATCCCTCATTTTGAGATTATCCACTTTGATCAACTAACTCTGCAAAGGCCGTCGCCACGACCTCCCCGCTGTTCCAGCTCCACCTCTGGCAGAGCAGAGAGACACTTAGAAAATGCACAAAGTACAACTCTTCTCCTGGCTTCGGGTCCTGTTAAATTAGTACAGAACTATACCAACCTCCTTCTGCAAACTCCATGCAGATCTGGGCTCTGGGCCAGCTCCTGCCTCTCTGAACAGCACCACCGCTCCCAGCCCTGAGAAAAGGGAAAGGCTGCTCGGGAAAGCCTTCTTGTTCACTTCCATTCACAGAATCGGAGGGTGCTTCATTGCACCCTTGCTACTGAAGCCTTGCATCACAACCTGGGTCTGCCCACAAACTCCAAAACAGGCACCATGTTTGGGTTTATGTAACATTTGCTACTACGGTAAAGGGCACTTGAGCCACAAAGGTCCTGGCAGATAAATAGTAAAAAAAAAAAAAAAAAAAACAGGGAAAAAAACCCACCCACCCACACACAGGAGGAGGAGTCTAATTTTATCTAATATGGTCATACCAGGAGTCCCTGCTGATGTGAATTAATCCTCTTTTTTCTCTCGCGCGCTCTCTTTCCAAGGCAACCTGCCAGAGTTTGAGGAGGTGGCACTTAAACAATTTAACATGTTAATGTGCTAATCACTCGCTGCCCCAATTTTCTGACTTCCTTTACAGTAGCATTACCATCGCACAGATAGTAACAGACCTCGGAACTACAGAGCCATGCCACCCTTAAAACTACTTGCAGCTTTTAAAGTGGCTGGCAATGCATCTTTTCACAGCTTCCCCTGAGAAGGCTTGCAACTGTAGAATGAATCTCTCCAGTTACCACTGCCTTCTAAATGCCAGATTCTAATTTTCCTTTGGATAACAGAATACACCTTAAATGTGACTGAAAAGAAGTGCATAAAAGATAAAACTCAAAGCAAAATATGAATTGCCTCCCCACAATTATTGGGTGTGCACCAAACAGGGCAAATATGAGATATTACCAAGGTTGCACTACCGTTAATATAAAGTATTAATTTTGGTATTAATCCTGCCTACTACTCCTACTTGATTGATAAAAATCAATGTTAGAACATCCCATGTCCTCCCAAAACTCACTGATTTGGGTACTCTATAGTATCAGAAAAGAAATCTGTAGTGACCAAGGAACCTGCTGCGTGCCAGCAACGTGGTTAACGTTTTAAATAATTTGCTTATTTATTCATCCCTCCAAGGAGAATCAAAGTGAATGGCAGCTTATATTTCCATAACATCCAATTTAATAGAAGCTTAACTTCTAAGCAGGGTCTTTATTCACTTGCTTGTTTTGGCTGGATTTATAAGTGTCCTTAGGCCACAAATTTAAAACTGAATCTCTCAGAATTAGGGGTCTGTTTTTTAGTATTTGCATGAGCATTTAGAGGCTACTAAAATCACTTTGGTTGGATTAGATTACAAGTCTGAGCCCATTTCTTAACCTAAACAACTACAGGATGATACCTGACACAAGAAAAATGAAGCAAAAGGCATTTATTTGAAGGGTGTGTGTGTTTATTAGTCTCTAAAACTAAGATTTCTGTACTTTTCACACAAACCAAATTGCAAGTAATATTTTTTTTAAAAAAGGAAAAACAAACAGATGTCTTCTTTAAAGCCTAGAAAACAAGCCAGACAGCTTTATAAGTAACAAGTCTCTCTCTTTTGTTAGTTCTCATATTTTATTTTTTTGCCAAGAATGGCTAGAGGAAGCAAGGAGTAAGCGGCTTTCTTTCCAGGAACAGGCAGAAGCCTAGGGACAGACCACTCTTCTAATCAAACGCAAGATTAGAAACAAATAAATACAGACACTGCAAAAGCCCACTCCACGCGTCTTATATTTAGAACGCTAGACAGCAATCAGTGCTTCCCCATGGATTTCAAAACAGCATGGCTTAACCCAGCTGCCAAAGTCAGGAGAAACAAGTAAGGGGTGTTTCTCTAGATTGTTTTAATTAAAGTGGGACACTCTCTCTTCCCGACACTAAACCTAACTTTTAAAATTAGTTGCCATGAATGCGCTTTTTAAAAATACACTGAACAGTATTCCAGTGGGCTACATAAACTTAAAATTCTAGCACCTCCCTGCTAAACTTCAATGAGTGACATGATGTTTGACGTTTGGATACCAACGTTGTCCTTCTTCTTCGACTCACCCCCCCGTCTGGCACACTCAGTGGTTTTACTTTCATCTTTGTTTCTATCCCTTTTAAGAGCAAGATAGAGTACAAGAAACTTATTAACTCCCGTCCCAACCAGAAGTGGGGTTAATATATGAAGTATATCTATCTATGTGATGCAAGCTACAGAGTGAAACTGACCAGCACTATCCAAATCACAACCAATGCATTTCTCGATTGGTACCATTTTTAAAAACACCCCAGACTGGGTAAGGCGGCCACTTAACAGGGAGTGACAAAGTGGGAGGGGCTGATAAGAATTAGGAAGCATGAAAGATCCTTCCTTATACATAGTGTGAAAATTGTAAAGAGCAGTGCAACCGTATATCCAATTGTATATGTATTTTTATGTATTTATTATAAGCTGCCCTGAGCATGCATTTTATATAAATCGCCATGCAACAGCTTTGAGGAGGGTATGGCGATTTCATGCTTCCTCCTCGCAGTATAATCATCATCCAAGGAAAGCCAAGTAGACATTCACTATTTGGAGAATTTTCATCCGCAACTCCTTGACAGCTAGTTGTCATAAAAAGCATGAGATAGAAGTTTCCAATTAACTTTACGTTTTGCCATTAATAAATCACAACTGAATTTAAGAGGCCGTCATAAGTCTCTAAAACCATTCTTCAAAATGAGGGGAAAGTGTGGGTGGGTGGGGGTGTAATTTGAATTGCCAGCTACCAGACCCATTTCTAGGTTAGCCAGCCAAAAATGAGACCCAGGAGCTGTGGTTTGGTTTGAGCGCATGCCCATCATGCTGCTATCCCTGGCTCTGCGTGCCCGCTGGGTTCGAGCGAACAGGCAGGAGGCAGAAAATGACAAGAATCCTGCTTGCAAGAATGAAGCTGACAGGCAGGGGCGGGGAGGAGGAGAAATACTGTGATGTGCGTCACTGCAGAGAAACCTAGTTCCCTGGGCTTTGTTGTTCGAAGATCACCCAGCACAGCAGAGGAACGCTCGCTTAAGCTACGCTGGGACAATTACGCTGGGAGAGAAAAAAAAAAGCGAGCATCAGAAATGTACCCCCATGGCTTCCCTGCGTGTGTGGAGTGGCATACAAAAAGAAACACGCACCAGCCATGATATCATTACTGATGCTACTGCACGCACACGCACACACACACACACACACACACACACACACGTGGATTGCAAAATAATGCAGTCGTCAGGCAGGTCAGCAGGAGTTTTGAGAGGATGACGTTATTATTCCCCATCGACAAAGTGGGAACGAGGAAGGCAGATGGTCACAAGTGAGTGACAATAAAAAAAAACCCACGTCTGCAGTACACCACACTTACGTGTTTCCTATGGGGGGGGGGGGGGGGACTGAGAATTTCAAATTTGTACTGGGCATATTTTTGCATTCCTCTCCTTGTTGAGTCAGGCTTCTAAATTACTAGGAGGAGACAACTTTAGAGAGATCTGAAAAATGCTCCAGAAAAGTCCTTAACATTGTAATAATACATACAGGAAAGATGTACAGAGCCAGAGTAGCCTAGAGAATGAAGGGTTCAATTTGAACCTTGGGAGACCAGGATTCAAACCTGGTCTCAGTCAAGAAATGACTGGGCGACCGTAGCCAAGTTACGATTTCTCAGTCTCACCGCCCCCATCTGAAAAACGAGAATAATAATGACCCCCCTGGTTGTGAGGACTGCAGAGTACTTTGAATACAAAGTGGTGTAACCACAACAAAAAAGCTATTTATCACGCGATGAGTGGAACAGCAAACCCTAGGGTTTTATTAATTCAGAACACTAATAAAAACAGTTTCTAAAGTTCCTAGCGATGTCTACTTCAAGAGCTACGTCTATGGTTGCTAGTCCACAAAAGCATCCTCCCATTCAGCCCACCAGAGTATCTGCATAATGCTAATTTCAGCTTTGCTTGACTCCCAGACGTGCCAGAAATAGATCCTGGGGATGAACGGCGAGACACTTAGCATGAACAGGATGTGCCTGTATTCCCTACGGTTGGGAGAAGAATAGAACCGTCCTTGACCCTTTTCCCATGCTGCCCCTATGCCTGGAACTCCCTCGCTGAATACATCCCCTCTGCTCCCTACCTACTGACCTTCACATTTCTCCTGAACACCTAACTCTTCCATCAGACTTTCAATTGGGTCTCCTTATCTCCTGTAACTCCTTATCTCCCGTGCACCGAGCATTTCTCCACTTGTGAATGCATCTCTGTGTCTCTCATGTTCCTCGTTCCCTTTTCCGTATCTGGAGCTGCTTGCACACAAGGGGGTGAGGGTGGGGAACTGCTGTATGCCGAAATCATGTCTGGGGGGGGGGAATCACATGAAGTTCTGCTTGTGTCAAGTGGCGTTTAGCCCATTTCTGCCATGATTCCGGTGATGGGAGACAGGGCTGGATTTTCAGCCCCATCTCCCATCGCTGAAATCACAGAGGAAATGTAATCACGTCCAAAACCCTGCGTGCATGAGCGGAACTTCACGCGATTCATCCTGTCTCATGTGCAAACTGCCTAAGACTGTAAGCCCTTCGGGGCAGGGACCTGTTCTTAATCAATGGCTGTTCAGTGCCAGGTACACTGATGGCACTATCTAAAAGGGATCACCCCCCCCAGTTCCTGGTACAGAGCTCTGAGAAAGTTGGAGGGAAAGTGCCTCACTACCATCTCATTCTCCTGGGCTCAAAGCTCTGTAAAAGCCAGACAACAACGGGAGCTGGGCTGCTCCCTAGTGCCTAGAAATCAGGGACTGAACTGGAGGCTACGACACGAGGAACTATAATTTGGTGAAAGCTGTAAATAAATTTGAATTGAACTGAGTAACTAGCGTTTTTTTGTTCTTGTCTTTCTTTTTTACTAATTAAAGAATAGAATCTCTCCTTGGCCAGACTGCATCCCATCCCAACCTTAATCATGGAAACTAACTACTAAGGCAGTGAACTTGGGCGATAACGTGACCCCAGAAGACTGCAACTGGCAGGAAGTTTGTTTACACGGAGACTTCGTACTTCCGATCAGACCTGCACGTCTTCTCCACACACCCCTTCCCATCCCAGGTACACAGAGAGACGATCTTAGTTAGCTGCCCCAAAATTATGGCTCTCTCCTCCCCTGGGGCTTGATCCAAGTCTGAGCCTGCTCACCTTTCCAGAGGCAATGCAAGACTTTTTCATCTGGCCAGGCATCTGGCAGGTGGGGATAGAGTTTGGGGAGGTTTGGGACAAGGGATTGTAACGGCTTTTATTTAGGTCTCTTTGTTATGTATGATTTTGTGTGTTGCAACCTGCCCCAAGTCCTTGGGTCAGGTTAGCATAATAAATAAATAGTATTTTCCAGAGTAGAAAGAACCTCAATTAAATACTTGTCAAAATCTGCACATTGTCTCTTCTCTCCAAATAGGAGCCATGGTTGTTGATGGTTGGGTTTTGTTTTTTTTCCTCCTCCTAATTCTACCAAAAGAAGCTGGTATAAATTTGGGGAGTATAACTTGTTACTATCACAGCTAGTCAATGCCTTCTGCAACTAGGGGTACTTTCAGACGTTACGGGCGGCCGGTTCACCACAGCGAACCACCAGGGGGGGCGAACAGCGCAACCACGCCCGGGGGTTGGAAAACGACCCAAACAGACGTGCCGGGAACGGGACCACGGCCCGGAACCGGGCCGCACCATCACGGCCCGTGGCAGCACAACAGACGTGCAGCCGAACCCCCGGCGGGCGCTAAACCCCCACAAGGCACCGGGCAGGGGCGGGACACAGACATGGCCGACTGAGGGCAAACGAAGCCACAAGGCACTCAAGGGAACGCCCACACAAGGGAAACGGGAAGGGAGGGGGGAAGAGCGAGAACAGGCTGACAGCCGGCTCACACAGCGGTCCCGCAGCAGGGCACAATGCACGGCCACACGCCCGGGCACACACACTCACACCAGGGAAAGGCCGGGAAGGGGGGAAGGGGCGCCCGGAACGCCCCACCCGGAACACCGGCAGGGAGGGGGGGGGCACCACCACGGGGCAAGGCACGGACAGCAGCAACCCCCACACCACCCCAGTCCAGTCCAGTCCAAGGAGGTGCCCCCACAGGAACAGAGGCAGTCTCGGAGGGGGGGGGGGGACCCCCGGAGCAAGGCACGTTGGGGGCCCCCAAAGCACAGCGAGGCCGGCGGAGGGGCGCCAGGAGGAGGAGGAAGGGGGCCCCACAGTCAAAGGCTGGCACAGGCAGGGCAGCCGGGTCCAGCGGTGCTCCTCCGCAGCACCAGCGACGCTCAGGCAGCACCCACGGAGTCACGGGGATGGAGGGGGCCCAGGACCACGGCCAGGGGCAGCAGCAAGCAGCGAGGCGGGCGGGAGCTCACCGAGGTGGGGTCCGCAGGTCGGGAGCGGCCAGCGGGGACCAGGCCCCCCCCCCGGGCCGGGGCGGGAGCCCACACGGGGGCACCACGCCGGGGGGGGCAGGCCAGCGACGCGGGGCTCACGGGCCGCTGCCGGGGGCCCCGCTGGCCCGAGGGCCCGGGTGGCCCGCCCGGTGGACCAGGTGGGGCCAGTGCAGCATGCCCCGGCGGTACCCCTGCAAGGACATGTAGTGGGCGATCAGGTAGTAGGCCTCGAAGGGATCGGGCATGGTGAGGGCCAGCTGCACATCCACACGCGCCCACACCGCCAACAGGGATGACATCTCCACCGCGGAGGGCTCCGGCACACAGCAGGCAGCAGAAGGGGGCCACGGAAGATGCCCCAGCTCCAGAAGCCGCTGGAACGCCGCCCCACGGGTGCGCTGGTACCCACGGGCCCCGTGAACACAGGAGAAGTAGCTCACGGCCAAGGCAGGGCCACCCTCGGCCAGGCACTCCGAGTAGGCGCCCAGACCACACACCACCAGCGCTGACACGGTCTCAGAGGCGCTCCAGGGCACATGGGCGCACAGCACCTCCGGGATGCGCCCCTCGGGGAAACGAGCCAGCCCCAGGGCCTCCGCATGCAGCCGGCAATCACGGGCGCTCACCACATGGCCAAAGTAACGGAGCCCGGAGCTCAGGCTCTCGTAGGCACCTGCACGGCTCCCCGGCCCGGCCAGGAGCAGCTGCACGGCAGGGGTGTGCCACAGGTCGCACAGAGACATGGTCTCGCGGAAGGCCCAGATATGGGGGGCCCCTTGGGGGCCGGACAGCGGGAGCCCCATGGATGGGCAGCCAGCCATGGTCCAGCACAACAGGGAATGGGACACGGAGCCCGGAGGGCACACAGACTGCCCAGGGCCGGGAGAGGCTCGGCCCGGCCCCCGGGACAGGGAACACGGGCCCGCACCGCAACATTGTAGCACAACAGAGCGAGGCGTGGGGTGCGGGCCCGGCACAGCTGCAGAGAACAACAGCGAGCTCTCTGTCTGCCTAATCGCACCTTCAAGGCCATCCCGCTACAAACAGCGAGGGGAGGGGGCCCGGGGTGCTGGGGGCGGGAGCAGCCGGAACGCACCGGCACAGGGCGCGCGCAGGCCCGCGAGGCCGACCCCCGGGCGGAGCCACCAGCACCGGGCCGCCATAAGCGCTCCCAGCCCCCACCGGGGCCCCAGCACCATGGAGCGCGATAGGGCAGGTGGGAACTGGATGTTCCTCGCGCTCGCGGCTGAGTGGCACCGTGACCACACTGAGCAGCTGTGCCTCCTGACCGAGAGGGTGCACCTGGCCGTCCGCCTGCGCTATGTCCTGGCCCTGCGGGCTGGCGTGCGCCTCCGGGGCCAGCAGGCCCGCAGGAGAGTCCGTGGCCGGCTCAGGGCTCGGCGCCGGGCCTGGGGGGCGTGGCTGGCCGCCTGCCGGAGCCTCACCCGGCCCGCTGCGCTCCGAGGGGCCGCGAGGCGGTTCCGCTGGGCAACGCAGACCCTCCGCCGGGCAGCGCTGCTGGCTATGCCCATAGCGCGGAGCCTATGGGTCACGGAGCGGCCCCAGGCCTGGTGGGAGCGGGCCCAGGCCCACTGGGGGGAGGCCGAGTGGGGGTCCCACTTCCGGATGGGCAAGGCCACCCTGCTGCGCCTAGCGGAGCTCCTCACGCCCTGGCTGGAGCGGCAGCACACCTCCATGCGGGAGCCCATCCCCATGGTCCAGCGGGTGGCCATAGGGGTCTGGGCCCTCGCAACGCCCGACTCCTGCCGCTCCGTGTCCCAGCACTTCGGGGTGGGGCTCAGCACGGTCGCCTGCATCGTGCGGGATGTGTGCGAGGCTGTGGAGGGCGTGCTCCTCGACAGGACCATCCAGCTCCTGGACCAGGGCGCTGTGATGGCTGGCTTCGCGGCCGGGGGCTTCCCGAACTGCATCGGAGCCGTGGACGGCACACACATCGAGATCCTGCGCCCGGCCGCGGGGGAGGCCCTGGAGTATGTGAACCGGCACGGATACTACTCCCTGCACCTGCAGGGGGTGGTGGACCACCGGGCCCGCTTCATAGACATCTACACGGGCAACTCCGGCCGGAGTCACGACGCCAGGATCATGACCATCTCCCCCTTCTATGCCCGCATGTACCGGGGGGACTTCGCGGACATGGGCATGAGGTGGATCGAGGGTGTTCCCATGCCCCCCTGCATCCTGGGGGACCCCGCCTACCCCCTGACCCGCTGGCTGATGAAGGTCTACCCTGTCCCGAGCACCCCTGCGGAGCAGGTATACAATACCCGCCTGTGTGCGAGCCGGACCGTGGTGGAGCGTGCCTTCGGGGCCCTGAAGCAGCGCTGGAGGAGTCTAGCTGGCCGCCTGGACTTCACCGTCCCCACCTCCGCCCTGGTGATCGGTGCCTGCTGCGTTCTGCACAATGTGTGCGAGACCGAGGGGGCGGCCCTGGAGTACCCCGAGCCCCACCGGCCCCCCGGTCCTGTTCCCCTGTACGTGAACGCAGGGAACCCCCGGGAGTACCGGTATGCCAAAAGGATCCGGAACGCCCTTGCAACCCACATCGCCCGGGGGGGCCCGCTGTGAGGGCCTTCCCGCCCCTGGGGGCCCCACCCCCCGTTCCGTGCCCATGCCCCTGTACACGCGGTCCCACAGCCCTGTCCCCCCCACAAACGGGCCGGGGACAACTGTCTCTTTACAACACTTTATTGCCCACACAGTGCACACAATCACCCTGTGCCCCCTCCCCACCCCCGTCCCCGTGACCCCGTCCACCACCCGCCCTCATGTGGCCCTCCCCCTCCCCCCCCTTCCCACCATCCCCCCGCGTTTCCTGGGCCGACCCCTCGTGCGGCCGCTTGGGCCCACCGAGCTCTGGGAGCTCCCCTCCCCCCCACTGTCCGTGTCCCCTGCCGTGTCCTGGGCCGGTCCCGGCCCCGGCAGGGGGCCGGGCGGCGGATGGGCAGCTGTGCCCGGTGCCCCGGTCGCGCCCCGGGGGGGCTGGACCCTCCGGAGGCCCGGGGGCACTGGGAGGCGCATGCGAGGGCCCTGGGGCCGGGGGGGCGCCAGGGGCGGCAGGGCTGGGCCCGGGGGCGCCGAGGGGCCCGGCATGGGGACCTGGGCAGGCAGGGCACCCGGAGGTGCGCCGGCCATCACGTAGGCACACATGGTGCCCGCATGCAGGAGCAGGGAGGTCCCAATGTCGTGGGACCTGTCCATCTTGGCACTGTGCTCCCGCACCATGCCCTGTATGTCCTGCCGGAGGCCCCTGAGCAGCCCCTGCTGCCGCTGGTGCTCCCGGCGCTCCCGCCTCCGCTCCAGGCGCACCTCCGCCTCCAGCCGGCGGTCTGTCTCCAGGGCCTTCTCCATGGACCGCTCTATGGCCGCCTCCATGCGGTCCACGGAGGCGATCATGCGCTCCCCCTGTTCCTCCGCCCTGCGGACGATGTCCTCCGCTTGCTCCTCCCTGCGCCTGCGGACCCGCGCCCGGTACTCCCGCATCCGCTGGGCTGGGGCCGCGGCCGGCGGAGGCGCCGCGCGCGGGGGCTGCCCTGTGGAAATGGGCGGGTGGGTCAGTGCAGGGCCCTGTCCCCTAGCGGGGTCGGGTCCCGGGGCCCCCTGCCCCCCCTCCCCCACTGAGGCCAGAGGCCCCCCTGGGCTGGCGCCCGGGGGGCCCTCCCGCAATCCCAGCCCTCCCGCCTTACCTGGGTCCGGCACCTGCTCTCCTGTGCCCTCCGCGGGGGCCTGCACCGTCTCGCTGGCCCGGTCCTGGGGCTCCCCATGTCCTGCGGGCGGGAGAGGGGGGAGCGGGTGAAGGGGGCTGGTTGTGGCCCCTGCAGCAGGGCCCCCACCCCCGCCCCTGCCACCGGCCCCCTGGTCGTGCCCCCCCCTGCCCTGGGGGCCCGCTTACCCTCTATGTCCGTCTCCGAGCCTTCGGAGGCCGGCGCCTCACCCTGGGAGTGCTCCCCCTGGGACCACTGGCTGAGGGTGGTGAAGGTGCCGACCTCCGACTCCGCCTGGCCGGCCCGGCGTTGGGATGTCTCCGGGCTGCTGCTGGGGGGGGGCCTTGGGGCTTCTGCGGGTCCCGGGTGGTCCTCCTGGGGGTGGGGGTCCCCTGAGCTCGTGTCTACCGGGCGGGCGGCGAGGGGAGGGGGTACCTCGGCCCGCTCCCTGCCCTGGACCACAGCGCTGCCCACCAGGCGTGGGGCAACTATGGAGCCCTTCATGTGAAGGATGCGGTCCAGGGCATCGTAGTAGGGGGCGGTGCGGGCCCCGTGGCCGGAGCGGCTGTTATTGTCCTTGAGGGCCTTGTACCCCCTCTTGAGCTCCTTGGCCTTCGAGCGACACTGGTTGACAGTGCGCTCGTGCCCCGCCGCCTCCATGTCGCGCACGATGTCCCGGTAGACATGCTCGTTGCGCTGGTTTATTGCGAGCTCCACCTGGTACTCGAGGGTCCCCCAGATCCGTATGAAGTCCCGGGTCTCCTGGAGGCCCCACTGTCCCCCTCTGTGATAGGCCTTCCTCCGGCTGGGCCCCTGCTGTTCCTCCTCCCGGTGCAGCTCCTGCTGCACCTGCCTCTGCTCCTCCTCCACCTCCTCCTGGGGGTGCGCCTCCGGGGGCCGGGGGCCGGGCTCCTCCTGGGGCTCGTCCGCCCGGGCCGACTTTCGTGTCTGGGGGGGGGAAGGGGGGTGGTTGGTTGCTGGGTGAGGGTGTGGGCCCTCTCGGGGGCCCCCTGCCCCCCTGCCCTCCGCCCGGGGTCCCCCTGCCCCCCTGCCTTCCGCCCGGGGTCCCCCCGGCCCCCTCCACAGGGGGTTCCCCTGTGCCCCCTGTTCCCCTCCCAGTGGGTGCCCTTACCCGTTTCCTGGGTGCCTCCTGTGGGCCTGTTCCGGCCGCTGTCCCCGGGGCGGCGCGACCCGGCTGCAGCTGTGGTTGGTGTTCCCGGGGCGCCTCCCTGGTCGGGTGCTCCCGTGTGCCCCCTTCCTGCACCTGTGCCCCCTCCGCCTGCATCGCTGGGCCTGGCTGCACGTCCTCCGCCTCCTGTGCCGCCGCTGTCGCTGTTCGTGCCTCCGGTCTCTTCCGCTTCCCTCCTCGCTCCATCCCGCCACGCTTGCTTGCTGCTGCTCTCGCTTTAAATCTCCCTCCGGTGTTTGTGTTGGTGCTGGTTGCCTGGCAGCGACGCTGCGTGCCTCGTCCCCGGCCGGGGCTCCATTTTTTTGGTTCCGCTGGGGGATTGGCGTCCAGACGTTACTTTTGCTTGGTTCCCTGTGGGGGTTGGTTTGACCACGCTTCCCGAGACCTTCCCCCGGCTAGCCCGGGAAGCGTGGTTCAAACTGACCCCATGTGGGTATTGAGCGTGATGAACATCTGGCGCACGCCGTTCAGACGTTCCGGGCCCTTTGGCCCCGCGGGGGGGTTGAGCGTGGTTCAGTGTGGTTCACCGTGATCTCGTAACGTCTGAAAACACCCTAGGATGAAGTCTCAGACTCTTGTGGCCAAGTCTGATAGTTACATCAAACCTCAGTGCATATCAGACCTCAAAAGGGGCCAGTTTATTTTAGAGCTACAAAGCCAGGTTAAAGCCAATCATAACCCAGAAAGAACTGGTTTTTATTTACAAGTAAAACAGCAAGTAAAACCCAACATTTTATAGAATCGTTTTATTTATACAGCGATAATATAACTCATTTAGCAAGCTGCATCCTCGCTCAGTAATTAGCGGTTTCAGTAACAGACACACTGGGAATATCAGCATGACACAGTTAATGCAACATTATTAAATATTCCTCATTACTCATTAAACATACTGTGCAAAGTTTAAAAGTAGGAAAGGACTTCAGTCTCCGCTTCTGTCAAGCCAAACACGATTTAGGACCACTACATAGAGTGGGGAAAAAACCACAACTGTAGATATTTAGTGGGCAAGCATGATAGTGCCAAGAAAGTTACCCACACAAATTATTTCAGTCCGTTACTTGGACCAAACCAGACTTGATGCTATTCGTGTAAGTGGCCTGGGAATAATTTCCTAGATACAGGCACCTAGTTCTCCTCCTTCCCACCTGCTAGATCCCATTCGAAGAGGCTAGAATCAAAGAAGAGCTGCCTAATGTTAATTTCCCAAGCAAGCTATTGTTGTACTTGCCACAAAGCTTGTATAAAGTTGAAAAAGGAGAGACGTTATGGTCTGGGCAACTGTGAGTGGTCATGAAGAACATAAGAATGTCACACTAGGGATAAATAATTCCGGGTGACACAGCCCAGATCATGCCAGGGCACAGGACACACTTATCCCATCACTTGTGCCGCCCAGGGAAAGCTGCAACAGACGGCCGGTCCTACCACCCCCTACCATGACGGGCAGCCGTAACAGCCAATGACGGTTACTGTGGACGACAGGCATGGTGGACCCAATCTGGGCTGGGTCGTGTCAGGCCACAACCCACGTGATAGCCCGCTGTGGCCCGATCGGATGGGACCTAGCTTGGGCTCCGATCTCAGAGGCTTTCTGGAGGTCAGAGTCCAGGCTCACCGTGAATACGACCCAGGGAAATCTCAGGTCAAAACTAGACATGTTTGTGGCCCGTGGGCCAAAGCAGGCCTAAGTAGGCCACTGTCACATCTGTTTTTACCCCAATAGTCTATTGAGCCCAGTTTCCTGTCTCCAACAGTGGCCACCATCAGTTGCTTCACAGAAGTATCCAATAGATCTCCATTACCTGCCATTTTCTCACAGCTCCTGACAGTCAGAAGTTATGTCTCCTGACCAGCTTGACTAACAGACATTAATGGATCTATCCTCCAAGAGCATATCCAGTCTTTTTTTTTTTTTTTTTTTTACAGTAATGGTCTTCAGAACATGTACAAGAAGTTAGCTGTCCACTGAGCGAAAATGTACTTCCTTCTATAAATCTGTTGCCAGTTCATTTCATAGTGTCACCTAGTTCTAATACTATTAGAGAGGGTAAATAACAGCTCCCTATTTACTTGTTCCATACCACTCATGATGTTATAAACTTCTATCATTTCCCCTCTGTTATCTCTTCTTCAAGCTGAAGAGCCCCAACCTATTGGGACTCTCCTTGTACGGAAACTGTTGTATACTTTCAATATTTTTTGTTGCCCTTCCGGAGGTGTCCAGGAGACCAACTCTGTTAAGATATATTCCGTGTTATTCAGAGTTTGCCAACCTGTATGCATAAAGTAACATCACTGACTTTGATGGGGTTACTTACATACGGTTTGGAAAAATCAGAACTACTAAGAAATCAGAAGACCCTAAGAATTCAATAAATACATCTGAATACTGCTTTGGGCTTTGTCACCACAGCTAAACTATTGAACATGACAGGTCAAAACCTGCTTCTCCTGGCAGGCAAGCAACCATACTGTGTTAGTCACACAGAGACTAACGTAGTGTTATACACTCCCTCTTCTGGCCATATTAAAAAGGGGGAAAAAAACAGTTTATAGATTTAAAATATAATAGGGTTGTAAAAATCCACTTGCCTGTTTGCTTCTGGCAAGGATACTTCGAGCTGGTGAGTTAATTTTCCCAATCTCACTCACGGCAACAAGTCCCAGGTCAGCGAGTACCTTTTCTTTTCTCTGTTTTTAAATGCCTGGGTAGGGAATTGCTTCCCCCGTTACTATCTCTCAGGAATAGTGTAGGTCAAGGATAACTAAGAGGTAGACAGTGATCTACGGCTAGATCACCAGTTTGCCTCCAGTAGAGCATTACATGGAGAGGGGGACCTTCTTCTTGGAGATGCCTCTGGTGCTCCGGGAAAGTGACAGGTTAAGAGAGCTCTTTCACTGCAGTGGGGAAGGCTCTCTCTCTCTCTCGGAAAGCGTGTGCCTCTCCACTCCCGAGACCAGGGGTTGTCGGTGCCCTAGAACTGGAAGCCAGTGGGTTGGGTCCCTGCCTGGAGTGGTGGAGTCATCAGGAGGGATCCTGGAAGACAGCCTGAGTGTTTTGACGTAGGGATCCAATTGATCGCATGCCCCATAAGTCTGGCCACCCCTGCAGATACTGTGGATTCTGCTTAGTATCAGGGGACTGGACGAGATAACCCTGGCAGTCCCCGTACAGCTTTAGGATTCTAGGATTTTACAGTCCTGATAGAGGTGTATTAACTGTTGCTTTCTTTCATTCCATAGGTTTGCAGAACAATGTCCACAGGAATTATTGCTATCAAACAAGAACAAATCTTAATCAGTAATATGCAAAGAATCATTCAAGTAACTTACAAATCTTCTGCAATCCATACCAAGATGATTTTAAATAATAATGATTTTCTTTAGGATATATTTTATTCAACTTTCAACAGGAGCTTAAAAAGCCTTTTCTTATGCCATTAACAGTGATGGGACACACCGGCTTGAGAGTGCTTTTTTGTTAGCTACAACTTCCAGCAGAATAATTTGAACAACAAACGATGCCCCATGCACAACACGTAGCTTTCTGTGCAGGACCGCCAAGAATCCTTCGCTCCCCCCAAAGGATCACAGTCCTTCCACCTTCCGTCTGCCAAATTCATCAGAGAGCCTAAGAACATAGTCAGTGCCATCCTGGGTCAGACCAATGGGCCACCTAGCCCAGCATCCTGTCTCCGACAACGGCCACTCTGATAACAGAGTGATTCACTTCCTGCTATTTACTCCTAGCTCCCGACAGGCTAGAGGGTTACTTTCCCCAACCAACTTAACTTATAGGTCAACCCTTCTTAAACCCAGTTATGCTACTGACATTTACAGCACCCTTTGGCAACAAGTTCCGCAAGGTAATTCTAAATTAAGTACTTCTGTTGGTTAGTTTTACATTTGCTGTCTTTTAGTTTCATAGAGTGTCCCCTGGCTCTTGTATTATTACAGAAGGTATCAAAGGGCATTTCACTCCAAAGTTTACTTTACAAACAATGACACGCTCCACGCATCACAGTAGCGTTACCATTCTGTGGTACCCTGCCCCCCAACCCCCCCCCCCTTATTTATTAACAACGCATATTAACCCAGGTATATTTATTTAAATTTAAAATACCCCATTACCTAACACTGAGGCTGGGCTGGGGGCAGAAAAAAATATTTATAATAAGCAAACTTGAAAAATGAAAATCCATCACATGTGCGTAGAACCAGAGGCTGCAGAGACCCCGTCCTGTCCAGTTTTGTGGGATCGGTTGCAGATGATCTTGCCTGCTCATGCCGGGGGGTGTCCTGGGGGCTGCGAGAGCCACATCTTGTGAACTGGATCCCTGCCCGTCCTGGCTGCTTAAGACCAGCTGGAGGATGCTACGGTCGTTGCTGGCGAGGGTGGAGAAACGTCGGGGAGATTGAAGGAGGCTGCGGTACATCCTCTGCTCAGGAAGCCATCTCTTGACATTGACTCCCTTGGCTATCAGCCTATCTCTAACCTTCCCTTTTTAGGGAAGGTTACTGAGTGGGTGGTGGCCCAACAGCTCCAGGGACACCTGGACCACATCCGTTTTTTAGATCTTTCATAGTCTGGCTTTTGCCTGGGTTATGGCACTGAGACTGCATTGGTGACCCTGATCGACGATCTTCGCCGGGAGTTGGATTAGGGTCAATCCACTTTACTGATTCTATTAGATCGATCAGCAGCCTTTGACACGGCTGACCATGAGATGCTGGTGGGACCAAGCTGGGGTGGGCGACAGTTTGTTCTCAAATACTTCCACTCTTTCCTGTCCGGAAGAATCCAGCGTCTAGTGCTGGGGAGCATTCATCGGCGTTCCCCGCCCCCCCTCGGGGTTTCATGTATGGGGTCTCGCAAGCTGAACTAGAAAAGGTACGGAGAAGGGCAACAAAAATGATCAAGGGCATGGAAGGGCTCCCGTATGAGGAGAGGCTTGGTAGGTTGGGGCTCTTCAGTTTGGAGAAGAGACGACTGAGAGGAGATATGATAGAGGTCTATAAAATCATGAGTGGTGTGGAACTAATAAACAAGGAGCAGTTATTTACCCTCTCAGCTAGTACTAGAACTAGGGGACACTCCATGAAACTCATGGGTGGCAAGTTTAAAACAAATAAAAGAAAATATTTTTTCACTCAGCATAATTGGGTTGTGGAATCTACTGCCAGAAGCTGTGGTAAGGGCCAGTACTAGAGCGGAGTTCAAAAGAGGTTTCGACAAGTTTCTAGAAGATAGATTCATTAGCAGCTATTAGCCAGACAGGATCAGGGAACATGACGGGAGCTGGGGGAAAACAACAGGGAATGGATCCCCCATTGTGACCTGTTGGGTGCTTCTCCTAAGCCACCGTAACTGGCCACTGTCGGAGACAGGATGCTGGGCTTGATGGATCATTGGTCTGACCCAGTATGGCACTGCTTATGTTCTTAAGGTTCCATTCTGTCCCCTCTCCTGTTCAGCGTGTATATGCAGCTGCTGGGCGAGGTCGTGAGAGGGTTTGGCGTACGGTGCCATCAGTATGCTGATAACACTCAATTCTACCTCTCTTTTTCATCCAACTCGGACCCAGCAGTCTCGGTGCTTACTCGGTGTTTGGCGGCTGTGGGGGACTGGATGAGGGCAAGCCGTCTGAAGCTGAATCCTGACAAGACGGAGGTGATGCTGGTGGGTAAAGGGGCGGGGGAGTTGGTGGCCCCCATCGTTGATGGGTTCCGTCCTTCCCTGGTCCCGCAGGGACTTAACTACTGCAACGCGCTCTACGTGGGGCTACCCTTGGTGATGGTTCAGACACTGCAGCTGGTTCATAACACGGCGACTTGTCTCCTTACGGGGACGGGGCACCAAAAGATTATTACACCTGTGTTCCACGCTCCGCACTGGCTGCCTATTGTCTTCCGGATCAGATTCAAGGTGTTGGTTTTAACCTCTAAAGACCTATACGGGTCTAGGCCCCATTTGCCTGCGAGACCGCCTCACTCCCTGGGAGCGGCCCCTGCGTTCTACTGGGGGCGCCCTCCTTGAGGTCCCCCGTGTTTCTCTTATGGGGGCCATGGAAAGGGAGTTCTCGGTGGCTGCCCCGAGGCTATGGAGCTCCCTCCCAGCGGAGGTCCGTTTGTCGCCGGATCTCCCCTCCTTCCGCCACCACTGTAAAACCTGGTTGTTCCGCCAGATGTTTGGCAGAGCAGAGGGGTAGTGGGAGGGCGGGTTGGGTCGGTTTTAGTTGTTTTATTAGGTATGTATGTGTTTTTATATTGTTGTTTTATATTGTTGCTTTATGAGTGTTGTTAGCCGCCCAGAGGTGCCTGAGGCACGAAGGGGGTAGGATATTAAATTTTATTAAATAAAATAAATAAATAAACAAACACTTCCACTGGGGCCCAACTTGATCTCTTGGCTGTCACACCTCTCTTTCAAAGCTGGACTGAGGAGCAACTGCTGAGCAGTCTCTTAATTTAGTCAGCAAACAAGGCCGGTAAATCAAACAGAACGCTGAGCTTCGAACAGCTGGGAGAGTAGCTAAACTTCGGGCCTACCACACTAGAGCCCTAGGCTCAACCCCTCACTGCGGCCTTGTCTCATCTCCCTGTGCTCAGAGTTCAGTAGCTCAGGGTTCCTCATCCTGCAGGACACGGCAGTGGTTGAATGGAAAAGGTGTAAGCTTGCCTAGGAACCACAGCCAGGAGCCGTGGCGTTTAAACGCATGACCCTGTGCGCTCCAGCTCTGAGAATGTTTCCCGAGGGCTACGGAGGCAGGTGGTCATTTTCCCTCCCTCTCATCTCGAGAACACTGTACATGTTCCTTGGACAGCTACCTCAAAATCAGGACAACACTGCGGAAACCAGGACGCACCACCTATCAAAAGAGAAGCCACATCCACGTTCTAGGTGCCCCCCCCCCCCTTCTCCCTAAGGGATATTACTAAAGACGGGGGGGTGGGGAACCTCAGGCCTGGGAGCCAAATGCAACCTATGGCTAGTTTTTTTATGCGACCCTTTCCAGATCCTGAATCCAGTTCCAATCCCCAAACATTGAAGGACTAAGTTCAGGGTAAGGGAGCAGAGAGGAGGGCAAGCATACAAGGATAGGGAACAGATCCATGATCTGGGTCTTACTTTGCTTGAGTTCACCCCATAAGCACCTCCACTCTCAACTTTTATGCGGCCCTTGGAGCTTATACTAATTTTCGAAATGGCCCCTGGGAGAGAAAGGTTTCCCTATCCCTGCTCTAAGACACATCATTATTTGACACAAATTAGTGCAACAGGAGGAGTGGCACAAGGGGGTATTGGTCTCGAGGCAGCACCACAATAAATATTATAAAACAGCAGCGCAGCCAACAGAGCACAAGAGATGCACTTTTTTCGATAAGCATTTACTGATGCAATCTCCTAACCAGAACGTATTAAAAGTCAAACGTCATGGTCTTTTAAAAATAAAAATAAATAAATAAATTCTAATTTCTTCTCTTTCCTTTCAACATTTCCCCAAAAGATTTGTTAAATTAAAAGTGGTTGACTTTTGCCCAATTTCAGCCCATAGATAATCCGTTCTCCCCTAAGGAGAGGACTGTCTTTTCCTCTCTCATCACGTCCCTCACCTTTTACTGTTTTCTTCCCATTGTTTTACTCTGCTCACGTCCAGTCTCCCTTATGCTCCGACTCACCTTTCACCTCTTTTCTCTCCCTTTCCAGATAGGCAGCTGAAAGCCACCGCTTTACCCTAAGGATTGCCCCGGCGCAAGGCTAAATCCCTGCTTATGCCACTTGTGTCATGAATTATCGTTGGTGTTCCTCTCTCAACCCTTCCCCAGACAGCTGCTGAACAGAGCTCTCTGTAGTAGTTGCTGCAGACATGCCAAGAGGCTTGGGAAATCAGTGCCGCCAACCTCGCGTGCAGTTGCGTTCAGACACAGAGAAAGACCCACCGAATGGTCCTGACCTCGCAGCAACTGCTGGGGCGCAGCGGAAAGACAACCCATGCAAGATGAAAGCTATACGCATGTGCAGCAACAACTCCAATGTTTTTCTTTTTAACAGTTCACAAAAAATAAGGCTCTCTCAGGTGCGGCAGATCCTGAACACTGTTTTCAAGAGCTTCCCCGGTGTCCCCTTGCTAGAACGCTGATAAAGTGATGTTTGCTCACCTGTACTTTGCAGTTCTGGGAGAATAAATATTTCCCGTGGGAGACGAGCTGAACAGTCCTTATATTAGGAACAGGTCTACGGGATTGATTTTAAGCATTATTAAATGATTTGGCAGTCTCGCTTTAACATCCAAGTCCTTGTCTTGCAGATCTGGAGTAAGCTATGGGCTAACACCTCTTTTCTCCATATCAGCAGGGGTTCTGCCTCCCTCTCCAGTCTGGGAGCCAGCTCCTCCTCCCGCTGCAGCTTGACACTCCTGTGCAGACAGCTGCTCTGGGCTCCAAGCCAATTCCTTCATGTCCCTGGCCTGCCCCCTCATTACATGCCACCTCCCCTGGCTGCTTGCCAACCCAAAGGAGTGGTTAGAAACAAGACGCAGCCTTTGCGGCTCGCGAGTAAAGCCTCTCAAATGGGCACCGTGTGAAAAGGGACGGGGATATTTTTCCAGAGTCTGCAGACAGTCTGACAAAAGGAGCATGTGTTGTGACCTGCCATGGGAATCTTAAAAGCGTGAATGAAAATTTCAAAGTAAATACTGTAAACTATTTTGGTGCTTATGCCACAAGTTCAAATTGGTCTCCTACACCGTATCGAGTAAGGCCCTGGATAGGTACATTTAAGCAATCATAATTCCCCCCCCCAACAGTACCTCTATTTGTGGGGCCAAATCCAGATATGCATAGGCTTTTGCAACTGCATGGAGCCCAGTGCTTCAGCTGCCATATTGGCTACCTGGAATTCCAGGTAGCATCTGGATTTCAAGCAGGCTTCCCGATTCACGGCCTAACATCCTGCCTGGCTGTCCTGGTAGCCATCCTGTTCCTGTTCTCCAGGGTCAGTGAGAAGAAAAACAGCAGAAATGTGCGATTTACTACTGCCAATGATCTGCTGTCTGGAGGAATTCCCACACTCCCCACTCCTCCGCTTGCCCTCCTCGCCCCTTGGCAGAGTGCAGAGCCTGCACATGGCACCAGCAAGGAGCACAGCACACAGCCCACTCCTACCCCATACCATGACCCAGGCTGGCAGAGTTCCTAACCTCAGGATCTACTCACCCCCCAGTGAGGATCTATCTGGGATGGGAATTTGTAGGAAGAGCACTGGGGATGATGAACCTCCCCAGATCCAGTACTGGCTGCTTGTTTCTTCCCCACACTTTCCCCGAACAGCTGAACTGAATTAGCAAGCCTTCAGTGTTCACACATCAAAAACGATATTTGGGAGTAGGAGCTGAAGGATGTGCTTCCTTCATACCTTCCTCCCTTCATACCTTCAAATCTCTCCTTAAAACTCACCTCTTTCGCTCTGCTCTGTCTGACTCTTTATCCTGCTGAGCCACTATTTCCTATACCTACGGTCTGTTTACCCTTATCCTTGCAACATGGACCTGCCTGCTGTCATTCTCATCGTAACCAAGCCAAGTACGTGCACTTGAGACCTCGCATCTTCATGAATGTTAGACCCCTTGTCTCTCCCTCTGTTCCCCTTCCTATGTCTCTCCCCCAGCTCCTGTCTCTCAGATTGTAAGCCCTAGGGGCAGGGACCGTGTCTATTTTATTACTTTGTAAAGTGCCAGGTACACTGCTGGCGCTATATAAACGTTTGTTAATAATAAATAATAATGTGCTCCGGAATAAAGAGTACATAATCCCCTTCACTTTCTAAATCAAAGTATCTTACAATGCGTGCCCTTTCTGTGTTTGGTCGGTGAAAGCAGCATACAAATCATTCTGAGTGCACGGTACAGACAATACCTTTCTTGCGGCGAACTCTCGCTCCTTTTTCGTAACAGCAAGGTGCTGGAATCCGTTGGCTGCAAGGGATATGTCTCACTGTCTGCACTTTCATGACATCACCACTGGGGGCTCACTGCAACATGGTAACTCGGTCTGGTGCGCAGGATATCAGTTAGGAAAACCAGAAAAATTAAATTTGACTTTGTTGAATTGTTTTTGTTTTGCTTGTGTGAATGTGCCCTACACAACAAACTGGCCCAAGTAACCATCATGCACCCCGTGCTGGGGTGGGCAGAATGGTTCCGCTTCTTTCCTGGCCGGGAGAACTCAGCGGGTGGTACTTGGGGAGCGTTCCATCAGCTCCCTGGGACCTCACGTGTGGAGTCCCGCAGGGTTCTATTCTGTCCCCTCAACGTGTCCATGCAAGCCTTTGGGTGGGATCGTGAGAGGGTTCAGTGTATGTTGTCATCAGTACAACGATGATACACAACTCTACCTCTCTTTTTCAGCGGACCCAGACCCAGCAGTCTCGGTGCTTACCCGGTGTTTGGCGGCTGTAGGGGATTGGATGAGGGCGAGCCGTCTGAAGCTAAATCCCAACAAGACGGAGGTGATGCCGGTGGGTGCGGCTGAAAGGAGTGGCGACTCCTCTCATTGATGGGGTTTGCCCTCCTTTGGTTACTTAGGTCCGTAGTCTGGGGTGCTTCTCGATCCGCAGCTCTGCCTGGATTCCCAGGTGGCAGCTGTGGCGAGGAGCGCCTTTCGCCAGTTACATTTGGTGCGATGGCTTCAGCCGTATGTTTCGGACTCTGTTCTGGCCACCATCATCCAGGCCTTCATCATCTCTAGACTGGACTATTGCAACGCACTCTACGTGGGGCTACCCTTGGTGATGGTTTGGAAGCTGCAGCTGCTGCAGAATGAGGCGGCCCGGCTCCTCACGGGGACGAGTCATCACAAGCACATTATACCAGTGCTCTGTTCTCTGCACTGGCTGCCTATTGTCTTCGGGCCCGATTCAAGGTGTTGGTTTTGACCTATAAAGCCCACCATGACCTGGGTACTGCCTACCTGCAGGACCGCCTCACGCCTCGGTACAGCCCCTGCAGTCGACCGAGAGCATCCAACTCCAAGTCCCCCAGGTAGCGACGATGGGGAGGGCGTTCTCGGTGGCTACACCTAGGCTGTGGAATTCCTTCCCGACAGAGGCCCGCCTGGTCCCAGACCTCCCCATTTGGCTGTTCCACCAGGCTTTTGGGAAGGGAAATGGGTAGGGTGGGAAGGGTGTGGGGTGGGGTTATTTCCTCTGTTTTTAATGAGTTTTTATGTATTTTATATTAATTATTGAGTTATTTTATATTTTGTATATTTTTGAAATTTTGACTGCGAGCTGACCCCAGCTGTTTTGTGAGCAGGAGGATGCGGGATAGAAAAAAGTATAAATAAATGTAGTCTTAATGACAATGAAGTCTTGGGAATCTGAACAGGAGGGTCTCTTAACAGGACTGATGTTCTAACAGGAAAAAGATTATAAGGCTTTGCATGTTACTTTGAAGCACACCTCAATAATCTGAAGTTATTTTTAACTTCTCATGCTAGAAGTAGGGAGAGATACTTTCCCGTCACCCAACGACTGACACACACCGATTCATGGACTGCAACTACTATGCTGGCAGATTAGCGTGAAATTCAATTCTTACTAATCAATGTGAGGCAAGGAGAGAACAAAGCGTACCATGGTAATTTTACATGAAGTATTTTAGCACATACGGTACTCAGACTACTACAATGCCATGAATTACAGATTCAAGCAGGAAACAGAACAATGAATTTCTTGCCTGAAGCTGAACATCGCTGCATTTTATCAGATACAACAAATAGCAATTTCTTTATGAATGCGAAGAGGAAGTTTTATTGGGCAACAAGCCATAAACTTTTCAAAAGGATAAGCTTTATTTAATAAAAGTTTATTGACCTCCTGTTTGCCCAGCCAGCATTTCAGACATAAAACACAGTGCAACACCACAATTAAACTGGTTTTTCTCTCTTTCAAGGGAGTGAGATGATGGTTGTACAGTCTGTTATTTTCTCCCTTGGCTAGGAATCCTTGTCCCCAGGCCCACTGGCAATGGGTTTATATTTTCCAACCCTGCCTGTTTAGTTACAATAAGTCCCATTTCAAGTGGCAATACTTCATTTAATGATGTACTATTTAAAAGTAATTAAGTAATCAGCTGAAACCTTTTTTTTTTCTGAAACAAATCCTATGCTAAACTTGGGAGTCCATATGCTTCTGGGACTCTGCTGAGTGATTCTTGCAAGCGTTATAGAATTTCACGTAGCACTGCCAAGAAGAAATTAAATCAGCCCTTGCTGGACCCAGAGAGTAAAAATCTAGCTTCTGGAATTCAGACTTACTGAGCTACTATTTGTATGTTTAAATGGAACTTACTAAAGTTGCCAACAATAATTTGCTAAATCATATAACTAAATTGGACTTCATCTATGTCAAATATCACCTGTGCCTTTTTTTGGCAACACTCTTTGCAGCCTGCTGGCCCACCGGTGAAGAACTGGGTGCACCACAAGTGTTATTTTTACTACAAAGATCATTACTGTCTGAAGTTTCAGATAACCGGTAACACGTGAAACCATACAACTTGCTTAAAGGTTGGCTTGGGGGGGGGTGTTACACTAGTTAAGAGTTATGGATAAGCAGCAACAGGCACTTTATTCTGGAGAAAAATAATCCTACTCTCAAATGGATGGCTATACTTATTGAAGTCCACTTCATCCAAAAGACGTCTGAGCTAATGCAACCGTTAAAAAAAAAAAAAAAAAAAAAGCCCAGGTCTAGATGGTTTCGGCTTTATATTCAGAACCTCTTTGCCTTTCACCGAGTCTTTGGACCTTGGTTTAACAATACTTGACATACGCTCTCTTCAACAACCCTTCTTTAAAATAATAAAAATAATAATAATAATAAATAATAAAAAGACAAATTGTTTTTATATACCAAATGACGTCAAACTTTCTCCTGGACACTGAACTTACCTAGCAACCCTTTCAATACTAGTTTCGGATAACTGAATTAAGACTTAAAAATTCTGTTTGGCGTGCATAGGTAACAACATATAATAAGCCATATGTTAAATGTTTACGCTGCTTAGAGTAGAACATAATTTGAGAGAGAGAGAGAGAGAGAGAGAGACACACACACACACACACAAAATACCAAGCTATTATTGCAATGTATTATAGGGGTCAAATACAGCAACATGGATTGCAATATTCATCTCTTCTGTCAGGCTTTTCCTAGCACTTCATCCCCTTACTCTCTGCCCTGATTTTTTTAGGTTCTCCTTCTCCCCTGTAACTAAGCTAAGGACGTGCACCTGCAACTTCAAACTTCTTGCTGCACGCCGGGAGTCCCAGCGTTCTGCCTGTGGGGTGGGCTTCCCAGGGCTGAAGCAGAGGGGGGGAGAGGGGTGTCAGGTGCTATCCTGCCCATGGGTAGGTCTCCCTGTCCGAAAGGCTCCCATTACTGCCCATGGGAAAAGCAGCAGCAAATCCACCACACTTTCCCGCTGCCCCTCTTCCTGCGTGGAAACACCTTAAGGTTGCAGAGACTAAATTGGCTATTTTACCCTCTCCTTTTATAGGTCCTCCCACAGGGAGGACTCAAACGCCTCCCTCTGCTGCTGCTGCTCAGAGATTTCTAAAAAAAAATAATTTAAAAAAAGCCAGCAACAGCATGAAGCCGACATTCCTAATGGTTCCACGGCTGCCTACATAACTACCATGGGTGAAGCTGAGCTATATCTAGGTAATCTCATTTGTATGAGAAACTTACACAAGAATTCGCAAGGGGACAAATGAAAGGGCTGACCAAGATATTGTATCCAGTATTTAGCTATTACACTAAGAATCACTGCACAACCAAAGATACATAAAGAGGTTATGTAATACACGCTGTGCCGACACCGGATACTCTTCCCCCCGGTTCCCCCCCCCCGTGAGCTAAAATAACGTCACAGTTGCTGCCAGGGAAGCAATTGCCCAAGCAGAGTTCATGCATCTGCTTTTTATAACAGATCACGTTTCTTTCCCTCCTGCCCCAACTGAAATAACTGGTATTCCAAAGCAAGGAGTGTGGCCATTAGATAAAAACGGCATTTCATAATTTAATTTAAATGGTTGTATTTAACCTGTAATAAAAGCCAATCACACTTGGTTAAAACAGCTATTCAATTAAGTAATCTATGTAAGATTGTCAGGGCTTCAAACCTATAATCCCTTTGAATAATTCAAAGATTTTATTTAAGAGACACCTCTTAATGTGCAAAACAAAACAAAAAGCCAATAAACCAAGCTGAAGTGGCATGGAATAATTGTAGAATTACTCTGCAACAGAAGTAAAATGTTAAAAGCAGTTTATTTTGATTGAGATCAGAGCTGGTCTAAATTTTTCATATGAAAAATACGGGTGAAGTTTAACAGTTTATCCCAATCTGAGAGAAACCCACAAAATTATCCCTATTTTTTAAATTTCCAAAAAATGACAATTTTTTGTGGGGGTTTTTGGCCTTCATTTTCAGAAACAGACCTATACTTAAAAAACAAATGATATTTTGGCTGCCAAACTTCCAAATAAGTTTTCATCAGAATTAATTTGGGGTGGGAGAGGAGGAAGGGGAGTTCCTAGTTTCAACAACGGAGAGCCATCAGAATATTTCTTTCTTAAAAAAAAAAAAAGGGGGGGGGGGGGGGGGGGGGGAGTTTGAAAATAATATTAGTTTAATATATTAAAATATAAATTATTATAAAATATAAATATTACTAATCAATTTTTAGAATTAGTACCCAAACTGAAATTGCAATTATATTTTCAAAACTTTTCTACATTTCAGTTCATCCAGTTGCAACGCTATCACAAACATCTCAGAACCGCAGTCTATAATAAACAGAGCATATCAACTAAAACGCCCTTTCCACCTACCTAATGTAATAATTATTACAAAAGGGCTTTGGATGAAATTGATTCGTTCATTAAACACAGGACAACAAGTAGTTTATCTCAATTTAAAAAAGCATCCTCTACTCTGGAAACTGAACCATAACAAGTTTTAAAGAATGCCAAGTGCAACCAACCTGCAGCTGCAAAAGCTATATGCTTATCTGCCTGGTAGTGGTCTTTAAAATAAATAAATAAATTAGATATTGGTAAATTTACAAGAAACTGGGCGACTTTGATTTTTCCAAGCCTGAAAATGGCAACTTTAAAAAAAGCCTTCCCCCCCCCCCACAATAAGCCACAAAGGTTTTATTGCTAAAGCAAATTTGAAGACTACAAAAGAGAATAACTCTGTTTAGAGATTGTAAATTTTTAACCTTGTCACTTCGATCTATCTGGACACTTCACGCTTTTCTTTAGAAGAATTACGTTATTACCCCCAACTTGCTCAAATGTCTCCTTTCCTACTGTCTCCATCTTTTGACATGCTGAGCCATATCCACACGCTACTTTTGATAAAACAGCAAAAAATAATCTCTTTGCCACATTGATAAGCAGATTCCGCATTTACTACAATTCGGATGAGTTACGGCCACCTAAAATGTTTAACACAGTGAAGACAGGAGGGGAAAAAAATTAAAAACCCCAGCTTTCTGTAAGGTAATGTATGCTTGGCCCATCTCTCTGTTATTAATCAATAAAATAAAACTAAATCTCCCAAACAGGTCACAACTTCCTTTTTTCCATTCACCAAGTTAACCGTTTCTCTTCCCTTCTTCTAAGCACCTAGAGAATTTATGAAAATTAAGGCTGCAATTCATGGAGGACCTAGGTGTTCTCATAATTGCTTTTAATTCTTTATAATACCTTGCTCTCCTTATGGATTTATATTGCAGTCTGACAAATCTGGTATCAATGTTACAGTCATATAAATACACAAGTGTCATAGGAGTTTAAAAGCAATTTGACATAAAATTACACCAAATATCTTTAGAGATCAGAATATCAGAAGCAATTTGACATAAAATTACACTTTCCACTTTTTAAAAAGTGTTGAAAACTGCTTTGCAGTCATTCCTTTTTTTTATCCATCTTAAAAGTCAATTTAATATAGGTGAAAAACTGTGAATTTACCGTCTTGAAAGCAAACTATTTTTTTAAAGCTACAGACCAACTCACATCGTGGATAGCACCCACGTAAACTCACACACACATCACCAAACATGTTTAGGGATCAGAACAGGTCCGCTTAGTTCTTGAGCACTCCCCTATTGAGACTGCCAACCAAGAAATCATGCCAATGACGGACTTGCAAGCACCTGTTCGCTGAGAATCAAACCAAGATCATCAGCTAATCTCACAAAGACCAAACAGCCTGCAGATAGTAGCAGTTTTCAAGCACTACCAATCTGTTCCAGACACAAGTCCGTGACCTTGAGGTGAAAGTCAGTCGGTATTCTAATACTCGGTAGGACTATCGTCCAGTATTCCTCCCCAAATTTCTTAATAGTTTATCACACTGTACAATGATTTACAGGTGGACACAAACGAATATGCAGACAAATGAAGAACGAAACCAAGGAGACAGATTTTTTTTTTCTCTGTCGATACTCTGGCAATAAAAACGACAAAAAGGGAGAAAAACGTCTCCCTTCTGCTTCACTCTTTCCTCAGAACTTCAAAGAACCAAGCCCCACAACGGATGTTCACAATTTCTCTAAATATAGAGGTGGGACACCTTAGGCCCAGGGGCCTAACGTGGCCCATGGCAAGTTTTTATGTGGCCCTTGAATCCCATTCCTACTTCCAGCCATTGAGCTCAGGGTAAAGGAGATGCACACACAGAGGGGGGACAGATCCATGGTAAAAATCCATGATCTGGGCCTTCCTTTTCTTAATCGAACCCCTTAAGCACCTCCACCCCCAACTTCCATGTGGCCCTTGGAGATTGTACTAATTTTCAAAGTGGCCCGTGGGAAGGAAAAGGTGGGCCCCTGCCTTAATGTAACACAAGGAAATGTTTATGCATTCAGTCTCGCACATCACACATATGTCTAGAGAGGCAAAAGGTACATGATCCAGAGGGAGGAAGGCCAAAAGCTAGGGTGGGTGGGGCACACCTTCTACAGACAACTCTTGATTATCTACTCTAATGGGGCACAGAGGGGGAGCCCAGATAATGAAAAGAACACAAATAATAATTTATTCCATGCGCACAGCAACTGAATACACGCAATTGGTAATGAAGATAATACTATTTAAATGATAATGGATTGATCTCTTGATATCACGAGCATGGAAAGAAGCACTAATGAGTTCATCATCACAACCCAGCAGCTGACCAGCTAGCAACATGTCAACAACTCATGGGCACAGCTCACAAACAGCTTAGCAAGTACAGTTAACCCGCAAGCCCAAATTAAGCTGCACCTGAACCACCAAAAGCCAACCGCAGATGCCACGAGTGGCGCGGAGAGGAGGAAAGAGAAAAGTCATTCCTCCCATCAGCCAGGAGGGTAGGGATGTGTAGGCATCTTAGGAAGAGGGTAATTCTGTATTTAGCATGGGGCTCCCATTCTTTGGATGAGAATTTGGATAAATTAGAAGAGGCTGCATGTCCTAAAATGACTATCAAGGGAGGGAGACCAATCAAGACTGGCAAAGAGTTCATTCCCGTAATGTCATGTTGTTTCAGTTTGCAGAGACAGGAACTCTGCCTTTACCTATTCCCTCCAGTTGACTGTTTTATAGAAATAACCAAATACAAGTTTAGACTCCAGCTTGGCTCTCACAGGACAGTCTAAACACTAGCACCGATCACCAGAAAGGGGGATCTCATGCAGCTCACATAATAAAACCACACCATAATCTGATCATTCACAGCAACTGAAATAAAGACATCGCTTTTTGGGTATATATCCTTTCACATCAACAAGCCTCAATACGCCTTACTGCTCGTTTTGTCTCTTCCCAATATTTGCAAGCAGAGGGTTTTGCTATTACTGCCAGCTAACTAATCTACAGGGCTCGAGTCTCAGGTCCTTTTCACACGGGCGCATGGGAGAACGGGAGGGCGGTACGTGGGGGTGCGTTCCCATGGACCCCCACCCACCTCCACCCACAGAGCATCAGGCATTGGCGCCCACTGCTCCTTCCGTGGGCGATTGGTGGAGGTGGGTGGAACGTGGGAGCACTAATGTACCCCACTCCCGCCCGCGGTGTTCCCATGGGTGCCCCTCCACTCCCCCGCTGCAGCATTCGCACAGGCGCACCCCCACCCCCACACATGTGCGGGGGGGGGCGGCGCGCGCATCCATGTGAAAACGGCCCCGGTGATGTTAAATTTACCGTACACCCCCCCACTCTGGAAGTGCAAAAGGTAATGCAAATTACACCCACTTTGAAGCCACTTGAGACCGCCAAACTAAAGTTCAATGGCATCACTGCACATAAGGAACTACCCATCATCTTCTTGTAGTTAGTAACATGCACAAAATAAGACTTTATGGAAGCCCCATTTCAACAGAGAAACATAGAAATAAATGTGCTGCCCCCAATAGAGACTAGTCATTTGCATTCTTGATTTTTTTTAAAAACAAACAAACAAATACCAGAACATTCAGCAACCGATTGTAGTCTGCATTCTTACACTGCGTTTACATTATCATGCTGTATGCACCATCCGCTTTAAAGATCACAAAGAGGGATAATCAAAAATTGCCAGGCTTAATCCTGATTTAAGCTCACCCTTAATTATTAAAAATGGTTAAGTACTTACCATAATGTGATTGAAATGCCTGTGGTTTTACGACCTGATTACAGTGGTTACACATCACCAAATAGAAATCATCGTGAGCCAGACAAAGACCAAATATTGGCATATCTAAAATAAAAAGACAAAGGGCATATATCTCTCAGCTGCTTAAAATTACCGCATGATGCTACCGGTGAGTTATCGTTTCATTTGTAGCAAATTTTAATAAAAGCTGCAAATGAGGAAAACGAGCACCTAAGTAATGAACTCAAGAATGCAATATTGCAAAATGTACATCCTCCTTTAAACATAAAATCGCTGACAGGTGGCAGAATTCTACCACCACTCAAACAAAACAATCGTTTTAAAGCACCATCACAAGGCTAGCAGAATCAACAACTTCAGACAGTATCTCAAAACATATTCAGAGAGTTGCTTGGGGTCTAATCCACCGCCTTTGCTTTAACTCCAAAATAAAATTGGTTCTTTATTTAAAATTTTGTAACCATTTTACACGCACTGTAATTTACAAGGCATCATTGGGTGTCTAATGGTTTTATTTGTTAACAGTGCATTATACACTAGGCATCTGGTTCAAGAGACCTGTACAACATTTGTAAGAGGGAGCAAGAAATAAGAGAACGTCAGAGTGGATATCTATTCTAATGATAAACACATACACAAGCTTTCAGCCTGTGTGAAATTCTTTTTCTACACATGCTTAGGGGAAAAAAAAGTTTCTAAACTATAAAAAAAGTCTGAATGGAAAGCTTAAATAGTTGACTATTTAAAACTCTCCGGTAAATTGCAAATGCAAAATTCATACAAAATCTACTATAACACTTAGACTACATTAAATGTGTTTAGTTTTTATATGAATCCCATCACATAATGAAGAATAAGTATCTTGCTGAAACGATAAAGTATAAAATGAGTTGTACCAGAAATTATATAACCAGAATTACATGGTAAGAAGTTGGTAGCCTGAAAACAGGAGTCTCCAGTCATTTTGGCTGCAAGATTCTTTTTCTTTTGAGACCTAACCCATAACAAGGATGTACAAAGTAGTAGTAGTTGTTTTTAAAACGTATTCTCCTTGGGTTAGGAACCTGGCTATAACTACTGATTGTACGGTGCCAGATAGTCTGCAGGACTATATAAATAATAATAATAATAATAAGTAAGTAGATCAATAAAAAGTTGGCAGGAGGGGGCAGCCAAGAAATCGACTAAAATAAAACAACTATCAATCAGGCCTTGGATTCCCTTCTACAATAGGTTCCCTGTGCAAAGTAACAATTCCAGTGTATATGCTGGTTAGAACCAAAGATAGCATTCAGTTATACCTCATTAGCCGCACTTATTTTACCTTTAAAATAATAGTGTTAGAGCGTGTGTTTTGTAAAATAAAACCAATATATGTGTAGCAGAATAGCAGACTATTTTCCCTAACTGATTTAATACGGTCTCCAAGAATCACATCTTGATAATGACAGAATCTGTCTGAATGACATATGAATTGAAAGTGGACTACATAAATATTTCACTGCAGAAATATTTTATATAAAAAGACATATAAAAGTATTTTATATAAAAAGACTAATTCTACAAAGTAATCCACATGGGCAAATCCCTGGGCCGAGAACCAATCATATAAGGACTCTGCCCAGGAATGCGAGTCTGTCCACACAGAAATCTATTTGCAAACTCAGCATCTCTACAATGCAGAATCACACACAATAATAAAACTTCCTTAAGGCCGGGAGGGGGCTTAAAAACTCTAAAGCACAAATAAATAAAAGACTAAGTGTTTCTTTAAAGTTTTTCTGAACTTTAAATTACATAATGCAAAAAATACAAACCCCAAAACAACTGACATTTGAATCTTTTACATACCAATAAAATGGATTCATCCAATAGGAATGGAAGGAACCACAGCTAAATTCATGTGTTTAATTTTGTCCTACAACACAGCGTGACACACACAGGCCCCTTTTCACACGAGATGCCCCCACCAATCTCGGAGGTGCCCGTGTGAATGCCATGGGGCGCTCCCGTGCGACACCCACCTCTACCCATCACCCACCCATGGAGTAATGGGCTCCAATGCCCAATGTTCTGTGGGTGGAGATGGGTGTGAGCCCGTGGGAACGGACCCACCTCTACCCACCACAGCCGCACACCCATCCCACCCACCCACCATGATCTGTTTAAAAAGGACCACACACACACCATTGTAGGCACCTACATGATAGTTCAAATCATATTCAAGAATAAGTATCATTCATGAGGAAAAAAATAATTTGTTATCTAATGAGGGTCAAGAATTTTGTCAAATACTTAGCTCAAGTTTAAATAAAGGATTTATTTATAAACATACTCCACTATTATATTGATATATCTATATAGAGATATCTATCTATACTGATCGATCTCGATCTCTCCTGTCTACACCCTCCCCCCCACCACACACCAAACCCCTCGCCCCGTGTAAAAAGGGCCTATATTACTTAAGTAGGATTCCGCCAATTCCTGCCTCCAAAGCTGAAAAGAACAAGGTTTCTTAAAGTTGCTGTTCAACGCCACCATCCTGCATCACAGCCCTTTCTAGTCATGTGGGTGAAAGGACTTTCGAGTCCCACTTTCGAGATGTGTGGGTGTAAATTGGGCATTTGCAAACACATACCCATACATGTACATTTATTTATATCGTTAGCAGGATATATTTTTAATCCCCTCACTGTACTACATACAAAGAAATGCACCCTTCACAGCACCAGATCCAAAAGCAGTTAGGAATACAGTAAAAAAGGGAAATGGGGCTCTTACCTTGTGAGTCCCTGTTCTGCTCAGGGCTAGGCCAGTCCAGCTCTTGGGTGACACTGCGCTTGGCCAGCAGGAGGCAGGAAATCAAAAAACTGACTGCGCATGCACGGGGTCACCCCCTTGCGCAACTCACATGTAGCACAGCCAATCATCTGGAATGCACTTGAAAAACAAAGTTACTGCGCACACACAGAAATTGGCTGCATTGTATGTAGAACCTTCCTGCTGTCGGGAGGGCCGCTGGACTGGCCTAGCCCTGAGCAGAACAGGGACTCACAAGGTAAGAGCCCCACTTCCCTTTTCTGCTCTAGGGCTTCGGCCAGTCCAGCTCTTGGGATGTACCCAAGCGGTACCGTGTCTTAGGGAGGGAGACAGCGGCGTTATGGCAGCACAGCCTGTAGGACGCGCCTGCCAAAGGAGGCGTCCGCTGACTGGTACAAGTTCAATTTGTAGTGCCGTGTGAAAGTGTGCAGGGAGGCCCTGCACACCTCGTCGTAGGGGTCCTGGCTGCGAAAGCGGCCGATGTGGAGGCTCCCCTGGTGGAATGTGGCCAGATCGGTTGGGGGGGAACCTTCCCTTTTGCCTTATAGGCCTCTGTGATACAGGCCACCACCCATCTGGATAGGACGGCCTTAGAGGCCTTGGATCCCTTCGTCCCTGGACGTATGTTGACGAATAGGGCGGAGGAAGATCTGAATGTAGCCGTGCGCGTTAGGTAAATGTGCAAGGCTCGCCTGACGTCTAGGGAATGCCAGTCCTTTTCTTTGGGATGGACTGGATGAGGGCAGAAGGAGGGGAGGATAATCTCCTGGCTTCTGTGGAACAGGGAGTTGACCTTTGGTAGGAAGGCCTGGTCCAGTCGGAGCACCACCGAGTCTCTACTGAACTGGCAGAAACCACTCTCTATGGAGAGGACCCCCAGTTCTGACATCCGTCGTGCGGATGTAATAGCGACGAGGAAGGAGACCTTAATGGACAAGAAGAATAGAGAGACCCTCTTGAGGGGTTCAAAGGGAGGGGCGTGGAGCGACCCGAGGACTAGGTTGAGGTTCCAGGATGGGAACCTAAGTACAACTGGAGGGGAAATGGCCCTGGCCCCCCGTATGAACCTGCGAATTAGGGGGTGACCGGCTATCTTGAGCCCCTTGGTGGGAAGGAACACGGAGTCTAGGGCGGAGACTTGCCTGGAGAGGGTATTGGGCTTAAGGCCGCCGTTTAGACCCTCTTGCAAGAACTCTAAGATGTGGGGGATTCGAGCCTCTTCAGGGTCGAGTGACCTCTGACACCACCCCCGAAGGCCCTCCACGTGGATTGATAGATCCGGCGTGTGGCGGGTCTTCTGGAAGCGAGTAGAGTGCCCATTAGAGCTTCCGAGAAGCGCTGTTCCCTCAGCGCTGCACGTTCAATGTCCACGCAGCTAGCTTCAGGTGGGCCAAACCTTCGTATAGGAAGGGACCCTGTGTCAGGAGATCCGGGGACTGTGGAAGGAACAAGGGAGCTGATACTGCCAGTTCCACTATGTCAGAGAACCATGGCCTCCTTGGCCAGAAAGGGGCCACTAAGATGAGGACTGCTTTCTCCGTCTCTGCTTTTGCCAGAGTCCGCCCTATCATGGGGAAGGGAGGAAAGGCATATAGGAGCGTTCTGGGCCAGGAGGAGCTGAGTGCGTCTACCCCCTGGGCGCCCTGGGATCTTGTCCGCGAGAAGAACCGTGGGGTTTTCGTGTTGGTTTGGTGATGCGAACAGATCCCATTGGGGAGTCCCCAGTTGCGAGCATATCCGGTTGAACGCTTGTGGGGATAGGGACCACTCGCCCGGATCTAGGCGTTGTCTGCTGAGACAGTCCACCTCCGTGTTGTCCTCTCCTCTGATGTGTAGGGCTTTTATCGAGAGGAGGTGTTGCTCTGCCCAGTCCAGGAGGATGCAGGCCTCCACATGTAGCGTCCTGCTCCTTGATCCGCCCTGGTTGTTCACGTACGCCTTTGCTGTCGTGTTGTCCGTGAACACTAGGATGTGGGAGCCTCGTGTATGTGGAAGTGACTGCAGCGTCAGTCTGATGGTTCGTAGCTCGAGCAGGTTGCTTCTCTCACTGACCAAGTGCCCTGGGTGGTCAGGGCTTGGGAGTGGGCTCCCCATCCGGTGAGACTTGCGTCCGTTGTCACCATGATCCTTTCGGGCTCGGAGAGGGGCGATCCCGGTTGGAACGGCTTGTCCATCAGCCACCAGCGCATGCTCTCTCTTATTGTGCCTGGTACCTTTATCGGGGGGTTGTTGCCCGCGATGAGGTGTGTCTGCCATGGCCTGAGTGGGCGAAGATGGCAGCGAGCCCATGTGACTTGCTGGATGCAGGAAACGAGCAGGCTGAGGAGTGCTGCCAGAGTTTTGAGTCGGAGACTTGTGTTGGTGATGAGAGAGATCACTCCCTTCCTGATCTTCTCCTGCCTTTGGCTGGTGATGAAGATCTTGTCTCTTTCTGAGTTGAGGATGACTCCCAGGTGCTCTATTTGTTGTGATGGGATCGGGAGGCTCTTCTGTTCGTTGATGAGAAACCCGTGTTCGGTCAAGTACGCCCTTGTCCTCTGGACATCCCTTACTGCTTGTTCCCTGGAGGAGGAGCGGATTAGCAGGTCGTCCAGGTATGCGTGTACGTGGGTTCCCTGCAAGCGGAGGTTCGCTATCAGCGGCACCAGGATTTTGGTGAAGGTGCGTGGATCTGAGGCCAGGCCAAACGGAAGGGCAGTGTACTGCCAGTGGCTTCCACTGTAAGCGCATCTGAGCTACCTCCGGTGTTTGATGACAATGGGCACGTGAAAGTAGGCCTCCCTTAGGTCGAGGGACTCCATCCAATCGCCCCTTGAGATTGCTTGACAAATTGTCTTGAGGGTCTCCATCCGGAACCTCCTCTTCCTTACGCGCCTGTTTAGGTGTTTGAGATCCAGCACCGCTCTCCATTCTCCCGACTTTTTTGGGACTAGGAATAGTATGGAGTAGAGTCCCTGACGATGTTGCTCCGGCGGCACTGGCTCTATGGCCCTGATGGAGTACAACTGGTGGATCTCCTGGAGCATGGCCTGGTGTTTCTGTGGTCTGGTGGACACTGGGGAGGGGAGGAACTTGGTTGGAGATGGGGAGAGTAGCTCTATTGAGTATCCTTGAGCTATGCACTCCCTTTATTATTATTATTATTAACGAACATTTATATAGCGCCAGCAGTGTACCTGGCACTTTACAAAGTAATAAAATAGACATGGTCCCTGCCCCTAGGGCTTACAATCTGAGAGACAGGAGCTGGGGGAGAGACTTAGGAAGGGGAACAGAGGGAGAGACAAGGGGTCTAACATTCATGAAGATGCGAGGTCTCAAGTGCACGTACTTGGCTTGGTTACGATGAGAATGACAGCAGGCAGGTCCATGTTGCAAGGATAAGGGTAAACCGATCGTAGGTATAGGAAATAGTGGCTCAGCAGGATAAAGAGTCAGACAGAGCAGAGCGAAAGAGGTGAGTTTTAAGGAGAGACTGCATCGGAGACTGAGGCTTCCCAGACTGGAGAGAAATCCAGGAGTCTGCCTCCGATGCGTGGGATAAGGTCATTCTTGCTTTCTGTGGTTGGGGCCCCCTTGCTGTCTGTTGCTAGGGGGTGGTTGGTACCTCTTCTTCCCTTGCCAGGCGGGCTTGTTCTTGTGCTGATGCCTGTTGAAGGAGCTTTTCGAAGCTCCTCTTCTGAGCCCCGCCGAGTCTCCTGTGAATCGTGTTTGACGAAAGGAGGGTTTCCTGTTGCCCACCTGCTGGAGAGTCGTGAGCTTCTCCTTGCTGTTGTGGTCCTCCAAAACTTTTTCTAAGTACGTGCCAAAGAGCTTTTGGCCGGTGTAGGGGCTGTCGACCAGGAGATTCTTTGCGGCGTGGTCCCCGCCCCAGGAGCGTAGCCAAAGACGTCTGCGGGCAGCTACTCGGGAGACCGCTGCTCTGGCGGAGGCCTTTAGTGCGTCCGTGGATGCGTCCGCTATGTACGCTACCCCCAGCATGATGTGTGGGGTGATGGTCTTGTGCTCTCTTCTCGGTTATGTCCTCACTCTGGACCTCTTTGAGATGAGGGCTCGCGCAACATAGGAGGTAGCTGTGCTCATTCTCAGAGCTGCTGTTGATGCCTCGAATCCCCTGCAGAGAGCCCCCTCGATGGCCTTATCGGTGGGGTCCTTGGGATACAGGTCTCCCTCAGTCGGGAAGAGGGTCTGCCGAGCTAAGGAGGCTGCTTCTACATCCACCTTGGGTTAGTGCAGGAGGATTCCCCTACGTTGGGAGAAATTGTAAAGCTGCTGCTGTTGCTTCGGCAGCCTGTATGAGTGGGTAGGTTGTTCCCACTCATTGAGGACTAATTTCTCGAAAGCCTTGTCCGGGGGAAGGCCTCTGTCTGGCTTGTGCAGGGTGGGGATATGGGCCCTGGACTCCTGTTCGTCGTCTGATTCTACAGGTTGGCCCTTTACTGCCCTTTCCTCAAGCTTGTGTGTGCACGTGACCTGCTTCCTCAGCTCGTCCCAGTACTATACTGGGAATTCCCTCCCATGTTCAGGCACGGGGGTAGGGCTGTGGCTGTTGGCCTGGGACTCCTCCCCCTCTGAGTCACCCAGCTCTCCCTCCTTCTCCAAGTGGGAGGCGTCGCTGTCCCGCTCCTGGAAATCTCTGGGGATGAGGGGGGGTTCCTGGTAAGAGGAGGAGGAGGCGGCGGCCTCTCCCTCTGACTCATCCCGCAGCGCCATGAGCCTTGTGACCCTCGCCGGGGCTGCTTTTTTGCCCTTGGGCTGGGCACGCTTGGGCGGGGGTGAGCCCTCAGACCCCCTGGCCCATTTGCCCCCCTCTGGGGGGGTGGGGTTTTTCAAGGTTGCCGAGGCGGGCCATGATGTTAGCCAGGGCCTCAGTGATGGCGCTCATGGCCTGGTTGTCGGGGTGGGGGTCCCCTGAGTTCCCCTGTGGGGTCTCCTTCGCCCCTTGAGCCCCCTCTGAGGCCGGTTTCTTCTTTTGCCCCCCCCCATCCCTGTACCCGGGACCCCACGGGGTCGAAGGGCGGACCGGGCGGCAGCGATGGTAAGAACCGCTCCGGAGGGAGGCCGGTGCGGTCTCAGCTGTGGAGATGGGACGGTGCCGGGATGCCGCGTGGTAGCCGGGCCCCCCAGAGAAGACTACGGGGGCGGCAGCGGCAGTTTGCCTGGCAGCGTCCGATCCGGGCTAAGGCGTGGGGCAGGTTGCTGTTTTGGCCAGGTCTTTGCGGCAGCGGCGCATTGATGCAGCCGCGTGTCCAAAATGGCAGCCTGGCTTCCGCTTCAGCGGGGGGAGGGTCCGCTTGTCTGCGGAGCCTCCGGAGCCTAGGCCGAGCACCGCTGTAGCCTTGGGTCCCGGGAAGTCACCGGACCCGCAGCTGGAGAAGGGGGGAGAGGGCCCGCGCGAGCAGGAGGCCTGGGCTGAGCGCAGGCTCCTGCTGCAAAAAAACTTGCTGCTTCAGTGCCTCTCTCCGTGGGGCTGGAGTCCTTGCCCCGTCTGTCCCTTCCCTGTGGTTTTCTTTTTTCTGCTTTAAATTTTCTTTACTTTTTCGAAGCTCTGCTCTCCTGAGCAGAGTGAGGCTGCTCCTGCCAGCATGGAGGCAGGAAGTAAACTGAGTTGCGCAAGGGGGTGACCCCGCACATGTGCAGTCAGTTTTTGATTTCCTGCCTCCTGCTGGCCAAGCGCAGTGTCACCCAAGAGCTGGACTGGCCAAAGCCCTAGAGCAGAAATGCTGATTATTCCTACATATCCTAAACGACAACAGGTACCCCTCTTAGCTGAACACTGGTTGACACATCAGAATTTTTCCCCATAGTCAATAATTCACTCCTGTACTGATATCCAGTTCCATGACACAGCAATGTTTGGGTAATAGGTGTTTAACCACCCCATGGGTCTTGCTTCAGGGACCAAGCTCTGTAACTAATTCAAATAATTCACATGCAGAAGGTGTGACTGTGAAATGAGATGTTCCGGATAAATAAGACAAAAACTAGAACGTAACAATGGCGGATTTTTTTTTTCCCCAATGTGCACGTTAGACTGCAGATCTAACAGACCCAATAGTTAGACTATGCTTTAAAACATCCATATGTTGCTTATACCTACCTAGGTACATACATGAGTATATGCAAAGTTATGCTTCAGATTCATAATAAGTTTTCCCAGTAATAAAATCCCCACATTTCTCAGGTGACTATGTAACAGGGAACCTGGACCTACACATTCACTTTTCAAACCCGCATACACAACACACCCTCAGTAACTCTTACATCGTCGATTCATTTAATTTTTTTAAAAAAAAACAGACAAGAATCCGATTCTCAGGAGCTCTCAATGCAGGATTCCTGTGCATTTCAGTCATTTTCACTGCTCACAAAAACAACCCAGGAAAGTACTGCAGAGGGACCCTGCTACATGAAATCGAGAGACAGCTGATCTGCTGGGTATTTGTTTGGCCCTGGAAGCATCCTCCTTTAACAAAGGCATGCTACAAGCATATTAAGAAACAATCTGCACATTCAGAAACAATAAAATATAGAAGAACTTTTTAAAAACAGCAGAACCATCTGTGGCACAGACACAATACTAATTTTAATATTCTAAGCTGCACCAAAACAGTGCCAGAGTAGTACAATGAGAGGAAGTGAAACAGAAACCAAAATGAGAGGAATATTCCATAGAATGCACCAAAAGGAAGTCATTGCACACGCACAACTGCCACCAGCTTGAACAAGAGGTGCACACGCATACCCCCCTGCCGGGTCAGACCCGTCAATGGAACTGCACTCCACTCGGACTTCAAATCACGGCTACAGAGCTAACAACACGTCATCCAATTGGCTTAAGACCTTTCAGAACTTTTAGGACACGAATTCAATTGCTACATCACTTTGTCTTACGGGGATTTCACATTAGATATCTCACTACCGTCGTGCAGTTACAAAGAATGAAACTAATGAGAGTTATTCCAAGGAGCACTTCGGGTAGGAAAGAAAATCTTAACTGCTTTACTATTGAAGGGATTCCTCGCCGCCTTTCCCGATGCCTGTTAGAACTTTCCTTTCAATATTGACTGTCTGCCCTCCCCACAGACTCCTGCCTAACTGCAACCAAGCCAAGCACGTGCACCTGAGACTGCGCATCCGCTTGAATGTTATTTATCCCTTGTCTCTCCCTACGTCCCCCCTCCGTGTCTCCCCCTCCGTGTCTATTAAATTGTAAGCCGTAGGCAGGGACCGCGTCTATCTTATTGTTCTGTAAAGCGCCAGGTACACAGCTGGCGCTATACAAATGCTTATTATAATAATAATAATATTCGTTGCAAGCCATATTCCTCATATATTAGTATTGGAGACGCCTACAGATCTCGAGCAAGAACGCTCTCGTGCCAAAGCATACACAAACACAAAGAAATAAGAGCAGGAACCCGGATTCACAGCATTTTATTGCTGCCAATGGGAAACACACAGTGAAATTGGGGTCCTGAATAAGAGTTGGTTTGTGCCCTGAAGAACTTGCCATTGAATGGGGGAAGGAACTATTCAAAATAAGCCAATCAAGAACTGATAAACTGGTGATTCATTTTGGTATCTTCTATTGTAATCTAGGGATACGGGTGGTTGCGGCGTTAGTCCCAAATGCAAGAGATGGAGAGAAAGTACTATAGATGATCTCTTTTATTGGACTAACTTCCGGTGGTGAGAGCACAAACACTTCTGGCCTACACAGAGCCCTTCCTCAAGCAAGTAAGTTAGTTCTGACTTTCAACTTGCCTGAGGAAGGGCCCTGTGCAGCCCAGTCTTGCACATTCTTCTCCACCAACACCATATTCTTCCTCACCCCAATAGGCTGCTCACTAGTGTTCTTTCTACCGTCCTTCATTCAGGGTCCCATTCTCCCCTGTAACTAAGCTAAGCAAGGGCACCTGTGACTTCTCGACTTCATGAATCTCTCTCTATCCCCACGTTCTCCTCTGCCTTGCCCATCCTAGATTGTAAGTCTCCTGGGACAGGGAGCTGTCTCTAACTAATGAGAGTGGAGCACCAGGCATGTTGAGGGCACCATATAAATAAATAATAAAAATAATAGATATCTAAATTACTTTGAAAGATTTGATCTTGCTTGAGGCCTAGACTAGTGCTCTGCAGAGGACTGGGAGGCCCTCAGCACCATTCCAACCATTATTTATTATTATTATTATTAACAATATTTGTTACCCTGCCCCCTTCTGCCTAACACGGCAGCTCGAGGCAGCTTACAAAAATCTGAAAATAATAAAACCAGAAAGGACAGCAATATAAATAGTAATAAATATAAATACAATTCATCAAAAGAACAGAAACAAGATGGGAGTTAAAAAAACAACAGATCTTCCAAACCCCCTGCCCATCTTCCTCGCCAAACGCTTGGCAGAACAGGCAGGTCTTACAGTGCCGGTGGAAAGAGGAAAGTTCCTGGGCCAGACAGACCGCCGCCGGGTGGAAGTTAGCGGTTAAAACCAACACCCTGAATGGGGCTTGGAAGACGACTGGGAGCCATATGTGCTTACGGTAACCTGTCCCCATAAGGAGATGGGCCGCCGCGTTCTGCACTAGCTGCAGTCTCCAGACGGGTAGATCCACGTAGGGTGCATTGCAGTAGTTCAATCTTGAGGTGATAAAGGCATGGATGATAAGTGGCAAAGTCCAAGTCTGAGATGTACGTCCGAAGCTGCCGTACCAGATGTAGTTGGCAGAACGCACACCTCGCCACCTGGGCATCCAAGCGGAGCTGTGAATCGAGGCGTACTCCCAGACTATGCACCCGAGGAACCACTGCTGAGGTATATTGCTGGTGCTATATAAATGCTTAATAAAAATAACCACCACCAAGGAGGGACGAACCCCATCAACGATGGGAGTCACCAACTCCTCGGCTGTCCCCACCAGCATCACCTCCATCTTGTCAGGATTCACTGACGAGTCAATACAATTATATACTCCGTGGAAGTGAATCAACGCTGCCTCCTCTCTCAAGCCAGAGCCGTGCTGAGCGGAAGTACGCTGGGGGCAGTTGTGACCGTGCAGGCTGAGTTTAAGATTATGTATTTGGCGATGGGGGGTAATAGAGGCAATCGTGTCCGTTTCTCATTCTACTCCCCGTTCACCCCACGCATAGCTTCGGGCAACCAGGCCGGGCTGCGTGGCAGGAGCAGATTTGCAGAGATCTGCACACAGACGGCTGCACCTGAGAGGGAACGACTTCAACCACGGCACCCGTGTCACTGTGTAGGATGAACGTCAGAGTGACTTGGGCCAGTGGCACAGGAAGCCAGGAATTATTTTTTATTGTGTTACAATCTAGGAGTCTTGGTTAAAAAAAACAACTTTCCCCTCTGATAACCAAGCACAGAAGCCCACGCTCCAGCAGTGCTGAGACCCAGCTCTAGGAGGTGGGGTAAGTGCTGGAGATGGAGCTCTCTTATTGTCTGGTGACCAAACTGATAGGGGGTGGGGGGAGAAAGAGTAGGCTACTCCTCCCAACACCAAAGCCGAGTCCCAGTCCTGGGGCTTATGGCCAGGTATAGAGACAAATCTGTAAAAACAAAATGTATTCACTTCCAGCAAGCTGGCAATTAGGTTTCTACCACCCTGGCTACCATAAAAAATGGTCTCTGCCCTCAAAGGGTTTACATTAAAGCAAGTAAACCCAAAGCCTCAGGATTTCCAGTCCTGGGTACATCTACCGCGCCGATGTTGAGAAGAGAAAAATGTATTTATTTCTCTTCCTACAACTAGCTTTGCTTTAATTACCATGTTGTCACTCAAGCTGATGAACACATTGTTTGTTTGTTTTTTAGAGAAATTATATCTTTAGTTCTCAACAGGAGTTTAACCTTTGCAACAGAGAAATAGTGATTACCGTGGAACGTGTGTGTCGAGCAACAGGTTTTTGTGTGTGTGAGAGAGATTATACATATGGTAAATACTATAAAATGGAGAGGCATTTTTAATATAACGATGTTTCAATACCAAATATCTGCTGCAAGTTGGGGATATGAACACCGTACGTCATTTCCCCCTTCTTCCTTCCTTCACTGAGGAATCTAGAACTTTTGTCATTGATAGCAGGGAATGCAGTAGCCTCTGTTAAAAAAGGGAGCATGCGCATAAGGGAGGATGACGCTAAAGGGTGCTGGCGCTCGGAAAAGGGAAGGACAGCACCATCCACCAATCAGCTGTTGAAGCCCTGAGGGTTTCCGGAATTTCAGTCTAGAAGGGGAAGCCAGAGAGGAAGGAGCTCTGGATCTTGTACCTACAAAGGTGGGAAGCCATGGATAGATTCTAGTGGATCAGGCTAGCTCTAGGGGAGGTTGGAGGCCAGACTTGTTCAAACATACCTAGTCCTGGGCCAACTGGAACTGACCATAGTACATACTTACCCCAGGATCAGACCCTTGGTTGGTGGATACAGATTACAGTCTGGGACTTGTACATGGACTATTGGAGGGATTGGGTGTGCCGGAGTAGAACAGCTGATTCCTAAGTGCCACACTAGCGCCCTACTGGGACTGGTGTGTAATCCGGCTACAATGGTATGTAAACTTGTAGTTATACACATATGATTTGAGGCCATGCAAACTGATTCTTCATTTAAAAGTCTAATGCAGTGTATAGTATTTCAGAAGGACCATTTTGAATGTTCTGTTCCTCTGAGTTTAAGGAAGATATTGTTAAATATTTAACAATAAAGCACATTGCTCTCAGATAAAAACATATAAGTTTAGTGAGTGTGATGTACATATACATCAACCCAGGGCAAAACTACTCATGTCCTCCACTTGGAGCTGTTGGATTTCATCTGACTGAGGTAGACTCTTTTTTGGTACCATAAAGGGCCAATAGAAGAGCAATATTTTCTAGAAGACAAATGCGAGAGGCACCCTAAAACAAGTCCCTCGGGCTGCACTAACTCAGAAAGCAAAGCAGACAGCTTACCTGCTGTTGTTATAATACCAAGGGGCAAGCTAGGAATTCCATTCACTTCTCAACAGGAGCAGCCTGACTGCATTGCTTGCTGGTACAGGTGTTCTTTGTAAGCCCAATTGGTTTGCTAAAGCTGTGTTTGGCTTATAGCTTGTATTTTTTTGCCTTCCCTGGGGTCAATTTATTTAAATTTTCTAGTTTTGTGTCCTTAGCCCTATCTCCTAGCTTCTCTGCTCTTCGCTCAAAATTGAAAGAATTAACTCACAGGCACTTTTTTGTGTGCAGGGAGAAGTCTGGTCGCCACACCAGAAAGTGAAAAATGAAACTGAGAAAGAGAAAGCAAAAGGAGAATAAAAGCGAATAACTCAATATTGTTTTCTATCAGTCTTGTAACCTCTAGAAAACCTTTGAAATAGTAGGTACAAAAACTAGGTACAAAGGCCACAATCTGCAAGCCACTGGCTCCAGAGTAACCCCAGGCTTCAATGGGACTACTCCAAAGTAAGTGATTTGTGGCGCACGGCCAACTATAATTATTTCCAGACCAAGCCTTTCCAAAGCTTCACCTCCACCGTGGACTGCCTCTAATAAAGAGTAGCTCAACAAGTTAACAGAAACTGGCAATGCACATTCGACAGAGGACTGTCCAAAGTGAACCCCATCATGTTTTGGGGGTATAGCTAGAACACTCGTAGCATATACAATAGAATCCCCCCCCTCCCGTCCCGATTAGAGAGACATCCAGATAAACAGGGCAAGGGTTCTACTGAAATATGAACATTGTGTTTAAGAATGGTAGTGCAAAAGGAGGAGTCCAGATCAGAGACATCCAGGGAAGGGGGTTTCTGCTGCTTACCAGAGGCCTTAAGCACACATGAAAGTGATATTACTGCTGAGATCGCTTCAAAGAGTCTAGTTGGCTTTAGCTGTCTGCCCACTCATGGTTAGCACATGCCAGATTATTAACTCTCTACTATTACTGCATAATAGTTTCCAATTAAACACATGCCCACTCAAAAACGGAGAAACCCGTAACTTTTCAAACCAAGACTTGAGCCACGCTGACAGTGGCCTGCTCGGAAATAAAAGGCTGACTATAAATTTAAAATGTGCATGTTCCTCTTAAAGAAAGTGTTTCCTTGTCAAGCATCCCCAAGTCGACTTATTAAATTCAAAGCAAACTGGACAGTGACGCATGACGTCTTGTACAGCCCAAGAACTTTAAAAAACCAACTTTGTAATCAGTTGTAAGAAAGGCCATTTTTGATGCCTGAAAGTATATATTTTGTTCACACTCCTTGCCCTTAGTTTTTTTTACAAATGTTACCCGTTTGGTTAGCTCTCCGCTTCATGCACTATATTTTAACCGTATAAAAATCTCTTAAGGGAATACAAAACGTCTAGAGGGAATACAGTAACTTAAAAGTCAGACTTTTGCTTGAATTTTCAAACCTATCATTATAACAAGTAACCAAAAAAAAAAAAAAAAAAAAAAAAAAAGAAGAACACACAATACCTCCCCCCTTGCCTTTTGTAAACCAGCATCCTGTGCTCCAGGCAGAGGGTTAGCTGTTGAGTGGCCGCCGGTAGAGCCTCTAGGTACATTGAACTTTATTTCACTCCAAATCAGTGCCAGCTCTTCCTTGGCTAGGTTTCAGCTTGAAATTTCTAATGCATTCCTTTCAAACACAGTTCCAACTAAATTGGTTTTAACACAATTTTATGGCCAGAGTAAAAAGAATATGTTGTGCTGTTGTGAATGCACGGCCGCGTGCCAACTGAGGACAAAGCCCTTTGGGGAATATCTAAAAACAAAACGCAGATCATTTTGGAAATATGCTTATTGACTGATGGTTGGAATTTGGAGCCGTTTCAATCAAGAGGTGACTTTCATATTGTACAAAAATGTCAACTGTGCCTAATTGTTCAGTTATTTTTAGGCAATCCATGTAAGCAAGAGATACTAAGGATACTCCAAACCGTGGAACTTCAGGCTTTGATACACAGAAACTTATCTCTAAACTGTGGAGCTTCTTTGGCGTGTGAATATTATATATATATATATATATATATATCACACACACACACTCCGTCACTTCTGCAGTAATTCTCATCAGGTCACTGGAGAGTTGTAACACCTCACTGTCACAGGAATTATTTATTTATTTTAAACATTTGTTAGTCGCCCCCCATACCTACGGCATCCCGTAGGCATAACTCAGTTGTTGCATATATTCTTGTCCTGGAGAGGACTTAAGGTCTGCATTCACACCACTTAAAGGGATAGCCCACGATCCCCCGCTGGCAGATAAAAACAGTTTGTCACACCCCAAGGAAAATGAATTACTATTGTTTGTGCATATGCTCAGCTGTATACAACTGCTCAGTAAAAAATTACTCTGTAAGAAAGTCCATAACTATCAACTTGCAAGCAACTTAAGCTGTACTACCTTAATCATCCAACACAGAAATCGAATAGAAACGTAAGGGTTACAGTAAGCATGGTAGTATTTTTACTCAGCTCCAGTGCTGTGAAACGCCTACATTTTGTTTCAATGAAAGTTACAAGCAGGGTTTTGTTTTGGTTTTTTTAAAGTTTTCATTCATATTTTTGTTCAAAGGTTCAAGTATTATTACAGTTAAACCCTTTCCATGGACAAAAAACCACACAAATATTCACACTAGTATTCTATAACATGAGTTTTTCACCAGAAACTTGAGCACAGAGCCAAGTCAAGCAGCGTTCTTTAATTACCTTTCATAGAACTGGGAGCATTTAAAAATGTCCTGGGTCATCTAATCTCTTCTATGATACACGCAGGAGTGTCATATAAACTGCTTTACGATGATGCACGCCATCCTGAACTTCACTCTAGATCCTGCATCAATTTTTAGGTGAAGAGTTCGGAGCTTCTGTTCAAAGCATATTCTAGACCAGGGGTGGGGAACTTCAGGCCCAGGGGCCAAACGCGACCCTCGGCAAGTTTTTATGTGGTCCCTTTCCAGTGCCTGAATCTGGCCCCTGGATCCAGTCTCTACTCCTAAAATTGAGCTCAGGATAATGGGGCAGAGAGGCGGGCGCGTGCACATGGGTAGGGGACAGATCCATGGCACAGATTCCTTTTCTTGAATACGCCCATTACGCAGCCCCGCCCCCAGCCTCTACGTGACCTTCGGAGCTCGTACTAATTTTCAACGTGACCCCCAGGACAGAAAAGGTTTCCCCGCCCCTGTTCTAGAGCCACGGGAGCGGCTCTATAGTTAAGGTGGCTTGTACTTTCTGTTAAAATTACCAACGTTCTATTTGTTATAAAACTGAGATGACTTGTCCTATCAGTTTGAAATTTTGTAGGAAGGATCGCTTGGGTGACGGGTAGAAGCTATCCAAATTTCAGACAGCTGAGTTATAGGACTTTGCATTTTGGAGGCAGTGGTTTTTTCTCCCTTTTGTGACATTTTCTGTTGATGCAGAAAAAAAATGTTTTAAGTTAGTCATGCACAAGTGTAGAGGTGTCAGAAAATTAAAATGTGCATTCTAGTCCATTCCTGAGTTTAGATTTTGAAAATGTGTCATGTAGTTTTTAATTTAAGATGCTTTGAAGTTCCCATACTATCCAATGAAGAAAACAAGATTTTAAAACATCAAGATGAACGTGGATTAGAAATGGATAGCACATCATGAAAGCAGTAAAGACATTAGACTATCTCAACTTAGGCCCCATAAACCCACACTTTGTCTTGGTCTTTTAGCCCCAATCCTCTTCTTCTGAAAGTTGGAAGTAACACTGAAGCTGGGGACAGCAGGGGGTCACTGGGCAGCTGAGTACTGGGGGGCTGTATATGGGGGAGGGGGAACAAGACTGATGGACGTGGGATACAGGGAAGCAAGACTGGGGGCAGCCGGGCAGTGAGGTGGCAGTCAGGTGCTGGGGTGAGGGAGTGTTTATGGGGTCAAGGTGATGTGTATGCACAAGGCTGGGGGGCAGGCAGGGGTGGTGGTGGGGAAGTGTATGTATCACCATAGGGCGGACAGGTACTGGGAGGGGTATATATGGGGGGTGGGGGGAACAAGTCTGAGAAGTGTGTGATGTATATTTATGGAAAAGGCTGGGAGCAGCCACGGGTGGGAAGCAGTGTTTGTATGGGGAGGAGGTACTCAGGTGATGATGGGGTATGGGAGGAGGCGGGGGAGGAGAAAGGCTAAGATGGGTGATACGTATTCAGGGACAAAGTTTGGGGGACAGCCAGAGATGGGGTTAAATATATGTATTCTTTTCGTATGTGCTTTCAGTTGGGTTGGGAACAGCGGTACATCCAAGTACTGGGGGTGTATGTGAGTACGGACAACGAGCAGCCACATGCTGGGAGGGTGCATTTGGGGTGGGGGAAGAGACAAGGCTCAGGATCAGTCAGGGATGGGGAGCAGTGTGTTTATGGGGAGGGGGCACCCAGGTGGTGGGGGGTATCAGACTAGTTTATCGGATATCAATTTTTATCAGCATTCTGCGGGCACACGCCCGCCTCCTGTGTTCCAAGGGGGGGCAACACCACCATTTTGCCCAGGGCTCCAACTTCCCCGGATACAGAACTCGCTCAAATGTCGGCAGCTTCTGATTTCTAGCTGCCATATATATATATGGTCGTCAGGGCTCAAATGATAAGGAAAAGTGGGGGTTCGATGAAATCGTAACCCCTTGCAGCCTTCTAAAGCCTGTAGCTAAGGGGGCCATCAAAAAGGTAGGGAGACTGTTAAAAAAGGCAGGGGGGGTGGTGTCCCCCCCCCGTAATTTGGGCAGTGCATCATTGTGGCCGTCACTGTTAAGGTAAAGATGATACAATAAGACTATGGCTACAATCCACAGGCCACAGGATGCTGGTCTGGACGGACCCTTTGTCGGACCCTGTACTTATGTTCTTACTCTGGAGTAGACTCACTGAAACCCATAGCGAAGCCGTTTTTATTTATTTTTAAAACTTGCTATCCCGCCCATCCTGCCACAGGCAGCTCTGGGTGGCTTACGATTAAAACGAAATAAAAAGTTATCAAAGCTAAAACAACACATAAAAGGGAGTTTTGTAGACCAAGGTTCATTTCTGCCTGCCCTCCACGCAGGCTCCTGGCTCTGCCAGTGCCAGAAACAGCTGTCGGGCATCTGTGCCAGGTGCCGGGCCAGACACGGCTGTTCAAAGGGGAAGGACAGTAGAGTCGGCGGCAAGTGCCCCCTGCATGTGCTAAGGGGTTGGGGCTCCAATGTCACTGCAGGGAGGGAGGCACTGTCTATTCCCAATCTCCTTGTATTGGGGACTCTGTGTGGTGGCATGGTCGGCTTGCATCTGGATCCGTCCCGGCAACGAATGGCATCGCGCACTAGCGGTTCTTGGAGTCTACTAGATTGCTCTCCAGAATCTCACACTTTCATTTAAAAAATAATTTTAAAAAATGAAGCCACTAGCTCTCATGGTTATGGAGAAGACCTCAAAAGACCAGAATGGCTTTCAGCAGAAGCAGAGATGCTTGTAGGAAAGAGTTGTGACGGTGACCTGCCCCCATTCATTTCAGAGAGGTTAATTCAGAAAACCCAGCACAGATTTGATGTTAATATCAGGCATTTTTACACACACCTTAAAGTTCCGGATTTTTCAATCTTCTGGGTTTACAAGTCCACAAGAAAGTTCCGGATGCATTCGTCACACACACACACACACTGCCCTGAGGCAGCCTAAAGTAGCCGCAGCTGTAGACGTGAGGGGCTGCCATGGAAACCAAGTGACTACAGCTGCCTGGAGCAAAGCAGTTTACCAGCAGAACCTTTTACACACAAACGTTCTGGGAGAAGTTCTGTGCAGAAGTTCAAAGAGCCGGATGTTTAAGATCTGGGTGAGTGATTTAGACACACAGAAAGTTCAGGATGTAACAGCAAACATGCAGGAGAAATGTGTGCATAAGAACACCCAGTGTTAACAATTTAATTCCCTTCGTACCTTCAAATCCCTCAAGACCCACCACTTCCGCCCTGCCCTCCCCGACTTCTCGTTCCCCTCTCCTAACTCCTGCTGATACCCTCCATCCAGTACAATCTATTCCCTAAGGTCGGTGTACTCATATTCTCACCACATGGACCAGCCAGCCATCATTCTCGATGTAACTAAGCCAAGCACGTGCACCTGGGACCTCGCATCCTCTTGTCTCTCCCCCGTTCCCCTTCCTTCGTCTCCCCCACCCCCCTCTCAGATTGTAAACCCTAGGGCAGGGACCGTGTGCCTATTAAATTACTTTGTAAAGCGCCAGGTACATTGCCGGTGCTATATAAATGCTTGTTAATAATAATCAAATAATAATAATTCCTGACGTAACAATGGAGAGCGAGAGAGAAGGAGAGTCTCAGACCTGCGCAACATAGATCCTCTGCTACACAGGGGGACTCTTTTTGCTGAGATACCACTGGAGGAAAAAGGACTGCGGGTACACACTGGCCAGGCAAAGGAAGAACTGCACCCTGACTTGAATTTTCCTACGCCCGCAGAACCACCCACCTCTCCAAGCGACCAGGCAATCTAAGACTTTTCTGTTTCGCCAGGCATTTCTCCCTTGTATCCAGACTAAGCATGTGCACCTGCAACATCTCAACTTTGTGAATGTATCCCTGTCTCTCTATGTTCTCCTTTCCTTTGTCCCCCACCCCTTGTTTCTTCTAGATTCTAAGCCACTTGGGAAGAGGACCCATCTCCAATTAAGGATTATTTAGTGCTAGGTAACATTGCTGGCACTACATAAATATGTAATAATAAGAAGTGTAGAATCTGGGTCACATTGGGACGTACCAGATCTGCAGAGTCAGAAGTGACTAGTACCGTACAGGCTCTGGGTCTCAGAGGGACGTAGCAACGACACTCTGGGTCTCATTGGGACGTACCAGAACTGCAGTGGCAGTCCCACCATGATGCTGGTTAGGTTCTCAGCAGTCTACCCAAGGCCACCTCAAAGTCCATCACTTCAGAAGAGTCTGCTGGGAATTCAAGCAGGTTAAGGTTTTCGCACCCGCTGCACGTACAGGCTAAGTGCCAGCTGCGCACCAACCTGCACCAGGAAAATGCCTGCACTCACCTTCCTACATTCATCCTCCATCACACAGGGAACTAGCCCACCTACCATCCCTGCAAGCAGAGGGGGCGAAGCTCCCCAAGCACAACGTCCAATTTGAACAGGCATCTCGAAGCAATCACAGACAGATTACAGCCACGGTGAGGATGTGGCGTGTTTATGGGAAGGCTACACACTGAGGTTAGGGTTCAGAATTATTGTTAACTACTTCATTTGGGCAGTGAGAGAGACCGGCTGAAGATCGGCATGATTCACTACGAATGATGCCTCACGTTGGGAGAGCAAGGGACAGCACTGCTTACTGTCCCCCCAGCCCCTCCATCGCAAAGAAGCCCAGCTGTGTTCACTCCCAACCAACGGGAGCCAAGTTGCCAGTAGTGCTAAACAGCATATACTATTACCAAAGTACTGCCATACTGGATCAGTTCTCGGTCGCTTTGAAGACGTGCCCAACAAGTCGTTAATGGAGTGATCCAGCTTCCGACAGTCCAGTATCACATCCCCCAATCTACTTGAGTATAGCCATTAATGGACCACATGTGGAATAACCATACTTGAAGCACAAACTCACTTTGGCATCCTATAGGAGTTTAATTTTGTAGGTATGGCTTAGAAAGGTACCCACACTTTATTTCCAATCAATCCGATTCTTAATGGAAGAAGTACAGTTACTTAAATCCGGGGCAATGGTAAAAGTACCGCTGCCCCAGATTCAAATATATATATTGAGGATATACTGGCAAAGATTTTTATTTTCTTTTTAAATCAAAGGAAAATCTAAGATTTGGAGTATAGAAAACTGAAGAATGAAACAAGAATTGCTGACAAACACTAAAATAGTGGAATTTAGAATTTTTTCATGTTCATGTGTCCCTCCCCCGCACCCCACCCCCATCGGGCAGGATTTCTCTCCCTCCCTCCCGCTTGTGATGGAAGAATATTTGCGTGCGTGTTGTTTCAGGAAAACATGAATGGCGTCCCACATACGAAGTGTCTACACTATGACTTGGAAGCAGCAGTTTCTGCAGTAGACTGGGTGGATGGAGAGTACAGCTCTCTCAACCACGCATAACACGCAGATTTTATTAGGTTCTGGTGAAATATTCCAGAATGATCCAACAACACATGCCTACTGGCCAATCAGAGTTATTATTACTGTTATTTATTTATTTAAGCAATTTTATATACCCCCGCCCCTAAATGTAATAATAATAAATATAAAATATTATAAAACATCATAAAACATTGGAGGGTGTAAAACCCCAACCCCACCCTAACTCACTCTCCCCCAACCATCTCCCTCGCCAAAAGCTTGGCGGAACAGCCAGGTCTAACATCTCCATTGGAAAGAGGAGAGGAAAGAGGAGGGGATAGCTGGGGGGCTTTGAGGAAAGTGCGCCCGGCTGACCACAGGGGCTGAGGCGGTCCCACAGATAGGTAGGGCCTATGCCATTTATGGCTTTATAGGTAAATATCAGCCCTCTGAATTGGGCCTGGAAAACTATAGGCAGCCAGTGCAGAGAACGGAGCACTAGTGTAATATGCTCCTAGTGACCCATCCCCGTAAGGAGACGGGCCGCCGCATTCTGCACCAGCTGCAGTCTCCGAACCGTCACCACAGGCAGTCCCACCATGGGTAGATTTATAATCTAGCCTATCTCCAAAGGCCCAGGCAAGCTCATGATAACATATATATATATATACATATATATATATATATATATATATATATATATATATATATATATATAAATAAAAATCAACATCATACCCCACTCATCTCCTCCATACTGCCAAACCACTCTCAATCCTCCCCACCATGCAGCTCCCGTCACCCCCTTCAGACTCCCCTCATCTCCTCCACAACCACCTCAGCATTCCACAGCCCCCCGTCACCCCCTCATGTCCCCTTTTCATCTCTCCCATACCCAATACAGCCTTCCCTGCCACCTCATACCCTTCTGCATCTTTCCTCGCCCTCTATCTCCCATAATCTTTACAGAAAGTCCCTATTATCCATAGCTCTGTTGCACAAGCCTTCCAACTGTCTCGATGATCTCTGCGCCTGGATGTCTCAACGCCAACTCAAACTGAACATGGCGAAAACTGAACTCCTTATCTTCCCTCCCAATCCTTCCTCTCCCTCACCCTGTCTTTAGATTGTGAGCTCTCAGGCAGGGACCGTGTCTATCTTGCTTTTTGTAAAGCGCCAGGATACATCGCTGGTGCTATATAAATGCTAATAATAATAATAATAATAATCATCTCCTCCATACTGCTCTGGCCTTCCCAGTCATCCCCTTAGACTTTCTCCCTGTTAGGGCGAAGAGATTTCAAATCTTTTAAAGCTTTGTAATTTTCACTGAGAGGAGGATGGTTGCGGGGAAGAACAAGAAGGAAATCCTAATGGAAAGTAAAACTACTACTTTGGTTTGGCAAATATTCATTTTATAAAAGAAATTTTTTTTTTAAATGTAGAGAAAAAACCCCATCTGTACTCTGGGAGCACAATCTTGACTCAATTTAAGCTAATTGGAGTTCATCCATTGAATTCAGTGGAAGCAAGATTGCAATTTAAGATTATATTTTAGCCAATCAAATAACTTGTATTACAAAAAGCTAAGAATCTAAATCAGATTGTGGCACATTTATAAAGCTACTGAAGAAATTATTTATTTATTTTTTTAACAACTTTTCACGCACACATAAGTAGTACATAAGAACATAAAGAGTGCCGTACCGGGTCAGATCAATGGTCCATCGAACCCAGCGCCCGTCTACAACAGTGGCCAATTTCGATTGCTGGGAAAAAGGACCCAGCAAGGCAGAACGGAGCACTCCCAGCTCCCAACAGTAAGAGGTTCCCCAAACCTAGCTGGCTAAAGGATGGTGCTACCCGCTAATGGATGGTGGATCTATCCTCCAGAAACCGGGCTAATTCTTTTTTAAACCCAGCTATACTACTGGCCCCACATCTTCTGGCAACAAATTCCACAACTTAATTGTGTGCTGGGAAGAAAAGAAAAAAACACAAAAAAAACCCTTTGTTTTAAATCTGCTTCTGGTTAGTTTCATGGAGTGTCCCCTAGTTCAAGTACTATTTGAGAATGTAACAAAACCCCATTCCCTATTTACTCTTTCCACCCCACTCATGATTTCAGAAACATCTATCCTATCTCCTCTCAGTCGTCTCTTCTCCAAGCTGAAGAGCCCTAATCTATCTGGCCTCTCTTCAAAGGGAAGCCGTTCCATACCCTTTATCATTTGTGTTGCCCATCTCTGCAACTTTTCTATTTCTGCTAATATCTTTTTTTAAGTTGGGGCGACCAGAACTGCAACACAAAACTCCAGGGGCAGTCGCACCATATCATTATATAGTGGCATTATGATATTTTCAGTTTTAGTCTCTATCCCCTTATGAAAAATTCCCACCATTCAGTTTGCCTTTTTGACCACCACCGCACACAGAGCTGAGGATTTCAATGTACTGTCCACAATGACCCCAGGTCCTTTTCCCGAGTGGTAACTCCTAATTTAGAACCCAGCACTGCGTACATAAAGTCTGGATTGTTTTTCCCTATGTGCATCACTTTGCACTTGTCCACATGAAATTTCATTTGCCATGATACCCAGTCTCACAAGATCCTCCGGCAATTCTTCACAGTCTGCTCAGGTTTTAACTACCTTGAATGACTTGGTGTCATCTGCAGATCTGATCACCTCACTCTTACTCCCTTTTCTAGATCATTAATGAATACATTAAAAACCACCCAACTCAGTACAGATCCCTGAGACACTCCTCTCCATTATGAAAACGGACCATTCAGTCATATTCTTTGTTTCCTATCCTTTAACCAATTACCAATCCACAATAGGAGACTTCCTCCTATCCCATAACTTTATAATTTCCTCAAGAGTCTCTCATGAGGGACCTTATCAAATGCTTTCTGAAAATCCAGATACACTATATTGACCCACTCACTCCATCCAGATGCTTAATATTTACACCCTCAAATTCTAATAGATTAGCGAGGCATGCTTTCTCTTTGCTAAATCCATGTTGACTGTTCCCCATTAATCCATGCTTATCAATATGTCCAGTAATTCTGTTCTTAATAATTGTTTCCACCATTTTGCCTGGCAGAGTCATCAGGCTCACTGGTCTGTAGTTTCCATGAACTCCTCTGGTCCTGGAGCCCTTTTTAAATATCAGTGTTGCATTTGCTACCCTCCAGTCCTCAGGTGCAGTGGCAGATTTTAGCGAAAGGATACTGTCTTGTCCCGGTGATCTGTTTAAATTTAGTTTGTCAACTTGTTATAGAACCTTTTCCAGAGTCAAGTTGATTTTGACAGCTCTTCTGATTCATCGCCTACAAACAGCAGCACCGGTGTGGGTATCTCCCCAACATCTTCTGCAGTGAAGACCTAAGTAAAGAATTCATTCAGCTTCTCTGCAATGGCCTTATTCTCCCCTGAGTGTCCCTTCTACCCCATGGTCATCTAGTGGCCCAACTGACTCTCTAGCAGGCCACTTGCTTTTTATTATTAGCAAGCATTTATATAGCGCAAGCAATGTACCTGCTGCTTTACAAAGTAATGGAATAGACACAGTCCCTGCCCTAGGGCTTACAATCAGAGACAGAGGGGAGGGGGAGACGAAGGAAGGGGAACAGAGGGAGAGACAAGGGGTGTAACATTCATGAAGATGTAAGGTCTCCGGTGCACGTGCTTGGCTTGGTTACATCGAGAATGGATATGAGTACACAGACCTCAGGTAACAGATTGTACTGGATGGATGGAGGGTATCAGCAGGAGTTAGGAGAGGGGAGTGAGGAGGGCAGAGAGGAAGAGGTGGGTCTTGAGGAGGGATCTGAAGGTACGAAGGGAGGGGGTGAGGCGGATGTGGGCAGGAAGGGAGTTCCAGGTATGGGGTGCAGCTAGGGAGAAGGGACAAAGACGGTTAAAGGAGCAGGGGATGCGTGGGAGGGTGAGAGAGGACAGAGGAGGAGCGGAGTTCACGGACTGGAGTACTTTTGCTTCTGATGTACTTTTAAAAAAAGTTATAATTAGTTTTTACCTCTTATCAAGTCTCTCTTCAAATTCTCTCTTTGCCGGCCTTATTAATGTTTTACATCTAATTTGCCAGTGCTTATGCTCTTCCCTCTTTTTCTCATTGGGATTAGCTTTCCTTTCTTTTTTTTTTAAATATAATTTTTAAGAGGATGTCTTTTTGGCTCGAATACCCTTCTTCACCTCACCACTTAGCCATGCTGGCAGACGTTTGCTCCTCTTGCTACCTTTTTAAAATTCTGGAATACATTTAATTTGGGCTTCCAAGATGGCATTTTGAAATAGTCTCCACGCCTCTCGCAGACATTTAATTCTTGCAACTGCTCCTTTTAGTTTCCTTTTAACTAGCTTCCTCGTTTTAGCATAGTCTCCCTTTTTAAAGTTACTGAGGTAATTTTGTTTATCATTCTCCCTCCGGTAATTATGTCAGATTTGATTATATTATTATCACTATCACCAAGCGACTCCGCCACAGTTACTCCTTGCACCAGGTCCTGCGCTCCACCTAGGACTAGATCTAAAGTAGCTCCTCCCCTCACTGGTTCCAGGACCAGCTGCTCTAAGAAGCAGTCCTTTATGGTATCTAGAAACTTTACCTCCATATCACGCCCGAAAACGACATTCACCCAGTCAATATTAGGGTAATTAAAATCGCCCATTGTGTTTCCAACTTTAGTAGCCACACAAGGAAAGGTACATTCATTTGCACACTTGGTTCATTTCCTTTCTTGTCTTTCTCCAGGTGGCCGTTTTAGACTGAAGGGTTGTGTCCACCCCCACCCCACGGAGTAGGTTCCAGAAATATGACTGGCAGCAGCCCCTGCTCATGGGGGGGCGAACAACACAATCCCCAGTTCAGGACTGCCACAGCTAAAGCATCTTTTTTAAAAAAGCCTACCAACTGAAAACATAAATGCATAAGAAAAAAAAACCAAACAGCAAACAAGAAACAGGGAGGGAGAAAATAAAAAGCAGCCCCCCTCCCAATCCAAAACACCTTGACAAATGTAAATACCAGAAATTCTAACTAATTGGAATCCAAACAAGGTGGGAGAGTTCGTAGGTTTGGGTTTTGTGGAGGAGGGTTTAGGTGGATTTTAATTTTTTTTAAAGTATCTTTTTTTTAAAAAAAAGATGTTTTCGTCGTGGCAGTCCCGAACTGGGGATTGGAGAGGGTTCGCCCTCCCACGAGCAGGGGCTACGAATCCTATTTCTGGATCCTGCCTCCTGCTCCAAGAGAGGGGCAAAACCTTTCAGTCTAGAACAGTTACCTGGAGAAAGACAAACTGTATTACACGCATGCATGATATATATTAATACACCACACTGGGCTAGCCTTTGTACCCAACTATTCAAACCTCCTCCCTGCTGCAGCTTCCGTACAAGGACAGTGTGTGGGCATTCTTTGAAGTGCCACTTCAAAGCCACAGTATCAGGAATGTGACACAGCGCCATGCGGGCACTGCCCATTATGTATCTCGTACCCGAGGCAGTCCGTAAGCAGTTACGGAAGATACAGCCGACAAAACTACCAGCTGATTCTGAATTTGGGTTGTGCATGTGCGCTTTGTTTTGTGATGTAATCTTGTTACCTGATAACCACCAAATCCTTCTGTTCTTTCCCATCCCCTATACTCTTGTAGATTAATTTCATAAATAAATCTGATTTGGTTTCAATTAAATCTAACATATGTTTCTATTTTCAGATACTGAACTTCTATTTATTTTTTTGTATCTTTCCAAATCAATTATTTGAAACAAATGGACAAGGCAAAAACGATATTTTTATTACAAATCTCAGACCTTGTTTTTATACCTTTACCAGAATCATAGTTAACTGAACCGAAGCGCCATGAATCTTGAACAGGAAGCGGTAACATTTAAGGTATTTTTAAACCGATGACTAGCAGGCTTGCCAAAGCAGCATGAGAATAGATCAACCATTTTTAACGTGGTTTTCTGAAGTCAGAAGCTTCTGATTCACGATTGCTGACATCATGTGAACACATACAGAACTAGAAAACTGAGGACATCTAGGACAAAAGGGTACGTCAGCTTTGATTCAACACCACATGGGCCGTTAAGATTCTCGGTCTTTCTATATATAAACCTTAAATAAATATATAATACTGAACCACAGCTGACTCACTTACCCCCACCCCAACTCCAGGACAGATTTTTCTAATCCACTGCTGATCACTTGTACTATAATACGAGCTCCGTCTATGCTACACCATCTCAGCGGGAGGGGGAAATGGTCAATTATCAGGCTCCAACTTAAAATATTTAAAGGACACAAACCCCGACAAGCACTGCTCTTCTAGGCAATTTCACATTAGTCCAACCTGTATTTAGCGGCCTTCGCTCCTGCACCAACCCGGCCTTCCGCCAATACTATTGGTTCCTCCCCCACCCCAGATTTCTGTTTTTTGCACCAATTCCGTACACTTCATTAAGGGTGATTTTTTTAAAAAGGCCTGAGCTCCCTCGTTCTGAAATGTGCCGGTATAAAAAAAGAACAGCACTGACTGAAGCAGAGAGAGACGACACAGTAGCCTGAAGGCGAGAACAGGGTATACGTTTGTGCAGCCCAGTTCTGTTCTGTGCCGTCCCCACCGATGGACAGGAATAACACTGAAAAAAAAAAAAAAATCAGTGCTGCCGTTGCTGCTTGTATAACAACTTATTACATACTCAAAGTAACACCTTCTGAAAATAGGCCTCGCGCCCATGTGCCTCAGTCTGCACTGGCTAACAGCAGCTTTCGGAGCACAAATTTAGGTGCTGATTTTAACCTTTAAAGCCGCTTCTGCCCCTTCATGATCCCTTTGGTCAGACAGGTACCACTGGCCTGTCAGGTTCAGACATCGAGGGTGCACAGAGAGGTGTTCTTGGATGCTGCCCCCCATACTGTGGAACTCCCTCCCACTAGAGGTTCATCAAAGCCCAAGCCTCAGTGTTTTCCAGGGACGTTGCAAATCTTTTCTTTTTGGCCAAGCGTTTGGTAGGTGGGGGATATGGGCTGGGGTGTGTGTGTGTGTCTCTGGAGCATTTTGATATACTTCTATTTTTAGTTCTATTTTATGTATTTCCCATATGAAGCTCTCTACGTGCCAATTGCTGGCTACAATATTTTAAATTCAAGTCTTTAGCTCAGGTTTGTCTGAAGAGCAGGGCAGCTTGCGGTGGCTTCTTTCCAGCAAAAGTCATTGCTGATGAACTTGTTCAGCCAGTCTTTTGAAATCTGCCCCAGAATGCAATGCTTCACACTTGGAAATCACTCACAAGCTCTTGCTCCCAGCAATGATGCTACACTCTTTAGGGAAAATGCTACAGGAGTCCCAGAAAGCATGTCCTGAAAGCATGGTATTCCATCCATCTTCCCAAACTTTGTCGTTAATTCCACGGTTGCTGTGTGGCCAGGACACCACGCTCCCAGAAGAAATGATCCAACCAGCTTCCTGCAATCCCAAGCCCTGCTGTCCTTTTCTTTTGAGTTTTTAAACAGTATCTTCAGAATATGGACTATATAAAGACAATAAAATGTCTTTCAGAGGTTAGTGGGGTCCTAGTTCTCATGTGTTTCCAGAATCCTAACAAGGCATTTGACCAGGTTTCACACTGAACGCAGCAGAACATGAATCTGGAAGTTTAATCTGTATTTTAACCCTTGAAATACAGGCAAGGGCCATGATTCACAAACCATTTACTATGGAGTAAGTGGTTTGTGGTTCATAGCCAGTCAACAAAGCTCATGGTTATGTAGCCTCCTAATCCTGACAAGATGGAAGTGATGTTGATGGGGAGGGCGGTGGGTGTGACATCCCCCATCACGGATGGGGTTCGTCCCCCACTGGTCTTTCAGGTCTGGAGGTACTCCTCAATCTCTGGATCTCCAGGTGGAGGCTGTGGCGAGGAGTGCTTTCCGCCATTTACATCTGGCACAACAGCTTTGGCCGTACGTCTCGGACTCTGACCTGGCCACTGTCATCCATGTCTTCATCAACTCAAGGTTAGACTACTGTAACGCGGTCTCCGTGGGGCTACCTTTGGTGATGGTCCAGAGACGGCAGCTGGTGCAGAATGCGGTGCCCCGTCTCCTCACCGGGATGGGTCGCCGTGAGCACATTACACCGGCGCTCTGAGCTCTGCACTGGCTGCCGATAAGTCTTCCAGACCCGATTCAAAGTGTTGGTACTTACCTACAAAACCCTATATGGTCTGGGCCCCTCCTATCTGCGAGACCGCCTCACACTCCGTGCCCTAGAGATTCAACCCCTGAGGTCCGCCGGGAGCGCCCTCCTTGGTGTCCCCGTGGTGCAAGGGGCTCCAATGGAGAGGATATTCCCGGTGGTGGCACCTGGGCTGTGGAACTCCCTTCTGGTGGAGGCCGGGATGGCCCCGGACCTTGCCTCATTTTGACAACAGTGCAAGGCCTGGCTATTCCACCAGGCCTTTGGTGAGGGAGATGGGTGAAGGGTGGGATGAGAGCATGGAGTTTTTATTATCTTATTCTTATGCCTCCCTAGTATATTTTAAAATATTTCAACTTTTGTAAGCCGCCTCAAGCTGCCTAGGCAGGAGAGGCAAGGTATAAATAATGAAAATAAAAAGAAAGAAAGAATTTGTTTCTGTGATTTCCCTGACAGTACTCCGCATGATCTGAAAGTTATCTCAGTTCACTGCCCAGTAGACACGCATATGCACAGATGATGACCTGTGGCTTCTTTTTGGAATTACATTATGGAGACTGCCATAATTAAATTAAAGTATGGCAACTGCTGCAATCTGATTCCGATAGGTCATCTCTCCAGATTATAGAGGAGTCAAAGACGGTCAGGGGTCTGGAAACCAAGTCCTATGAGGAAAGGTTAAAGGAGCTGGGTGTTTAGCCTGGAGAAGAGAAGACTAAGGGGGAAGACATGATCGCTGTCTTCAACTATCTGAAGAGCTGTCGCATAGAAGGTGGAGCTGACTTGTTCTCTGTTGCTCCTGAGGGCAAGACTAGAACCAACAAATTACAAAGAAGCGGATTTTGGCTAACCATTAGGAAGAACTTTCTAATGGTAAGAGTTGTTTGACAGCAGAACAGACAGTGCCTAGGAGGGTGGTGGGCTCTTCCTTCGCTGGAGGTTTTCAGACAGAGGCGGGACGGCCATCTCTCAGGAATGCTGTAGCTGTGGATTTCCTGCATTGATCAGGGAGGGTGGACTAGATGGCCTCTGAGGTCACCTTCCAACTCTTAAGATTCTAAGTCTGTGGAGCAGCGTCCAATCCCTTTGCTTGTGCTGTACTTAGTCCGAAGATAAATATGGGGCTTCTATCTCTAAACTGTCAAAATGCAGTCGTTTCACCTTTTAAAAAAAATCCAGGACTAAGTTTAACCACCTACATCAGAGTTAATTAACTGCTGCATCCCTTCTCCACCCAAGGGTCTGCATAAGGCAATATTTACTCCAGATTCTATATCCAACCTATGTTCTACAGATCACTTGAGGACACGTTGGGACAAATGTAATTAGCAACCGATGTCGCTAACATCATGGGCAGTGTGATCCTCCGGCTGTTTTGTGCCGTGGCTAGCGCTTAGCACAGACGGGGAGCACGTGTCAGCGCTACGTGCTGCAGCCGATGTTAAAATGCTGGTGGACCCTGTGCCTTACAAGCACGTTCGTTACAAGTAAAAGAAAATATTTCAAGCCAAATTCTGCGAGCCGGCGTACAAACAGACTGCAATAGGAGACCTGGAAGGGACGCCCCAAGGGTCATCTGCCCCTGGGCTGAGGAAGGCTACCCTACACCTAAAGCATCCCTCCCTTGCAGAGGTGTCGAGCCTTTTCTTGAATGATGTGGAGGGGCTAAGAATTAGAATTTTTTCCCCAACAGACCGAACCCGGTAGAAGATATTTAACAGAGGCGACGTCAAGAAAGATTCTCTGTTTAGAGGCAACTTCTCTTTTATACAGAACAGGAATGAAAAACGATGGTTTCCTGAAATAATTCCTCTGCCTGCTTTTATAGAGTAAAGGCATCCTGTCTGCAAATTCACTTCAGCGGCTCCTCCACCCGGATATTTCCATTCGGCATCGGGGACAAGAGGCCGCCTCCACCTAAACTAACTAGAGCATTTATGATTTTTTTCCCCTCCAAATTATTCTAAACCAAAGAACCTGAGTTTTAAAGCCTCTCTCTCAAAAGATACTGAAAACAAAAATCGTATTCTTAATGTGGACTAGCAGCTCCAGCCAAGTCTGGTTTTAACTGAAATATACTGCTGGCATCAAAGCAAGACGGATTCCCTCCAGTAGCACAGAATAGCAGAACTGTGAGGAGAAGGAAATGGATGGGTTTCTTTTTAAAGTTTGTTGTGAAAAGGGAAAAAAAATTCATTACTCCGAGAGCTGTTTTTCAGAGTCATTTTGCCTGGCCAGAGCCCACATTAATCCAAAGCATGTTATATCTGGAAAGCAGGGATGTTTGTTATCTATTTTGAGTGCCGAAATAAAAATATAGCCATTTTCAGGACTCAAAAAAAAATTTGTCTACTTGTTAGTATACTTTCTGAGCTGGCAAGCAAATTTTTTTAACTGTTCTGAGCCACTTTTCCTGTTATGAATCCTAACATGGCAAGTAGGCTTATATAGCTGGCTAGTAGAATTATATATTTTTGAAGCATTTTTCCTTCCTTGAAGAGGTTCCCAAATTACCGAACCCTGGACATTTTAAACCCAAATGAGCCCATTTTAAAGAAGAATAAGAACATTTGGTTTAGTTTTATACTTTACTTTGGTCTTCTTTAATAACTTCCTTGGCTTTTCTCGGTTAGGTTCATTTGCAAAAAGCCCTACTGTGCGAGACAAACATAAATGATACACTGTCCTCTCCCTAATAAGTCAAACTACTTAGAGAATCGAGCCCAACTGTTAGTTGCCACAATTCAGAAAGTAACTCTGAATTGCCTTGGACAATTTCAAAGAGTGCTTCGATCGGACGAGACAGTTATTGAAATAGCCCATCAGTTGTTGAAAATCAATATGTAGAAACTCGATATCAAGCAAACAATATAAATAACATAAGCTAAACGTTACCTTTCCATTAAATGCATCAGCAAAGATCAATGTCAATTCTGACCAACACGGTTTATCAGCTCATGAGAGAATGTCTTTCAGCAACAAACAAGGTATATCTCCCTTGAAACAGAAAGATCTTTGAAAGCTACCCCATAAAAAGTCACACAGGTATTTTGATCTCTATCCAGTCCTATCGCCAAATGCTTAGGACAGGTAACCACAGGATTCCACGGGGTGGTTTGACACGGCTGAAGGAGAATTAAAAAACACAGGAAAATACAGAAGAAAAAACATCCCGAGTGCATAAAATACCCATAAAACTCTGCCCAACGAATGCCTGAATGAACGGTCCGGTCTTACACTGCCTCTGGAAGATGCTTGGCCTAGGCATAGCTCTAAGGGAAGGGAGTTCCAAAGTCACTTGAGAACACCTCTTTGCACGCCTGGGTCAAAGAGACCTGGGTCAACGATGGAATTTGCAGAACAGCACTCTCGGCTGATCTTAGAGACCGCTGCAGGACGTAAGGGGAAGGTGGTCCTTTAAATACCTATGGATCAGAGTCGGATATCTAGCCCCTGTGGTTGAGACAACAACTTTTCTATGACTCCTTCCATTAGGTTTTCCCTAGCTCCTCACCTCCCGCCCCCAGACTCCTCAACGATGCTCCTTCTAAAGTCCTTTCCTTTGGGATCCCCTTCTACCTTGTGAAGTGCCATTTTGAGAGGGGAAGGGGGCACTATACAATAAAATGATTATCTAAGCTAAGTACGTGCACCTAGTCAATTCAATGACTTATTTAGATTCCTATCCCGCCTTTTCCTGAGGACTCGAGGTGGCTTACAATACAGTAAGGTCTTTTACAAGCTTCCTCCCGCCCCCTAAAACCTACACCAATCCCCATCCTCACTCCCACACCTCCCATACACGAGTTCCCCAGCCACCACCCCACTCCCTCATCTCTTACCTGGGGGAATGCCCGCCCTGCCCCAATCTCCAGCCCGTACCCCCCTGCTCTCACCAGGGGGTTGTGATGATACCCTACGGGCGGCCTACCATTCCCAGTGCAACCCTACAAAATTCCATTAGAAAGCAAATTAGTTTCCAGGTGCTACTTCCAACTATATTGAAACACTAATTCAATGCCTCACTGCTCCCTCACACTCCACCAATGACATTCCCCCCGCCCCCAATCACAGGGGTTGTGGCATTTCCTGCTCCCCAAAACGCATCCGCCCCGTTTCCCTGGCAGCCCCACAAGCCTGGAACTCCCTCCCTGAACACATTCGCTCGGCAGCCTCCCTCCAAACCTCGAAATCCCTCCTCAAAACCCACCACTTCCATGAAGCTTTCCCTGGCTCCTCGTTCCCCTCACCGCCTTGCTGACTTAGCCTGAATCATCGTATCTTGTGTAGCCTCAAATGAGTAACTGCACCTTTGTAACTAAGCCAAGCACGTGGACCTGAGACCTCACGAGTTCATGTACGTATCCTGGTCTCTTCCTTTCTCCCCCCGGTCTCTCTTAGATTGTAAGCCCGCTGGGGCAGGGACCGTGTCAATTGTAAAGTGCCAGATACATTGCTGGCACTATATAAATGCTCAATTCCCCCACCCATGCTCTTCTCTGAAGGGATCCTCCAGTCTCTTTCAGTGCAGGGGTGGATTCCTCCGTCCAGTAGCACAGAGATTTGTGGCCAGTATGGAATCAGAGTCCCAGTCCCCACTTTCCTTCCCCACCTTCCAAAACCTTCAAGAGATTTCTCTTGAGGGGGGGTAAATTGTGTTGTTAATGAAAGCTAGAAATGCAGGAGGGGCAGCACAGAATAAACTTTCTTTAACAACAAAAACTACAACTGTACTCTGAGACACTTAACTCATTACAAACATCCACTAAGTAGGTGCTGCCACAGGGCTTCTAGTCCAACACATCTCCTTTTGCCCATTAAATGCCTGGCCGAATAAGTCTTGCCCCGCTCTTTCCAGTAGCGCAGAGACCCGCGGTTAGTATGGAATCAAGGTCCCCGGCGGAGCGCGTGGGGAGCGATTCCAATGGGCGGCTCCCAAGGTGGCCCCTATGCACTCCCCCTGCCACGGGCAGATGGGGAAGCAAAGGCCAGCCTGGCACACAAGGGACAGGTCCCCCGCATAAACGCTGAGGAACCCGGGCTCCCCCAGCCAGTTCTTGTGACTTGAAAAGGCGCTTCCTCCACACACGGTGCCTCTGAGCAGCCGCCCTCTTTGCTGGTGTGACTGCCACCGTTCATACGGACAGGGGATCCGTGGCCACCCGTTGCCGTGGAACTATTTGGCTTGCCTCGCACAGAGGACTCCAGATTTCCCAGCAGTGCTCCGTGCGTGGCCACGAGGGGGCGCTGCATGGGTCACCGGAGCGTGGAACTGGCTGCTCCACCTTCAGATGGGCGGTCGGATCCGTGGCTCCAAAGTGGCCATGCACGGTAGCAAAAGCACAAGCCCTTAAAAAAAATGCTGCACAAGCATCACACTTTAGGACCGCAAGCCTTGAAACACTTCCTCGCATGAAACAGATTTTAAAGAATTAACCAATTCCTTAACATAAAAAAATGCAACTGTTGATGCTCAAGAAACGTATCTACCCATCAAGAGGCAGAACAGGCTGTATCTTCTCTATAGAAGTTCACCTTTGGCCTCAGGTGACGCTATCGTGAAATGGGAGTTGGAAATGTCCTATGGGTCCCTTCACTGCAGCACTCAAAACGCCTCACTGCTCCACGCATGACTGTATCCCCCCCCCTCACACACACACACATCACCGAGGGGCTGTGGCATCCCCACACACCCCAACCTGGAGCTGTACCTTACTTGATTCAGTTATCTGTAAACCTCATTATTAAACTACTGAACCCATTGTTCTGTTGCATCACAAACCTGCTCCCCAAAGTTTACCCAGTATAGAAAATAAAATGCTTTCACACACACACAAAAAAACAAAACCTTATCTGCTGAAAAGAACTTCTGATTTTGAAAGGTTTCCTGCAGTAGGAAATATCTTGTCTGCGATACAACTCCATCTCCCACCTGCCAGAGTTTGAATTCTTTCCCCTACTATTTAGTCGCACAGTGATGTGGTGTTTTTTGTTTTAAGCACACTTTTTAAACTATACAATGTTTAACACAATATGGTTTATGCTTAAGAAATAAGCACACACCACTATATACTTAAAAATATGGGGACGTGTTCCCAACAAACCTATTTTTAAGCATGCAGCGGTGTTTCCCCCTAATTTTTAAGCGTGCAGCAGTGTGGTTTTGATATTTTATAAAAAACAAAAAAGGCTACAGATGTTCACTTGCACCAGTTCCTTGTACACTGCTTCTCCTCTCCACCCTCTTCCCTGTGCACGCTGCCAAAGAGAGTCTTGCATGCTGCATGTTCCCAACAGTACCTATAGTTTTCATTTCACTTTTTTAATCGTTTTAAATTAAATTTTTGGCATTATGGAGAGAACGTCTGGACAACTAGAATACATCTGAGTGATTATACAAGAAGTGCTTCTATTCATTAGCGTGAACACAAAGTGTTTTGCCTATAGGCCTGCTAGCGATTGTTCCTGATTTTAGATTCTAAGCTACCACACTTTGGGGGCTGCTACACACTCGCTCTCTTTCAGACATCTGGGCAGCTCCAAGTCGCTGAGTTTTTGGCTGCTCCCTTCCATCAGTTCCAAATCGGAAAACTCCATCTTTGCTTTCTTATCCAAAATCTGTCTTGGCTCTCTTAACTTATGGCAAGCAAACACAAGGGGAGACTGGAGGCTTAGATACTGCACTTTGTCTAGATGATTTTCTGAAAACTACACATTTAACCTTTTCAACTGCAGAACTGTACACTAAGTCGGGCTGTGGACAATAATCATCTTTATTTGTTATATAGCGCTCCCTTGCCATGGCACTTGGAGCACTTTACGTGTAACTAATAAACACAACTTTTAAAATCCTCACAACCCTGTGAGGTAGGTTAGGCCGAGACAATAATGTCACTGGCCCAAGGTCACCCAGGGAATTTCTGGCTAAGGCGAGACTTGAACCGGGGTCTGCCCCCGGGTCCAAGTACTGCACACTAAGCCACTACAACACACTGGGTCTCAAGTGAGGAAAAGTCATGTTTGACCACTGGCTTGCACTTAACTACTGCTGCTGCAGGATGGACATGTAGAGCTAAGGGGGGTAAAGTCACTAGGTGTGCGCTTTCCTTTAGGATGGGTTACGACAGAAATTTTAAAAATCACTTAATTTACAAGCAGTTTATAAATTAAGAGTTATCATTTCCATCAATTTCAGTTTATTGAGAGATTTCTTTCCAGCAAGACCTTTCTGTTTTTTCTGCACAACATAAACATCTGAGGGTGTAAACAACAGTTGCAGGGAAATCCCATTTCACAATCGCACAATCTTTACGGTTCTCCTCTGTTTGGACTTGTACGATTGTTGTAGGATACAGCAGAAACCTCTTTAAAGGCTACACTTGCCAAGTGTTACCACACATAGCTGGTTTATGTTTAGGAGGAAACTGCAAATCTCACACACCCCTTTGTGAGACCCGTTCACAAACCGGGGCCTTTCGTTTCACACAGAAGCGCATCGTGCTTTTTTTTTCCTCCTTACCATATCGTTATTATTTACTGCTCCTGGATTCACTCCTGGGAATCTACAGCTCCCATCGAGGTGTGCAATAAACTGCAAGATCGGGCCTGCGTTGCAGTGGCATGCAAAATGTGCCACGTACTTTCCAAACACAGGGGAAGATGCAGTACTAGTTTACAGTCTGAAATAGGACATGCCGTCTCATTTGTGGCACCATAATTATTTCCAGTGCAATATCACAATCATAATCAGACTTCAAGGGAGAAAGAGTAAGATAGATAAATGCCGCTGAGTAGTACCAGCCAAGGTTTCCAAGAATGACTTGTGGATGGTTTACTTGACTCTTTTTGAAGGGGGCTGATTTTGAGAAAATGCTGAGTATTCACATTCTGCAAGTCAGTCCCGTTTACGGCATCTCAAGCGGACTCCTGAAACATTGGCTCATGTAAAATTACCAGCCACATTTGAAAGCCTTGACCATCATTGGCAAATACAAGCGCTTTTGAAAACTGCTCCATTAAAAAAAAAAAAAACACACACACTTTAAACGTTTAAAAAGTGATAACTATATTTTACAGTCCTGCAGTAGCTACCTTATTATATTCAAGACAGAGACTCACAGGGTGAAATCAAATGAGACAATAGCCCACTGAATCCACGTTCGATCCGTGAAGTCCACAGGCAGCTGCCACTCACATGCTTAGCGTGGCCAACCTAGTAAACAGGCTGCCCATATTTCATGCCCTTACGGCAGCTTCCACCAGTGGCGCTAGCGATCTCCCTCTCCTGCAGCTGCTTCTCAGCTAAAGACGCGCTAGAGATCTCCCTCCCCATGCAGTCTCCTCCCCCTGACTCTCAGCTGAGAGGCGCACTAGAGATCTCCCTCTCCCCAGTCTCCTCCCCCTGCCTCTCAGCTGAGAGGCATACTAGAGATCTTCCTCTCCCCGCAGTCTCCTTCCCCTGCCTCAGTCGAGAGGCGCACTACAGATCTCCCTCCCCATGCAGTCTCCCTCCCTGACCCTCAGCCGAGCGGCGTACTAGAGATCTCCCTCCCCCTGCCTCTCAGCTGAGAGGCGTACTAGAGATCTCCCTCTCCCCACAGTCTCCTCCCCCTGCCTCTCAGTTGAGAGGCGCACTAGAGATCTCTCTCCTCTCCGAAATTCCCCTCCGTGTCTCTCAGCTGAGAGCTGGCCATCGGGAGGGACACTGGGAGAGGAAGATCTCTAGCACCTTTCAGCTGAGAGGTGGCTGCAGGAGAAGGAGATTGCTACCACTCCGCCTCTCAGCTTGCCGGGCGAACTAGACGGGATTCTATGGTGTTGGCACACCCGGATGCAGGAGAGGCTTGGGGGTGAACCCAATTGACAAGATGTGGCTATGCAGATGCCCATTAGTCCCGAGCGGATTGCAATGTCCCTGGACTCCGCCATGAGTGGCGGCTCTGTGGTGATCCCTTGGAGGCCACGTGATGGGACACCTAATAAAAGAGCAGGCGGGAACGCGCCTGGTGAAGGCTAATGTAGACTATCATCTTGTTTAAAAACACACAGACTGCTGAAGTGTTTTTCAGAATGTACAAAACTTTTCTTGAGCACCTGCAATAATTGCAGCTGCACGGTACAGGAGCGAAGCGGTCTCTGAAATGAGCATATCCCAAGCCAGCTTTGACCTCTAAAGTTCTGGCTCTAATATGGGGGAGGACAGGGGGCACTTTGAAAATGAGTACAGGCTCCATGGGCCACATAAAAGTCGGGGGTTGGAATGCTTAAGCAGTGCGCCCAGGAAGAGGAGGATCAAGATGACAGATCTGTCCCCTCTCCTTATGTGCATGCTCTCATCTCTGCTCAGCTCCCATGAGCTCAGTCCTTTAGTGCTTAGGAGTAGGAACTGGATCCAGGGGCCAGATCCGGAAACTGGAAATGGGGCAAGGAAAAACTAGCTAATGGGTGCAGTTGCCCTCTCCCTGCCAGACCTAGAGTTCCCCATCTTTCCTCTAATAGCTTAGCTCTATTCAGAAGAAATCAACAGACAACATATGTACACCAAGGAATACAGCTGTCTCATACTTTCAACCCAAAAACCTCACTCATTTTTCACTGCAATAGCTTAAAAGTTTTCCAACTGCTTTTAGATACAAGTCCAAAAAGAAAACATTACATTACAGTGATACATTCTTAAACTGGCCATGGCCTGAGCGACATTACCATCCAAAAGGAGGAGCAATCACCTAGGAAGGTGTACTGCATACTACATGAAGCTGCAGCTAAACCTCATAGTCAGAGCCCGAAGTCAAATGACAGGTCAAACCTCCAGGGGCAGAGGTAGCTATAATCCCATTGTATCTCTCAGGCCACGTTTACACCTGTGCAGCAGCCGGCCCGACGAAGATTTTGGCTCCGGGAGAAACCGCGAGCGCCAAAATCTGCATGGAGTTTGGCCGGTATGAAAGCCCCTCCCCCCCATGTACAGCTGGATTTCCCTGCTCTGTACTCTTCCGAGTGATCTCCGGCAAAGCCACACGGGGTGGGGCTTTCACACCGGCCAAACTCCGCGCAGATTTTGGCGTGCGGGAGCCAAAATCTGCATGCCGCCACAGGTGGGAATATGGTCTCAGTTGTTCTCCTTTCTTGCCCGCATCACCATATGAATTGTTCATCAACCAGCTCCTTCTGATCCGCTCTTCCTCTTCCCAATACCCCAGAACCGGCTACCCTCTGCACTTTGAAACAACTGCAGTTCACTCCTTCCAACTCAAACCCTCAGAGCAGATCTGTGAACAGACTGAAAAGGAAGGGAGATTTATTTATTTAAACCCTTATACCCCATCCTCTCTGACCGCAGGCGGCTTGAGCCAGCTTGCAACAATAAAAACAAAATAATAATAATTCAATGAAAATACCACGTAGTATAAAATCCCCCCATCGTCCCATTTCCCCCCCATATCCATCCCCTCCACCAAATGCCTGGCGGAACGGCCAGGGTTTACGAGCTCGATGAAAAGTCAGCAGGTCCGGGGCCAGGCGAGCCTGCTCCAGGAGGGAGTTCCACAGCCGAGATAGAAAATGGCAGTAACCCTGGGGAGGTGAAGCAGTTTCTCCACACCACCATTTTGGAATACTACTTCCTACCTCCCTTCTCCAAAAATGGAGCCACCACAACTGGGTGCCAGGTAATTGTACAGCAATTAGCTACTGGGTGAACCCTACTGCCAACTACCTACATACCAACATCACCTACTGAACCCTACTGCCAACTACCTACATCACCTACTGAACCCTACTGCCGACTACCTACATACCAACATCATCTACTGAACCCTACTGCCGACTACATACCAACATCACCAGTGAAGTTTCCATCCCATCCCAAGGCCTGTACGCAGACCGGCAAGACTCTTGGCATCCATGCTTCTAAGTCCCCCAAAACTGTCTGACCACAATCTTCTCTACAATTTTTGACGCAAAGGGTTCATTACTGGACAATTTCCATGGACACACATACGTATCTAACATCAGATCTGTGTTTTCTGGAGGTTGCTTCAGAAGTATATCGCAAGTGCTCAAAACTCAAGTGAGGAGACTGAGGTATTGAAAATGCAACAAAGATATCTTGAGTGTTAATAAGGAATTGAGTAGATGTTATCACAAAAAAATAATAATAAAGAATTTTAAAATCTAACCAGAACTCCCTTTCAGATGCTCTGCTTTCAACCTCATGACAACTCAACTAGAAGGAAATTTTCAATGATTATTTTTTCCCCTGAAGAAAAGTACTGTTAAAAAATAAAAAATCAGTCACTAGAACTGAAATGTTTTGTTTCAGGTGCACGGAGCCTGCATGCTTCCCATAATGCAACGTGTGCAGCAAAGTTCAGTACATCCAAAACTCAAACTTGTGTTTTGGTCAAAAAAATTACTGAAATTAAATTTGGAGAAACTTGTTCAGACTAAAAAATTTTAAACTGTCTCCTTATTCGGGAACATTTAAAAACAAGAACACCACAACCCAGAAATCCAGTTTCCCGTGACAAAATTCTTTTGTCATCATGTAGACTTTCCAGAACAGATGAAACTAGGACCAGCGTAAAACGGATGATTTCCCCCCGCTCCTACCCACTTGTAAAGAATTCCTGTCTTGGTGATACTAGGTCAGAGAGGTGCACCAATGGGTGAAAACAGACATGACGCTAACCACCCTTGGTGGTTATTTATCCATGTTGCAGGGCTGTATTGGTGCCCTGTGCAGCCCTGAAACATGCATAAATGGCCACCAAGGGTGGTTAGCAACATGCCTGTTTTCACCCCATGTCAATAGGACATTTACTCCTTACAGACACAATTTCTCTATTTGTTGGCACTAATGTTACATTAAAATAAACTCCCAAACCAAATGTCAAAATCTACACTACTGATAGCCTCTGTGTAAATTATGTGCACATTTTTATTGCTTTTATGTGGATTTAAAATCATTATTTTATAGCATGAATAGTGATGAAAGAAAGAAAGAAAGAGCTGAAGCCTTGCTTACTCCCAAGTTCTTCCCAGCTGGAAGTTCCAAGGTATGCCCTCTGCACCCCTGCTTCAAACTTTGCCAGCAGTCGTGAAACTGACCTGATTCTTGTCAATTTCACCACGCCCTCCTGGGCTGCAGTTTTCACACTACTGAAGCTTGTCAGAACTAAAAGCAGCGGGCTGTCTGAAAGCTTGAAAAGGCAAGACTACAGCGGCTATCACTTGGCAAGTCAGCTTAGTATTTATTTTTTTAAAAAAGTGAATCAACACTTACAACACAATCCTCTGGCTGTGTAGTTCCTGCGCTAGCCCTCATTGCTGGACTGAGTCCCATTCACCTCGATGGGACTGCTGCTGGTATTAAAGTGTAAGGGGATCATGTCCCCTAGATTCTGCAAGAACACTCTGCTCTGTGGGGAAAGTTTCCTGTTTGTCGGAAGCAAGTGGATTTCTCAAGCTCTGGCAACTATTAGAACTTCTAAAAATATAGAATCATTGGCTTCAAATGAAACGCAGAACCGTACTCCTGTTGGCTCCTTTCCTTCCAATGTGTGCAATGAATAAGGTCCTCCGAGGCCTATATATTAAGTACAAAATGGATTGGGTAAATGTGAATACATGGCCTGTATTTGAAAAATAGACCGCTGGTCGACAACAGTAGATTGTGCACACGTTCCCTTGGTGAGCCTGGCTAGCTGCAAGGAACTTGTATCCCCTCAGTGTAGCTTCTAAATGGGCACAATTGAGATGCATTCATAAATACTCATCACCAGACATATTTGTTAGCGCCTCACAGAGAGGAATGGGTCGGTTCACGAAGACAACCCTGCTTGCAAGCAGATGAAAGGATCACACCTCCCTCTGCAGATGCACTAGGACATGTCTGCATCAGTTACACTCAGTTAACAGTTTTGAGGGAGGTTTTTAAAACAAAACAAAAAAACCCCCAAAACTTTGAGAAAAAGAAAACAAATTCTGGTGAACATGACAGCAACATGCTAAAGATCCTGAAATACCGTACTGCTGTGTGTTGGGCCAGTGCATGTCCTGTCTGAAGGACATGCACGAGGTGGAGACCATGTATTTTGGTTTTGAATAAGGAGATGGAGCCAGAGGAAAAATATCAGAGAGAGAAATGTTTCTCAGTGGCTACACTTTTCAGCACTCAAGTCTAATAAGTTCACAGGAGTCCAAATACTTCAAAAGTTTTCTCTATGCAAACTTGCTAGCTTGCAAATTTTCTCTAGCCAAACGACTCGGTTATAAACTTTTCTATCTCCACTGTCAATTACTATATTTATAGAAAGCTAGGGATTTTGTCAACCAGAAACTTACTGATGAATGCTATCCTCCCCTTGGGTAATGTGTATTGTATAATCCAATCAAATGCCAAAATTAGCTGCCAAGAAATAGACCCTTTTGAAATCTTGACAGAATAAACTAATTTTCGACTTCTGCTCTGAAAGTGTTTTGTAACATTAATTGTAATAATAGTGTTTATTTATAACACACTCCTTCGCTGGATGGCACTCTGAGTGCTTTACAACATTCAAAATACAAACACCATGACTTAAAATCCATATAAAATCAATTTAAAACAATTTTAAAAGGGGAAGGTAAGAGGAGGAAAAAATACGTGCAGGAAAATGGGTAGCAAATCCTCAAAAAGCACCTCAAGCAGGGTATGAAATCTGCAGGTGCTTGGGAGTCACTGGCGCCCAGAAATCCGAGGCCAGAGACCTGTTCAAGGACGTAGCGGGGCAAGAAAGGTTTAATATCAGGAGGAAGTCTGGCGACTGAATTTTTTTTTTTATTGGCTCCCGAGTTCGATCTGAAATTCCCCCCACCCCCCCAAGAACAAAAATGTGTCAGGTGCTTTTTAAAGGGGAGGAGGGAGGAACCCAGACAAACATCTGGAGTCAGTTTCCACTAAATTAAGGCCCCAAGCTCAAGTTTTTCCAGGTGTGCAAATTACTGCACCCATGCTGAACTCAATGAATGCAGGGTGGCTCCGCATAGATTTGAAGGCCCCTTTTGCACAGAACTAACAACAGGGAATCGGGTCCCAAGGTTTAAAGCTTCCCCAGACAGTTTAATCTTATCAAAGAGTGCAGTTCCTCTACCCATTAAAGTTAATGGGAGCTACTGACTTCAACAGGCGGATGATGCACCCTACATGTATTTGGAAAGTCATCTTTAGATAATGACAGGTGACATCTCTACAGGATGTTGCACAATATTTATTCCAAGAGGCACAAATAAAAGTGTTACCGGAAGCTTCAAACAGGGAGTTTTAAACCTGTGGCGGAGAACAACGTGCTGCGAGAGTGGCAAGAACCCTACTAGGAATATGGAAGGAAGATCCAGTCACTCCCAAGTCATGCAGTGGACATTTCATTGCATAACATTACAGGAGTTGCTATCTACTGAATTTGGACCTCTCCACATTTGGAAAATGTCTAGGAATTCATCAACCTTTGCTTCTCCGTTATGCCAGCTTTCCCAGCACTGAGCTCTGCTCTGGCCAGGCCGAGGACGTTCAGAACACTGTCATGGAAGCGAAGCGGAGAACAAGGCTAATGGAGACAGCATTAAAAGCACCAGGGACTGGTATATTCTAGACCGCACTGCAATGCCAAGTCTTTGTGTTGGCAACACTTAAAAATTCTTAGAAAGTTTGCTCGGTGTACCCCCGCGTCTTGGAGCGGAGACTTCCAAAACATCAAAACTAGTCGAATTATTTTTTCCAGCCTCCAATTTCTCCTGCTGTCTAGCTTTCGATAACGTTCCCTCCTCTCTTCGTTTGGATTATTTCCCCCATCTTACAGGTTGCAGCACGATTGCTTCTTCCCCTACACGCTACCAGCCTGGAAAAGCACGCGTGCGCCTAGTTTCACTGAAGTCCGTGCACGTGTGTTTTCAAGACTGTGGCATAAGCTCCAATTTGATGGCTTGGAAAAACAGATCGGACCAAAACTAACGCTTAACAAGTTAAACTGCCGTAGATTCATTGTCGTAGATACTTAGACCCATGGGTATGGGAACGTCTGAAAACTGCTTAAAGCTGAAGCCAACTCTGAACGTATTCCTAGTTCTTTATTTCTCTACTTACCAGTACAATCATTTTTTAAGAAAAGAAAAGTTGGCATTTATTATGCAAAAAGCCGACTTTCCGACAAATCACCTGTATCGCATCTATAAGCCTCTATAACTATAGCCAAACACCCCATCCAACAGCCAGGCTGCTGAACCAGACGTGACTAGTGCCTAGACAATAAATAACGGGCCTACAACAGCCAGCGTATGCCTAACTCTGACGAAGAGTGGGCTGCGTGTCCTGCCGCGCACCCCGTCAGTAGCGCATAGCTACAGAGCCGGGCTTTCTGGCGCAAGCTTTAATGCCGCTCATCCATCTTTGAACTCCGGAGGTCCCTGGTTTGATCTCCAGCTTGTGCGGGCTCCGTATCCAGATGTTACAATCAGTTTTTTAAAAATCCAATTATATATTTTTAATTGAAGACTCGCACCCAGAGGAGGCGATCTACGGATCACTTAACGCTCTGAGCTTCCCTGGGGATACTCCAGAGGCAGCGTGTCGGTCTGGACACGCAGACTGCGACAGGCCACGCAGACACAGACTCATTCTCAAGCGCCCACCGTCACCAATGTGTTACACTACTACAGTTCCATGAAGGAGACTTCAACTTTTACACAGCTAAGCATCCATTTAATAGCAAGGGCCGTCGTCCTGAGCGGCAAAAGAACAGACTTCGAGAGAGTAACCCCTGTTGTCGCTGCCTTTCATCAGAGCGACTATGAGCGGGGAAACCTCTCCCTGCGCCGCGCAAAGCATGCTCACCTTCTCTACAGAGTCGCATTGCTTCGCGGCTTTTCCCGTATTCCTTGAAACTTTCTTCCAATGCGGTTCCTAAATACAAAAACAGACACACACACACACAATGCCAGTGTCAGTTAGGTGGCCAGCAGAGAAGGCTGGTGATAGGGCAGCCAGTGAGCAGGGCATACCCAACTCCCCCCCCCCCACCTAATCATTCAGCACCTGTGTAGGAACTTGTGTCACCAACCCACACTGGGGCACCAACAGCCCTGCGCACACACCCACTGGGGCACCCGGAATTGCAGGGTGGGGGGTTCGAGATGCGCCGTCCCAGGAGCCCTCGGAGAGCGGGGTTTGCCTGCGCTGAGGGGACCCACACAGACTGCTGCCCCCCTCAGGATCACAGGGAAACACCCCCCATGGGAGGATCAGTGTGGAAAGGGGTTCCCCGTCCCACCCACCCCCGGGTGATCCCCGGGACTGGCCCCGATTCCCTGCCGGGGGGGGGGGGGCTCACCGTCGTTCCCGTGAAGTTTAGCAGCATCGACCCAGTGGCTCCAGGGCTGCCCCAGCATCGCCTCCGGGCTGGGCAAGGACCTGCGCTCGCCGACGGTCGCCATCACCGCGGGGGTGACGGAGGGGCCGGGGCCGCTCTCGTCTCCGTCTCCTGCTCCTCCGGGCCGGGGCCGCTGCTGCTGCTGCCGTCGCCGTCGCCGCTGCTGCTGCCCGGCCGCCGCTCTGCGCTGCTCCCCTCTGACGTCACCCGCGGCCCGCGCCGACATTCTTTCCGCTGCTACAATGTAACGAGAAAAGGCATCAGCCTCTTAAGGTGGCGCCGCCAGTTAAGGAAGCGCCGGGGAGTTGCCCAGCGCCGAGAGCCTATGGAGGGAGATGCGGGTTGCCCTTCGGAAATGCACCCCGAGCCACCCCTGCTTAACGCCTGGACCCTCGGGAAGTTTGCGCCCTGCAGGGGTCACCTCTGTGCACGTTTTTAGAGGACGCTTAGGAGAAATACAGGTTGAAGGGCCAACACAGCCCCGCAACCTGTATTTCTCATAAGTGTCCTCTAACCTGGGCCTCGATGGCAGCCCTAGCTCCCAGCCACTGCCTTGTGTGGGTTAAACTAGGGGGGCCAGCTATGCAAACTTTAGCGACACTTATGAGAAATACAGGTTGCAGGGCCATAGTGGAGCCAATACAGTCCTGTAACCTGTATTTTCCGTGTGCCGTCAAATGGGCATAGCTGGCCCCCTCCCTTAAACTGCCCTCTCCTTGCCGGGGTCCCGGTCTGAGAGTGCCTGCATTCACACAACCCTCTCCCGTCCAGCCCCCAAAGGAAAACCTCCCTCCCTCCCTCCCCCAGCCGGGGAGAAGCGTCTCCCGGGACTCCACTGTCTCCCGCTTCTCCGAGCTTCCTTAAACCGGGCGCCTCCCTCCCCACCTTCAAGCGCTCACGTCAAACCAGAAGTGGCGGCTGCCTCGGCAAGAAGCAGGAAACTAACCCCATGTCTGTAGCGCGCCCCGCCCCGCCCCACACCCCCTCCTTGCCCGGCCGGGGGGACGCCCACCCAGCTTGCCTTAAAAGGGGGTCTTTTCAATCAGGCCCGGCCGCCCCGTCGGGCAGCGCTGACGCGTGTGAATGGCCCGGCCAGGGCGATTCTGCCTCGGCTCAGATCTGTCAAACCCCCATGAATGAAGGAGGGGGAGCGGGAGCAGCCGCTTTCTCCCGTCTGGGTTATTCGGGGTTAGGGGAGGCAAGGCGGCCGCCCGGAACACGCTGCTCTCCATCCAAACGGGGGGCCGGGGAGATGAAGGCGACTAAACGCTGCTTAACTGTTTCACGGCTGCGGCTTTTTTGTTTTGGTCCAAGGCACCGCCTGGGCAGACTCGTCTCTGCCGCCCGCCTAGTACAACCTACCCCGGCGGCGTCGGGCAGGGACGCGGCCAAGAGAGGGAAGCGATACTTTTGAAACCACCCCTGAGGAAAGTAACCAAGAAGGTGTTTTTTCCCCCGAACTCAGCTGTTGCCGGGCTGGCTGGGTGCTTTTGCTCCTTCAGCGCAGGCTGAGCAAAGATTGTGGGCTGGCTGAGTCGATTTCACTTTTCTTCTTGGTCGGTTTCGCTTCCCGGGAGCTCAGCGAGTTGTTTATGTTCACTTCACCAAATGGACTGAGAGCTGCGCTTTTCTTTTAAGCCCCTGGCTACTCTCCTTCTTTTTAAAGTTCGTCGTTTGTTGCCTACAATCGTTGCTGCTCTCCCGCGGTATCTAATTAACCCGAGACAAACTCTGCCTAAGAAAAACTTCTAGGCAGACAAGCTGCGAGACACAAGCCAGAAACTCTGGATAGTCCAGAGTTAGTGGCTCGTGGATCAAGGCATATATAGATCGATTTATTTTTACTTAAAACAAACCCCAGATACAAGTGTGTCAATTTAAAATTCACACTCTTGCAAAGATCTAGTCACACTTAACTTTATGCACCAACTAGAGGCAGATTTCAATATTTAATGTTTCTTCATATTTGGACTGAACTTTCCAACACAGTGTGTAACTCACACTAATGCTATTTAAACAACAGTATAAAATGTGTCTTCCATAAAAGAGGAAATGAAACAAAGTCCTCAGTCCACAAAATGAATTGTAACTGATTCAGTACAAAAAATGGCTTAATGAGAGTTAAAGTTGAAAATATTCACACAATATATCCAGATGTTTATGAAAATGACTGGTGGAAGGGTTACCCAAAGCTAGCTGTCCAACATTGATTTTCACATCATACTGCTCTATCTAAAATTCAGGACTCAACATCATAGCTCCAAACACACAAAGCCAGTCATACACTAATTGAAGAGTCAGAGGAGTCAAAAATCAATTTTTTTTGTTTTCGGTTGGGGCTTTTGGGGTGTGTGGGAGTTAGTGGTGTTGACTTGTGACCAGTATCAGACCCCAAACTGTGGAAAATGAAAATAAGTTAGAGGTATAAGTACAGACATCTAACTTGTTGGGGGAGGAGGCTTGGCAACTCATTTAAAAGAGGTACATAGGCACAAAAGAGTTTCCTACAGACTCACTCAAAAGTCATCAAGGACTAGGGTTGCACCAAATAGTAAAAAATAAATAATTAATTCCAAGGTTCCGCTCTTAGTGTTTGGCCGGTCCTCAGTAATTTGGCCAAATACTTGGTACTCGGTAAAATAAAACCAAGTACCAAGTATTTTCCAAATACCGAGTTCCCTTATATAGGACCCGGGAAAGCCCCATATGTCACAGGAAAAGTCTTGTATATTGCCCAGCCAAGAATTTACCTGAGTACCGAGAACTGGATCAAGTACTGGGCCGACTCCTCAGTTACTTGGTAAAACCAAGTTGAATACTGAGATACTTGGATAAAAACGAGTAATTTTGAATACCGAGTTTCAGCACTAAGGACCTTTCCATACATTTTCAAGACATTTACATCCCATAAAACATTGTTTGCAATCACAACCCTACTCAGCCCTGGTCTTCCTATTCAAACAACAGTAAAAGAGTATCTGATTATGAATGTTTCTCCCCAATACGAAGCTGATCGGCAATGTATAAAATTAAAGCCAGTATACGGAATGCCTGGGTAGGCGGCCTGCAGTTTGTTTAGTATCGGCTGAAGGAGTCCTACACAGCAACTAGATGGGGTGTACATTGCTTGTATTTTGCACTTTACCTGTAACATCTTTCAGCACTGTACAAAATGCCTTGGGACTATACAGAATGCATGGGCACAAGCAGATAATGGGTTTAGTATTGTAAACATTGCCCCAAAGCAACAGGCATGCAATGGACTACCATTGTGTTGTATGTGTTTCCTGCATGTCTCACGCTGCTTTTAAACATACGTGGATTTACTGAACCCTACTCTCCCCGGAGTTAGAGAGGTTCCCGAGCGTAAGGGTGCTAGCATTCACTCGCATACAAACTCAAATTTTGGAAGTGACTTCAGAATGCTCCTACGCTTATCTTATGGAAGAAGCTAAGTACGGCTAGGTACCGACGGCCTACCTCGATATGCCTCTGGTATACAGAAATACAATGGCCCATGGGGATAATATCCAGACGGAAGGATTAGCATCCATATAAACAAAAGAATAGCAAGCACATTTCAGTCCCTATTTATTTACATTTCTATCCTGTCCTTTTGAGAGACCGCCTGTCCTTCCGTGCCCCACTGTGGTCCCCTGCGACCGGCCAGGAGTGCCTCCCCGTGGGTACTGCCAGCTAGCCTTATTGGTACAGGGAGGGGTTCTCGGGTGCTGCCCCGATTTTATGGAACTCCTTTCCCCGGGAGGTTCTACTGAGTCGGAGTCGGAGTGGCTTCCGGAGGTGGCAGTGTAAGACATTTCTGTTTGTAAAGCGAGTTGGGGGGCAGGGATAGTGGAGGGGGGGGGTTGGATGTATTTTATTGTTTTTATTGACTTTTTAAAATACATTATATATATTGTGAGCCGCCCTGAGCCTTTTTTTTTTTTTTTTTTTTAAGAAAGGGCAGGATAAAAATTTAAGTAAATAAATAAATTCTCTTGAGAATCAGAGCAGCTACATAAACACAAAATATACCCAAGTATTAAAATACCTGAATAAAAGCAAATCAAAACAGATAAAATTCCCTAACCCACAACACCCTAACTCTATCCCTGCCTGCCAAACACTTGGCCAAACGAAAAGGTTTTATATAGGGTGAAAACAGACATGACGCTAACCACCCTTGGTGGTCATTTATGCATGTTTCAGGGCTGCATAGGGCACCAATACAGCCCTGCAACATGCATAAATAACCAACAAGGGGGGTTAGCATCATGTCTGTTTTCACCCATCACCTCCAAAAAGTGAGCAGGCTCAGGCATAAATGAATCTCCAAGGGAAGGGAGTTCCATAATTGTGGGGCAGTCATTGAGAATGCCTTTTAGAAACTTGGCAGGCAGATGGCACCTACAAGAGGCAGCTCCCAGCTGACCTTAGAGGCTGCAAAGGAATATTTATTTTATTTTATTGAATGTATTGACCGCACCCTCCTGGTAAAGCAGTTCAGGGTGGCTCACAACATTAAAACCATAAAAATACATAAATAAAAATATAAATATTAATAAAAAACAGAATAAAAAATAACAATCAACAATAAAATAGACCCAAGATGGAGCTAAAAAACCCTCCCTCCCCAACTCCCCACCTGTCTCCCTCACCAAAAGCCTGGTGGAACAGCCAGGTCTTGCACTGTCTTCGGAGAGAAGATCCAAGGGGACCTCCGTTGGGAGGCAGTTCCACAGCCTTGGTGTGGCCACCAAGAACGCCCTCCCCATAGCTGCTACCCGAGATACTCAGGGGACCGCGACGAAGGCGCTCCCAGTTGACCACAGGGGCCAATCCAGGACCTGGGGGTGAGGCAGCCTCGCAGGTAGGCAGGGTCAAGGCCCTGTAGGGCTTGATAGGTCAAAACCAACACCTTCAATTGGGCCCCAAAGACTCTAGGCAGCCAGTGTAAAGAATAGAGCACTAGTGTCATGTGCTCACGACAACCCATCCCCATAAGGAGACAGGCCTCCACTTTCTGCACCAGCTCCAGTCTGCAAACCGTCACCAAGGGCAGCCCCGTGTAGAGCGCCTTGCAGTAGTCCGGTCTTGAGGTGGTGAAAGCACGGATGATGGTGGCTAGGTCGGAGTCTGAGACACACGGCTGAAGCCATTGCACCAGATGTAATTGGCGGACCGCGCCCCCAGCTGCCACCTGGACATCCAGGTGGAGCTGCAAATCGAGGAGCGCCCCCAGACTATGAACCTGAGGGACCAACATGAGGAAAGAGGTAGTCTTCCAGATATCTGATTGAGGACCAAACGGGTCAGGGCTTTATAGGTAATGTAGGTTTATGATCCACACCAACTCGGGACACAGGACAAAGCCTGGACAAAAATTCAAAGTCAGCTAACAAATGAGGGTCCTAAGTACCTCTCAGGGCCACTCAAATTGGGAAGAACTCACGCAAAAGGGTTTTGTTTTTAAAAAGAGAGAGAACTGAAAAAGAAAATCCTGGATCCCTGCCTTCATTATAGAAACAAACGTTAGGAGCCTAACGTGGAGATCGGCCAACAAGCCTAAATTCAGGTGCCCCAAACTGTCCGAAGTCAAAGGGTGTTTTTAAATGAGTACGGCTTGTGAAGGGCTCCGCGGCTGCAGAGCGGCCACGCGTATGGAGTAAGTGGGGAGCGATTCTAATGAGTGGCTCCCAGGGTGGTCACCGCACCCATTTAGGTAGCCTTCACCATGGACCCGTACTGCAAACAACTCCTATCCACACCCATTCCCCCTCCCTTTCACCGACCTCAAGCCCCGCCCAGCTGCTCACCCTCGGCCATGACACACGGCCATGGACACCATGTAAACAGGAAGCCGCCGCCGCAGCCAGTAACCCCTTCCTGCCCAGGAGCCACTGCAGCTGCTGGCAGTTCACAGCAACAACGGAGACACATACTCCCTGCCCACATCCGCCTTGCCCCCTCCCTTCGTACCTTCAAGTCCCTCCTCAAAACCCACCTCTTCCGCTCCTAACCTAACTCCTGCTAATCATCCCCACCCAGGATTATCCCCCACCTGTTATCTGCAAACTCCCATTGTACTGTAACCAAGCCAAGAACGGGTACCTGAGTTCTCACATCCTCATGATTGTTGCGTCCCTGGTCTCTCCCTCTGTTCCCCCTTCCCCAGTCTTTTAGATTGTAAGCTCTCGGGCAGGGACCGGGTCTATCTTATTCTCTGCAAAGCTGGCGCTATATAAATGCTTATAATAATAATAATACTGGGGAGGTAATGCAAGAAGCTGCTGTCCGAGCTGCTGACCTCCATGGTGCTGGCTCTTCTCTGGGGAGGAGGGGGGGGCTGTTGTGCTTTGACCCACCATGGTATTGTATTTCGTGTGCATGTCCTTTAAGAGCTCCCCAGAGAGCTCCCAACAAGGCTGTGGACGGGACCGGAGAAGCAGTCAGCTGTGGGCCCCTCTGCTGGCGTGGGTGGGTACCCTGGTTCATACGGGCAGGGGAAGCTTGGACGCCTGTACCAACGCACTGTATGGCTTGCCCTGCATGGCGCACGCCAGATTTTTTGGCAATGCCCCATGAGTGGCCACAATGGGTGCTGTGTTGCTCACAAAAGTGCGCATCTCCATCTACCACCTTCAAATGAGCAGCTGGATGCGTGGTTAATGGGTGGCCATGTGTAGTAGCATCTTGTTTAAAAATACAACATCCCAAATCCGTTCTGCACCCAGCCAGCTAATGAGAGACCAAGCGGGAATTGAACTCATGCCTTCAGGGAGATAACTGAGTGCTTTAACCAGTTAGCATCTAATTCTGAAAACCTTTCAATACTATGGAATAATGCTTCATAAAATGACAGAATGTAGATTTAGACTGTGTTTTTACCTATATATGGTAATTTGAGGTATTTAATTTAACACATTTTACTTTTTATTAATAAAAAGGAATCAGATATCCCCATCCATACCCAAATAAAAATACTATAAAATAAAGAAAAGGATTCCACAGGGCACCAATTGTTAGGAAACGACTTGTCCTCATCAATGTGTTTGTAGAAGCACTTTTGAGAAGTGAGTGTTACTTATAATTTTTTGGTAGGAAATAGCTGTGAAAAATGAGCAAGTGCTATGCGAGCAGAGTTGGAGAGCAACTGAACTGATCATTTCCTTTCTTGCTGGTGTTTGAGAAAAGAGTCTGAATACTTTTCAAACCAATATTTGTATCAATTAATATTTATCACAGCCCTGCTTATGACACGAAGACATGGGTGCAAGATCTCACTGCCCTAGTTTGAGAAAAGAGACGGCAACTGGGTGGATCAAATTGATGGGCACGCACAAGATAACACAATAAGTAGCTAAACTGACACAATAGGTATGAAACTATTGTCAGATAACTCTGTCCCAAGAGCAGTGATTCCCAAGCCTTTGGGTCTGGTATGATGCCATTGAGACTTCAGTATAATTCTAAGCTCCAGAAAGCAAGGAAGGCATGCAAACTACATGAAACGCCAATCAAGATCCTTAATCCATCCATGGACGGTATGAGCCCACCCAAGATCCTGATCTACGGTTTGGGAACTTACGTTCTGGAGGATAAAGGAAAACTTCTAGTTACTTGTGCATTTGCTTTTCCTATCGCACCGCCAGTCACTAAATAGCAAGATCAATACACTCAGCTGCTACAGTGTCTTCTCCCGATAAAAGTTTTATTTCTGTTCAAATGTAGGAACATTCTATTATGTGAAAACGTATTTGGTTTCTCTTTTGTGGGCAAGTTCTTAGCATGACAGACCCACATATTACTATTATTTTTTATTTATTTATTAATTATTATTATTATTTATAATAATTTATAATACCTAATAATTAGGTATACAGCCCCAGCGGTTTACCTAGACCTGTACAACCAATAGTTATAGACAAGTCCCTATCCCATGGGCTTACATTGGGTGTCTTCAGACGTTACGAGATCACGGTGAACCACGGTGAATACCCACCTGTGGTCACCGTGTCTCGAATGTCTGTTTGCGGGGCGCCAGATGTTCGCCACGGTGAATCCCCACATGGGGTCTGTTTGAACCACGCTTCCCGGGCTAGCCGGGGGAAGGTCCCGGGAAGCGTGGTCAAACGGACCCCAGGCCGGGACCAACGAAAAGTCACGTCTGGCCGCGTTACGGGGTGACCTCGGCGGGGAACGAAGCCGGTGGTTTCGGTACGGGGCCAAAGGGCCCCGTAACGTCTGAAATCACCCATTCTAAGCGAGACAAGGGGAGACAATGGAGAGCTGAACATCAGGCGAGACAAAGATACATTCATAAGGTTGAGAAGTTTATTTATTTATTTATTTAAGAATTTTATACCCCGCCCCTCCTGCCAAGTTGTAGGTGTACGTGCTTAACTTAGTTACAGGGAAGAAATTCTGATTGGAGGGAAGAGGATGCAATTTCACTCATGATGAGTTAGGAAAAGGCCTGACGGAAGAGGTGGGTTTTCAGGAGGGGTCTGAAAGACAGACACACATTTTACAGATGGGGAACCAAGGCTGAGAGAGATTGTGACTTGCCCATGGCCACTCGGCAAGTTCACTGGGTAGGGTGAGGTTTGAACCCTGGTCTCCCGGTCCAAGGCCAGCATCTTAGCCACCACATTGCCTCTCTTCAACCACTCCCTTCAAGCATAAAGATAGTTTGGGAGCGTGTGCCGGTGGCAGAAAAAGAGATTTTCAAACATTCACAGACCGGGCTTGAAGAGCCCACTTGACAGAGGAAAGGAAAGAGGAGTTTGCAGTGGCTGAATGGACAGGTTGGGGCCAGGAAACAGAACAACTGACTTGACTGGCTACACGTGGAAGGGACCAGAGCTGAATGGAGGCCAAGGTTCCTCTAACACAGGGATGGGGAACCTTTTCTATCCTGGGGGCCACGCTGAAGCTCCGAGGGCCACGTAAATGTTGGGGGCGGGGGTACTTAACAGAAGTATTAAAAAAAAAAGGAGGTCCCAGATCATGAATCTGGGCCATGGATCTATCCCCTAGCCTTGTGTGCATGCCCTCCTCTCTGCTCCACTATCCTGAGCTCAGTGCTTCACTGCTTGGGTGGTAGAGATTGGATCCAGGAGCCGGATCCAGGCACTGGAAAGCAGCTACATAAAAACCTGCTGAGGGTCGCATTTGGCCCCTGGGTCTGAAGTTCCCCGCCCCTGCTCTAACAGAAAGGGAGGAGAGGCCAGGGGCAGTAGAGCCTACCCATGACGATCAAGTCCTTAGGACCTGTGGAAGTAACCGAAGAATTAGGGCAGCCCAAGAGTTCTCTTTCTTTCGAGGGAGGAGGCGAGAGTCCAGAAATGAGACAGAATCTCCACGAAAGGAGCGACACACCAGTCTCCTGAAGTTCAAATCCTCTGGAAGAGGGTGAATGAGGAAGGAAGGCTCCAAACTGTTGTAGGGAGAAGGGGGATTTTCGCCTAGCCTGACACATGCCCAGCACGCAAAGTAAGGAAGAAGAGTCTAATCCTCACAACCTGAATGTCCGCAAAGAATGGAGTGGGGAAAAGGAAGTGAAGGATGGAAAGAGTATCTTAACTGCTGGAAAGAGAGAATTTAACAGGAAAAAGCCAAGTGTTAAAATTAGACTAGACAACCAAACCACGTGATAACACTGCAAGAAAAAAACAAATAGAAAAATAAATAAATAGTAGTTTACATAAAGCCTGTCGGGAGAAAAGGAAACAGCAAAATAAAATAACCCAACCAGGCTAATATTAGCAAACAAGGTTTGAACGAAATCACCGGACACTTCACTGGCCAGGCCGGTCTCCCTGGGTAAAACCAAATGGGACATCGGGCGCCGACAAAGACACGGTCTTAACCTGGTTGGGCAGCACAACCGATGTGCCGGCAGCAGGGTCACCGGGGACAGCGGGCAGCTCCGCGAACGTGTGGCTGCTTGGCCCCGCCCTCATGCTACGCCCAGCGCCCCAGCATGATAGGCAGCCATGGGAGCCAATGCCAGCCAGCCATGGCTATCTGTCATGGCAAACACGGCCCAGGCCAGCAGCCCAGCCCCGGAACACACGTGCCGCTCCGGGGCGACCTGCTTTGGCCTGATCAGGCAGACCCAGAGGTTTTCTACAATGAGAACCTGGGATACCCCGAGTCAACATCTGGTGGTGCCTGCACACATGTGTAGGTCGGGCCCATGTCCGAGCATGCCACAGCGGGCCAAACCGGTCCGCTATCACGTTTGTTTTTACCCACTGTGTCTTTGTGCTCCCCTGTCTCTTTATTTACCTCCCAGCCCACCACATGCAACCCCTCTCTTGTCTTCTATTTGGACTCCAATCCTAGGCACCCATTACAAAGACCCACAGGTCACTGGAATCAATGGGGCTCCTCATGGGAAGTTGTCTCCAAGTGCAGATGTAAGAGTTAGAACCAGGACCCTGGACTGGATGCTCTTTGGAGAAGAGACTATCTTTTTGCTCTGTGCTGGTACAATGTCTAGCAGAAAGGGGTTGCCAGTTACACAATGCTTTATGTGGGTCAGGAACCACCACTGGATTTATTATGCCACTCACTCTCCATACGAGCCATGCATGGACAAGTTCATTATGGAGAGGAGATGTGGCAAGATCGGCAGGCGGCTAACGCATACCGTGGCAAATCGTTACGCACACAAAACATCATGCGGATACTGTCTAGGGCAGCGGTAGGGAACCTCTTCTATCCAGGGGGCCACTTTGAAAATTAGAACAAGTTTACAGGGACAAGGGTGCTTATTATTAATAATAATTAATTATTTTATTTTTATAGCACTCCGCTGCCTTTAAATGGCACTTGGAGCACATTACAATCATACAAATATTAAACAATATAAAATCAATTTGAAATAATTTAAAAGGGGAAGGTCAAGAGGGAGAACAGACGACATAAAAGGGGAACTGGCAGTGGATCCTAAAAACACCTAAAGAATAAATGAGTTTTCAGGTGTTTTTTAAACAGTAAGGAGGGAGGAACTAAGACCGACATCCCGAAGGAGCATGTTCCACAGTGAGGGGCTTGCCAGAGCAAAGGGGGTGCACTCAAGAAAAGGAGAGCCCGGATCATGGATTTGTGGTACAGATCGACAAATCCTCATGTGCATGCCCTCATCTTTGCTTCCTTACCCTGAGCTCAGCCTTTCAGTGGAACCGAATCCAGGGGCAATAGATCCAGCTACACAAAACCATACCACGGGCAGCATTTGGGTCCCAGGCATGAGGTCCCCCATCCCCTGGTCTAGGGCTCCTAATCCCTACCACATAAACAACAAAGAAAAAAAAGAGGGCTTTTTAAAATGGGGGAAGGGAAATTGTTAGGAAGAAAGAAGGCCAGCTGGTACATTTTGCAGGAGATGAAATGGTAGCTCAAAAATGACTGACACTGAACAGTTACACTGAACATTTTTAAAATCTGTTTTCACAATGAAGAGATGTAAGAAGTGGTGTGCCTCAGGGATCTGTATTGGGACCGGTGCTGTTTAATGTATTCATGAATGATCTGGAAAAGGGTGTTACGACTGAGGTGATCAAATTTGCAGACGACACCAAGTTATTCCAGGTAGTTAAAACACGAGCAGACTGTGAGGAACTGCAACAGAATCTTACGGCACTGGGTGCCTGGGCATATAAATGGCAAATGAGATTTAATGTGGTCAAGTGCAAAGTGATGAATGTAGGGGAAAATAATCCAAACTATGTGTACACAATGCTGGGTACTAAGCTAGGAGTTACCACTCAGGAAAAGGATCTGGGGGTGGTTGTGGACTATACAATGAAATCCACAGCGCAGTGCGCAGCAGCAGTCAAAACAGCAAACAGAATGTTAGGAATTATTCGGAAGGGGATAAAGAATAAAACTGAGGATGTCATAATGCCTCTATACAAATCAATGGTGCGACCGCACCTGGAATATTGTGTGCAGTTCTGGTCGCCGCATCTCAAAAAAGACAT